>KK351041.1:1226183-1589371 GCA_000671755.1 Glossina brevipalpis
GGTGTACATTTGGCAGTTAATAGCAAGACTGTATTGAAATTTCAGCGCTTTTTTCAAACTTTTCATAGTTATTGCATCGCAGAAGAACGGCTCATAGGTAAGGGAAGGAAAATAACGGAGTAATAATTTTTTGTGCTCGACTTGAATATAGAAACTAGAATGGCAGGAAACACTCCGTAGATAGGTTCTCCCGAAATCGAGACGTGTGATTAGAGAACGATGAGTCGTTTTATGTGTGCCGTGCAAATTACGGGCAACTCAAAAATGATCCTTTGAGAAACCTGAGAAAATTGATTAAACCTGACAGAAGACTACATTTTCAGGGGTACTGAAGGCGTTGGGCACGCCTTCACCATCGACATCTCAGCTGAGCCCTTTGCGGCATGGGGTTGGGACTCGCCAGACAAGATCGAGAATATCCGACTTATACTCTTATTTTTGCCAGACGTAGGCGGTATAAACGGGCTAAATATCGGCAGTAACGAAGTATTTTAAAAACCCTTTACAAAATCTGCTTGGCATACATGTTCTGCCTTACACAGATCATTTTCTATTCTCATGCTGAAAACATCAAGAGGTATCCATTCTTCTACATTGACACCAGGGCAAATGGTGTGCGCATAATTTCTTCTTTGCGTTAAGAGACACTACTGCGTTTTGTTGGCTTAAAAATGCATCTTTTTGTTCGACGTCACTCAGATATTTTGATATTTTGGTGAGGTCTCGAATAAGTGTGTCCCTCGTAATGCAATGTGTAGTTGAAGTTGAAGTGAATGCTTTATGAACGAGTGACACGAGGTATTGTCATATGTAAATGAAAAAATATAATATTTTATCGCGCACAGAATAAAGATAAAGAAAGAGCAAAGCATTATATTTATAACAAAAAAAAACTCGGTATGAATCGAGAAAATGCAATCACCTCGGAGGCAAGAGCATCATGCTATACTCTGCCGAACGCCTTGGAGATATACCTGCTCCGAAATGACGATTACTTTATCTAAACTTTCTGTCAGATAAGCTATTAAGTCAGCAACGGAGCGATTTTTGCAAAAGACTTATTACCGATCGCTAACTAGGCCGTTGGAGTTTACATATCTCGTCCGGTGGTTATTGACCATGGCTTCCATAGTTTTGGTAATGGCGTGATAGACTGCAAATGGACGGTAATTGGTAGGTTTGTAGCAGTCACCGGTCTTGGTTGGACTTTAACTATCTTCCAGCAAGTTGAAAAAAGCCGGCATCATTTTTTTCGAATTACAAATGACTTTTGTTGGATTTGATTCACTTTAAAACACGCATTACACTCATAAAGTCGACTGGTGTTTACTTTTCAATTAGTACGCGTAGATCCATGATTCGTCATCTGTTACCATCTTACAAATATCTAATGACACGACGCTTTGTATTTCTTAAACATTTCTTTGCGCCCATTAACACGAGCATTCATTCGATATTTTGTTAAATTATATTAATATTTTATATATGCTGGCGAAGTTAATGCCTAAAGTTGCTTTAATCTCATAGTATATTATACGCGCGTCGATCTTTCTTTATCACTTTTTCGAGACTTTAAATATTTTCTGGCATAATTGCTTTTGTTTCGACTGACTGATGCTATGCGTTCGTTATAAGGTAACAAACTGTGATTTTCATTCTGTCTCGGCATCATTGACTGAAAGGTAACTTTTCTATATAAAAACCAAAACTAGAAGAACATTCTTTTCCAAGTTTTGTGTTTAAACATTTATGTCCTGTGTGTTCTTTCCTAAAAATAATTCCCAATAAATTATTATTATTTCTAAAGCATTATTTGTACGGTAGAAGCAAATGCTAATCGAAAGTGTTTAAGTTGTTTTTTTTTTCTTTTTGTTTTTTATGTTGTAAATTTAAAGTAATTTTCATTATTTTTTAGTATTTAAAGATAAACGATATTTTCTTTTCACATATATTTTCAATGCAACAATGCGGAAAAGCTGTTTTCGTAGCAAATTTATGAGGATCAAGGCTGTCTATGTAAAATTTTGATTGTTTAGCTTACGTTGGACAGACGGGCAAAGTCTTACATCAGTCCATGCTTTATTTAATTTATTATAATTTGTTGTTAGTGCTGTTGATTATTTGTTTATTTGATAAGCTAAACGCAGACAGACAAGGAGCCAGACTTGCAGACTTGCGGTACTATCGAGTGTACATGTATATGCATATTTATGTAGGTACAGTAGATTTGTACGACTTTTGTACCGATCAACAATTTAAATTGTTATATTAGTTGAAAAGGAAAAAAATTGCATTCACTTTTTACTTACAATACAAATGCATTTAATTTGGTTTTCATTTTCATTTTCATTTTCGTTTTTTTTTTCTTTTTCTTTTTGGTGAATAATTTGGTTTAAGTGCTTTTTTTTAGCAGATAGGGTACACACATAAAAAATAACTCCACGAAACTAGACTAACAAATCATGTTTTAAGCACACATGTGGTGTGTGATAGTGGAAAATCATTTAATATACTTACATGTATGTATACACATATACGTACGTACTTACGTACATACATACATACATACTTGCATACATATATGTATAGTTAGTTAGATACAGTCTTAAGGCTTTAAGAAAAAGAAGAAAAAATCAACAAAAATAAATTACGTCAGCGACAAAATATACATTTGTTGTTATTACTATCGTTGATGTTTTCTTTATTTATTTGGTCTATGCTGAAGAATTAATAGCAATGTTTTACTTTTTTTTCCAAATTCTCTACTTTGGTTGAATTAGTTATTATATGTATGTGGCTGGGTTGCATGTGTTTGTATGTATAATTTGAATTTATATAAACAAAAACTGGCATAGCAAAGCTAACCAAATATTTCGGTAACAAGAAGGCAATAGTAGTTTGTTAAGACTGAAAGGTAAGAAAAATGTAACATTTTTAATGCAATTGAAAATCATTTCAAGTGCGTTTCAAAGAAAAACAAAAAAAGCATAGAAGAAGCATGTGAATTGAAACCTTGCATACGTTTTTTTTTCCTTTTTTTTTTTTTAGCTCTTGTTCATTCTTTTTGTTGTTGTTATCTATCTATGTATCTATCTATCTATCTATCTATCTATCTATCTGTTGCTAACAGTTAGTGCCGTACAGTTAGTAGTTACTGGGGCAGGCACTCAAAATCTATTAAACACCAAAATAAACTCGTCAAAAAAGACCAACGAAAACGAGTGCAGTTGAATGAAGAAAAAAAACCCAAAAGAAAAGAGACAAAAACAAGAAAAATAACTAAACATTCAATAGTAACGATGCGATTAAGAAATCATCCGCATTTGTAGGAAAACGTAAAGCAGCGAATAAAATGCCTTTAAGCAAAAAACCAAAGCAAAAAAAAAGAAAGAAAGAAAAACAAACCAGATCTGTCAGCATTTCTAAGATGTTTTGTAGTGGCCGCTAAAAGCACCGTTGGTGGCACTCGTGGCCCGTCTAGTTCATATAAATGTATTTGCGTTTTGTTCTCGTTGTCTTGTTGTTTAATTGTTGATATTTTGGTCGTTGCCGTCATTGTTGTTTTTATTGTTGTTGCAATAATTCAATTCACATCACCATTCATGGTTATCTTTAAAGTGTCTACTGTCTACGGAGTGTGGCATAATGTATTGCTGGTTAGTTGACATCTGTATGCATCTATATCGTTTTTCTTATAAAAGTGGAAACTTCTTTGTGAAGGTATCTCATATCACAATTGTATCTTCAGTGGCAAGCAAGCGTGCAAGCAAGCGTACAGCTTCTTTCAACAGCAAACCACAAAGAACAGTCGTCGCAGTCGTCACAAAACAAAGAGAAAGAATTTTAAAATAAAAAAATAAAAAGAACAAAACTAGAAAAAAGAAAAAAAAAAAAAGAAAAACGAAAATGTTTACAAAGGTAAGAAGGATAACGCAGCAAGACAATGCAAGCATTCTGCACATTCTCTTGGAATGTAGAACAAGTGCATGTGTACATAAGTATATAAATATGTGTATAGTAAGTAGAAATAAGTTGCTGTTGTATTGTTATTTCGATTTAGATCGTATTTGTATTTGTGAGTGTGTCCTTGTCAATAGCCTTAGGTGGCATTTATGATGGTTATGGAGGGGGTGGGTTCATAGCGGCGCCAGCCATATCATATGCAGCCCCGGCTAAAGTTGTTGCCGCTGCGCCGGCTGCTATTGCTTTACCTGGTCCTAAACTGGTAGCTGCGGCACCAGCTATTGCTTTACCTGCGCCAAAATTCGTAGCAGCTCCCGCTCCAGCAGCCGTGGTAAAAGCCGTTGTAGCAGAGCCATACGATCCCAATCCTCAATATAGTTTCGCTTATGGTGTCTCCGATCATTCGACTGGTGATTCCAAGTCGGCTCAAGAATCTTTAGTAAATGGTGTAGTGCATGGCAGTTATTCTCTTACTGAAGCTGATGGAACAATACGTAAAGTTAGTTAATTAGACTAAAAATATTATAAAGTCGTCACAAATAGTGAGTTTCCTTGCTCGCGTTTTCGTTTCTTTTCTTTTTTTCTTTCCAGGTAACCTACACCGCCGACAAAATTAATGGCTTTAATGCTGTGGTAGAAAAATCGGGTGCTTCTGTTATTGGTATTGCTAAGCCCGTGGCTGCAGTAGCTGCCGTACCAGCTGTTGCTAAAGTGGCTTACGCGGCACCAGCCGTTGCCAAGGTTGCTTACGCTGCACCTTCTTATTATCATCACTAAATAATAGGTTTCATCAGTGTTAAAAATTATTTTCTTATTTCGGTTATCGTAATGTAATGACTGACCTGCGCAATTGAAAACGGACTTCTGAAAATTGTTGTTTTCGTTATATTAAAATAATTTATTTTATGTTATTTATGTTAGATGTACTTTTCTTTTTTACTTTTCTTCCTTTTTTAACTTAACTTATCATCTTCCCATACAATTCCAAGTAATATGTTCGCTCACATCAGCTTTTACGCACTCATACCCATATTTGCACTTTAATGGTATATCCATCGCATACTTTTCCGTTCATTGGTTTACTTATGTAACATTCATTTTCCATATTGTGTGATTGCTTTCGTGACGTTCGTCGATGGCCAATGGAAGAGACTGTGACGTGTTTGCTGTATTTTGAGTTAAAAGTGTTCTTTGGTGTGAAAGATATGCTGTTGCTTGTCTCTTTTACACATTAGATGATTCTTTCTGCTCAATGCATTTGTATTTGTAAATATATGTTTAATTTTGTTCGTTATGTTATGTTAGCATGTAAGTGACTCGCGTTGTTCTCACCAGATCTATGGAGAGTTTTCGAGTGCATTTACTGAATAAAGTTTTCAGTACAAAAATATAAAACATGTCATCGTTTCTATTATTTTTATTTTATGTATTATTTGTATATTCAGTAGGAAGTGATGTTTTATCGTATCATTATTAGTTACATCCTTTCTCATAAATAATTCACGAGGAGGAACTTCGCTGAATTAAAGAAAGCGCCTTCTAACAATAATTTATATGTCGTAGAAAAATTTGTCAAAAGCAAAAAGTCAAAGTACATTACGTCTACTAGAGAGAAATAGATTTCGATACGGTGTACGGCGTAGACTTGTGAAACGTAAACCCAAATACTTTCTTAAATGGAAATGAAATTCATGGAAGCCTCGACAAAGCCCCTTAATCCTTGCTAAAACAAAGGAAAGCAAAAAAAGTGGCTATCAACGATGAAGTTAGTATATGTTTTCCTTTTAGAAGCAAAGCTAAAAGCCTTCGTACTCGTGGAGTTTATGCCGAATCGACAACAAGGGACTTACACTTATCTATCGACACAAATTCGACAAGCAAAGCTAATTTTGCAATTAAAGCAATAGTTAGTGAAATTGATAAGGCTCTGGAAACTAAACAACCCATACCTTTGAGAAATTCTACAAACATCTGTATTTTTGTTATAAAGTTGAGGGTTGAAGATGAACTTGAAATGTGTTCCTATTAGGTTTGCTCAAGATCCTAAAAACGCGGACGTCTATTAACTTTTATAAAATTGATTTTAAAAGTACGAAATTTACGTAAACGTTCATTACTATGTAAAAATGGCTCTGTTTTGAAATAAATTTATAAAAATAGAACACAGATTTCCTTTAAGGCAGAAATTTTTAATTCTTATGCTTTCGCAGAAAATAAAAAAACATTACCTGGAGGATAATCATGTGCTACTAACCTTTTGAAAGGTGATTCGTGATAGTGAATTTCATTAGCATCACGTAACAGTACCGCTAACTTTCCAATAGAGTCCGGGAAATTTTCCAATATAATGAGAGGGCCGTAAAAATTGAGAGTTAAATTGACGTTTATTTGTTGTCTATAAACAAACTGCATATGGTAGAAAATGATAAATGATATGCAAAATGAAATAAGAACAGCATTTTAAAGACTTTTAATTTGGAAATTTCTAATTCCTTAAATAAATGTCTTATTTTCTATATATGTAAATATATTTTATTTCCTATATATAAATATATGGAAAGATATTGTGTATAACAATATGCACAACTTTTAATTGCAGTACTTGAATAATATATTTAGATTTGTGTACGTTTCCCTCACAGCTGCATTTTCTTACAAATATAACATTGAAAGAGATTGTGGTGGTAATTTTTCTTGGTTTATACTCAATACTAATGAAATTTTATTCTAACTGATGCCTATTTTAACGTCACCGAATTTGACATAAAAAGAGAGCGCAATAAATGAAAATCACCAGCTACATTTGCTTACATGATGCTGTAGTATCGCTTTCTATGTTACATTACATGAAAACTGATATCAAAAACGTTACATGATGATCCACTGCCTTAGTAACTCATAAGAGTTAAGGTTTTGTTTATCGTAGGCTGCTTTCTTTAAATTAAATTACATTTTAAATATTTTTATATTTTATAAATAAAAAAACTAAATAAATAAATAAATAATTGAGTTGGCAACTAACTAATTGCCGATTTTTTCATTAAAATAAGTTTTTTTTTTTACTTGGCATAAAGTTTAATTTATAATGTATTTTCCATTTTGTTCGATGACCTTTTACCATCTCTCTGACAACTTGACAATTCCATGCTCGTAGAAAGTATGATCATTTTCGGCCAAAAACTGAGTTAAGTAAGATTTTACAACGTCCTCATTGTTGAAAGTTTTACCATAAAGGGAGTTGGCCAGGGATCCAAATAAGTGGTAATCCGATGGCGGAAGATCAGGACTATATGGTGGGTGTACTATCAATTCCCAACCAAGATCCATCAATTTTCCCTGAATGGTCAAAGAAGTGTGCGACCTAGCATTGTCCTGGTGGTAAATGACACCTTTACGATTGATCAATTCTGGTCGCTTTTCCTTGACCGCTGCATTCAAGTTGTCAAATTGCCGACAGTAGACCTCCGAATTAATGGTTTGGTTCCTTGGAAGCAATTCAAAATACATCGGACCTTTCCAATCCCATTAAATTGATAGCAAAGTCTTCTTTTTTAGGATATGTGCCTTTGAAGTGGTTTGCGATGACTCATTAGGCATGCACCACGATCGTTTTCGATTGACATTATTGTACACAATTCACTTTTCGTCTCCAGTGATGATTCGTTTTAAGAACAGATCGAATTCATTGCGTTTAAGCAATGCAATGTTAAGCGTTAATGCGCTTTGTCATACGAATTTCTTTCAAATCGTGCGGAACCCAAATATCTAGCTTCTTAACGAAACCGACACGTTTTAAATCCTTCTCAATGGCTGTATGTGAAACATTTAACTTCTCTGCAAGCTCCCGTGTAGTTATATGACGATCTGTTTCGATGATGGTTTTGCTTTCATCCTCATTAAGCTTAACTAGCCGATCTGAATGTTGGTCATCTTTAAGAGAAAAATCTCTAGAACAAAGTTTTTCAAACCAATTTCGGCGTTGCCTTCCTTTAAGGGCTTCATGACCGTATACACCACGTGACATTTTGGCGGCTTGCACTGCGTTTTTTCCTTTACGAAAATAATAAAGCAAAATACGGCGGAAATATTCGCGTTTGCACTCAATACTAATGTTGAGGTAGAAACAAACTTTAAGAAAATACCTACGCAATGAACTTGTAAAGCTAGATAAGGATGACGGTTGACATATATAAGAAGAAGAAGATCGTAACATTTATGGATATCATAAAAATGGGAGTGAAATACATCTATAAGTGAAATCGGCAGTTGCTTAGTTGCCAACCCATTATTTACGTTGAACAATTTATTATAGCAATAACAAGGATTATTCGCCAATTTAAAAATTGTAATATAGGGACACCATTTATAACACAACACAGTACGTTTATAACATGATTTCATTGCTCAACGGCGGTAAGAAAAATGCACAAATTTTGCTACACGTGGGTAGCTCTGCAGCGCGGTGTCGGAATTTTGGATGTTTTTTTAATGAGAAAACCTTAAAAATTCACTCTTAAAAGTAAAGAAAAATGAGATAAAAGAAGGAGTCTTGATTTTTAGAAAACGATACTCTGCTGCAGGAACCGGTATCATCAAAATTGCTTGTCTACTTCATCAAGAAATTTTATAAGGATTTGTATACCATGAGCAAATAATATCTAATAAAAGATTTCTTAAAACGAGAAACGAAGCGCAGTCGTACCTTCAAATTTCGAATAAAATCACTCATACGTTCTTGAGTAGCTGTAAGAAAACACGACGAGGCATAATTTTTTTAGTATAACTCATAGTCTTCTTGTTGTCTGCTTAATTCTTTTTTAATCTATATTCGCGAATCAATGCTGTAAAGAACGTCTGGAGTATGAAGAAAGGGAATGATTCTGTAATGAAGTTTACTATACTAGGTATAATGCCGTATTGGGAAAAAAATATATGTTGAAATATTAAGTGGCACGTTAACGTGGAACTCTCTGATTTGATATCTCATCACAGGCCAAACACAACGAAACGTAACGAACGAATGTGCAAGTTGCACAAAAATTCATATTGAAAACGGTTCAAATTCATATTGAAAATGGCTAAAATCTTTTCTGTTTTCAAAAGTAAAAAAGAGTTAGTTTTCTTCCTCACTGCTTCTAAAGTACAGCACATAAATTTATAAAAAAATTTACACATATTATATGATCGGTCTTATAGCATTCGTATAAAAATGGAAACAATAGATTACGTTCATCCATTATTGTAGAGCACTCAATTCTTATTTCTTTCGTCAAAACATTTGTAAACCCAGTAGGAAGCTTCGAAGACCCTATGAATTATATATATATATATATATTGATCAGTATCAAATGCAGAATTCATCCAGGCATGTCGTTCCGTCCGTTCATCTGTCTGCTGTCTTTGTAATGTCTGGAAGTAAATCATCTCCCGGTTACAAAAACTAAAACATCGAGCTCAAATTTGTAAAAAACATTGGAGTCTCTTTCACGCAGATTGACACAGAAAATTTGTTCAAAGGACACGTCTAAAATATAACAGAAAATTGAAAACACTTTTGCTTTCTGGGCTTGCTACTCATAACTCGTAATTTATAATCTATGGGTGATCTCACAGCACCTATACAAAAAAAGGGAAAATCGGCAACGTCCACCCGATATTACAGAGTAACCGAAATTCATTTTTCTTTTTTTTTTTTTGTTTTTTGCATTTCATGGATTTCTTTTTTTTGTTTACAATAAAGATTTTCTCTCGATCACCCATAGTTGAATACAACTTTCTTTTTTGTTGCTTTTTAGGAACTTCAGTTTTTTTCTTTATTGAGTTTTTTGTATTTTCGAGATAGGTGTATACCGCTTTGCAGAAAGTTCATCTATATTTGATTCCTGTAGGAATTACATGCAAATCATCAGAGAAAAAATATAGTTTTGCGACTTTCTGAACTTTTCGATAAATTTATATAAATCTTCCAATCCATCCAGTAGCTTTCAAAGTTTCATACAAAAATAATGACCTTTTGAGAGAATTTTAGGAAATTTTAGAAAATTAGAAAAGAATTAAACGCATAATTTATTTATAAATGTAACCTTTAATATATAATGATGGTTAAAGAAATCAAATGCAAGTCATTGATGTCTTTAAAGCAACTTGAAATGAAATTCATTGTTATTTTTCGACCGTCACCTTAACCACTTGTATAGATTACAGCAATGCGTACAATTACAAAAATGAGTGAACATTTCAGTCAGATTAGCTAATCACTAGAGAATGTCATTGGTTTGTCATCATTGATTTTCAACAATAGAAAAAGTCTGTGAATGACAAATGACACCAGGTGCTAAAAAGCGCGTAGCACTCGATCATTTACTAAGATCAGTTACAGTCACTTTTTCATTTCATTTCAGTTTGTATGTAAATCGAATATTAATTGACTCTGTAATGCAAGTATTGCAAAATTTCGATTTTCATTTGATTTTTTTCTTTACGTATGTAGTTGTAGTGTCAAAAATTTAAGAAAAAAAAAGACGTGGGTAACATTTGTAAAAGTTAAATTCTAACCAGACTAGATACACAGCAGGATTAGAGTTATGTTTCGGCTCTGCATTCATGCATGATAACAGCAAAACGAACAAATATCTTTGAAAGGCTGCAAGGCTTTGACCAGATTTTAACTACTAGGCCAGTACGAGTATGTGTTTTTTCTTTCGCATGTTTAATTCATCTAATTAAAGTCCATGCAATATTGGAAATTCGTCGAAAAAAAGATAAAAAAATAGCAACAACATGAAAAGCCAACAAGACGCGAAAACAAATGCGTTAAAAACCGGACCGACATTCATGTGTGTTGTTGAATATGAATTGACGAAGGAAAAAAGAAAAAAAAAGTCATAATAACAATAAATAAAAAGAGCGAGCGCATAATCCATTAAAAAGAAGTATGAAACCAGATCTTTTAGAGTCTAGTTTTATGGAGCATACATTACTGGTCAACAGAGCTTAGGTGCTGTGACTGTTTTACTGTTACTGGTGGTGGTGTATAGGCAGCGTCTAGACTCTGAGTTACTATATTCACTGTACGTGCATTCTTGCCTTTGTTGTTGTTGTTTTTGTTTATTGTAGCTGCCATTCATACGTCCACCAAATTGGTAGGTTTAGAGTGCATTAGAGTGTGTGGTAAGTTGGTGGTAAGCTGGCTGTGATATGTATACAAAGTTCGGCTGCAAAGGCCTTTGATTTTGTTTGTTGTACATTTCTCGAATATATAAAAGTGCCAACTTCTTTGAGAACGTATCACAAACCAAAGTTGCATTTTCGATAGTACACAACAAATTTTGAATACAGCAGCCAAATTCAGAACAAGATGATTGCAAAGGTAAGGACACAGTTGTGTGCTATTTATTGAGTTGTTTTTTTAACTTAATATCTGCGATGACAATCTATATTAAAAACAAAACCTATTTTTGGGACGTAAAACGTAATTTACTAAAGAAAAGGATTGTTTGCATTTGTTTAAATAGAAAGTATATCGTATCTGTTTTTTTTTTTTTTATTTCGCGTAGGTTGTATTTGTTCTCAGCGTGTCCTTGTCTATGGCCGTTGCTGTACCAGTTGATGCTTATGGTCCTAAATATTATGCTGCTCCAGCTGCCGTTTCATATCACGCTCCAGCTGTGTCTTATGCGGCCCCAGCAAAGTTTTTGGCACCAGCTCCTGCAGTAGCTTATGCAGCTCCCGCTAAAGTCTTAGCTCCAGCTCATTACGCTTTGCCAGCACCTAAATTGCTGGCTGCTCCCGCCGTTGTCAAAACTGTAGAGCCAGAACCTTTCGATCCCAATCCAGAATACAGTTTCTCTTATGGTGTAACTGACCATCATACCGGGGATTCTAAATCGCAAGAAGAAAGTTTACACGACGGTGTTATTCAAGGCAGTTATTCTCTAACCGAACCTGACGGCACCATACGCAAAGTATATTTATGAAAGCGATACTCTAGATACCAGTTTTTATTGAAAATAATATAAAAACTTTGTATCTATTTTTGTTTAGGTTACTTATACTGCTGATAAAGTTCATGGCTTTAATGCTGTGGTCGAGAAATCTGGTACTCCGGTGGTTGCTAAGCCCGCTGTGGCCGTAGCTGCTGTACCAGCAATTGCTAAAGTGGCTTATGCTGCTCCTGCCGTTGCTAAGGTGGCTTATGCTGCTCCTGCTGTTGCTAAATTTGCATTACCTGCCCCTGCCTATTATCATCACTAATTGGCTTCCTATCATCATCACCATTTCATCTAGTTATTACATGGACCAAGCATTGGTATTTGGACTTGTGACTTTGGAAAAAATTGATTTCATTTGAAACAAAACAAAAAAAACCACAAAAAATAATCATAAATATTTTGTTAACTTATTTTTTTAATTAGTTCGTCGTTAGCGAGAGAGAGGACGGACACCTACATAAGTAGCCCTATTATTGCCACATTATAACGCGTTCTCTTCTTTTTTTTAAACTATATTTCTAAACATCTACCTTCTCTAGCTCTATTAATTGCTTGTTACTCCTAAACATGATGAACGTACGGTTTTTCTTTCTTTGTAAGGATGGCCAGTAGTATCTGACAAACATGCGTATATGCATATGTATATATATATGAATGTATATGCATATGTATTTGTATATTAATATTTTGTAAAATATCTGGAAGATGTTTTAAGTCTTTATTTTCCTTGTAATGTAATTCTTTTTCGTTCTTTCGTTTTTATCCATTTGTATTTGTAAATATATTTGTACATTTTTGTTTTTGTATATGTAGTAGCATGTAAGTGACTCGAATTTTTCTCGAAAAATTTTTATATAATATTAAATTAATTAAACAAAAGGTAAAGAAAACGTAAAGATATCGAGAATCGTATCGTGTGCATTTACTGAATAAATAAAAAGAAATATATTCAGTACAAAAAATATAACATTTTCCGCGATTTTCAATTGGATCCAAAATGGTTTACAATTAATTATTGATTAAGTTTTTAACATAAAACATTGCATTTTATAAACAAAAGTTTTTCAACAGATTCTATTAACAAAAAGACAGCATCGATTTTTCATAAAAAATATTTAAAGAAAGTATGATAATCGCTGCAATAAAATCGAGGGCCGCATTGAAATCGAGTTCAGTTAGATTATTAGTTTCTTATTGCACATAGTATGGCTATGAATAGAAACATACATTGATTGATATTATTTTAAATCTCAGTTACTTAATGGTTTAATGTCTAATCAAGTGAAAGATAGCTCTCTCAAGGTTGCTGAAGGAAATTTAACTTTTGAATTCAAATTCTTTTGATTGCGGTCGGGTTTGTATGTCTCCTTCATATGCAAGAAAGGCTAAAGTGCATCACAATAGCAATTCTTTTGATTCAGACGGATGACACTCTTCTATGAATTTTCGTAGATATATGATTTCAATCAATTTTAGATCGAAGAGGAATATTAAAATTTGTCGTAAAATCTAGCATTTGTAGCTGTTTTTGTTAAGTATTTCTTCAGCCATTCTTTTCAAATAAATAATATTCGCAATCTAATGGAGCAGACTAGTCTTATCAGAAGAAGGCAGAATTCTTGCTTTTTAAATATATGTGAATAAAACCAGAGCAACCGTAAGGCATTCGTTTCATTAATACTTACAGCGCATTGCTGATCTCTCTTCACTGTATGGACATAAACTATCGATCAGATTATTTGTTTACGGATAAAATCAGAATAAGGCAAACGTCTGCAAATGTTAAGACGTCCGTTATCTGAACACATAGATATTAGCTACTGAACGGAGTTATAGTTTCTTGAGATGCTTAGAGCTGAACGAAAGATATGCTTATTAAGAGAACTGTCTTTGACATCCAAGTCGCTTCCAAATTACGTTCAAATTATTCGTATACGTTACATACGTTCTTAAAATTTACATACAAGTTGAATTTGAGTAAAAAAAAGAAATAATAAATATTTAATATGTGAGTTTATGTGAGGGGGAATCAGAGTTTTGGAAAATCTTTTAATTTGAAAGAGATTGTAAACTTATAAAACTCGCACAGTTTTCTTACTTTGTATAATTCAATGAAGAATGAAAATCTATCAAATTCGTTCAATCCATTCGAAATTCCTAGAAACGTGCTTAAGAGGTTCATAAAGCATATAAATGCCATAAGCAACATAACCACATGGGTCGATTTTAATTTATTCATCTATTCGACTGCAGTCTGTCTGACGATAAAGTCCTCAAATTACTCGTAAAAATTGAGTTAGAAAACTAAAACTTGACGATTGCAAATAAAGTTTAAAAATGGACACCCATGACACACCCACGATTATCCACGTAACCAACAAAAAAAAATGTAAACTATAATGGACACAAATATAATTACAAATATTTTTTCGCGACATTTAGATCAATAGAAAAAAGTATATTAATAGTTGAAACAATTAATATTAATATTATAACTAATATTAATAATTAATATTAATATTAATAATAATATTAATATTATAACTAATATTAATAATTAATAACTAACGATTAAAATAGTTACATCAATTCTTTATAATTTTTATAAATTAGTTTCAAACTGTGAGGAATAGACAGAGGTAGATCGGATTCGATAATTGTTTTCTTTGTCTTTCAAACTAAATAAAAATCGCATAGAAAATACTTTCGGTGTGTGTATGTGTTGACCCACATAAAGAGAATTCATGCAGCGGACCATCTTGATATAATCTAACAAATCAAGTTTATATTTTCATTTTGGTCCAGAACTTTTTCGTATTTCTGCTTAGAACATTAAATTCATAAAATAGTTAAAGTTATAGCTCCAAGCACACGGACCTCCCTTGCCCTGTGAATTTATCTGAATGCAACTTAGCAGAGTTTTTTTCCCTAAATTCGGAAACATTTCAGGTTAGTTATTCCCGTCAGCGATTCCTTGACTCTGTTCAGGAGGAAAATTCCTCCAAAAAAAACTTAAATTAGCTTAGAATACTGCACCAGACTTATAAATTTTGTTAGATGTATTTTACATTATTTAAAATTAAATTATTTATTTTATTTGAATTAATGAGTTTTTTATGCGCTTAAAATGACAGATTAGTCGACTCTATTATAGATAATGTCTATGTTTGAGGTGTAAGAGCTAAAAGGAAAAAAATCGTAAAAAAAGCAATTAATTTATGCATGTCTTTCATCGGTAGACAAAATAAACATTAATGACGTCATAATGTTATTAAAAATGTACGTAAGCATAAAATTACACATTTTTATTAAAAAGTTACAGAAATGACCGAAAAATGCTTTTTACACGTTGCATGCATAGCATTGAATTGAAGCTTTTGGCACGTTTTCTAAAGCAATACGTTTTTTTCTTTTTTTGGGATTTGGTTTATTGGGTGAAATATTCACCTAAAAAGGTATTGTGGCAAATGAAAAGTATAGATAAATAAACAAACACACGGTATCATATAGGATTATATAAGACCTAATGGTATATATGTGAGCTGTGTGGGTGTGCGTTAATTATTTTTTATGTTTTGGCAAAATTTGTGCTTATCAAAATGGGTTAAAATGTATGTAAATCAGGGACATGTGGCTAAATGTATTAAACAATGTATGCCCACATACCTTCTCGTATGTTTGTTTACACATAATTATTAACTTAAGTTTGGTTTAAAGAAATTTTTGTTTAAAAACTCTTGCATTTAAATAACAACTCATCATTCAAACGTTTATCATTTAACTTAACTAAGCAGTTTTTAAAAGAAGAAAAAGAAAAAAATTCCTTCGTTCGCAAAAATTATGGCTTTTCTTAAGGTAAGTTGGATTATTGAGAAAAGAAATATCGCTCCAACAAGGAATTAAATGCTACTTATAAATTAGATTACAATCATTTGGTTGAGTTTTGTGGTCTTTACGGAATGCGCTTTACTGCGAGCAGCTCCAGTCGCATTGCCAGCTGCTCCTGTAGCAGCAGCTGTTCCTTTAGCCACAGAAATCGATCCTCATCCCCAGTATGCCTTTGCATATAATGTGCAAGACGCTTTAACTGGTGATAGCAAAAGTCAACAAGAAGTTCGAGATGGCGATGTGGTTAAAGGCTCCTATTCTGTAGTCGATGCTGACGGCACATTGCGTACGGTGTTCTATACAGCTGATCCTATTAACGGCTTTAATGCTATTGTACAACGTGGGCCGTTGCCAGCGCCAATTGTCAAACCTGTACCTGCACCAGTGCCTGCGCGTTTCTTTTAAAATATTTAAATAGCTGAAAAGTCTTTAGTATGTCATCCTTTCTAATTTATATAATTAATTATTAGTTACTTTGTTAAATATTATATTTTTGACTTTTTATAGTTGATTTGTTTTAAATTTATATTAAAGAACTAAAAAATCAAACTAGAAACTGCTTAATCAATCTTTAATAAATTAATGATTAGAAATAAATGCCTCGAAAACCAAGGACTGGTTTATCAATATATAAGAAGTAATTGATTTCTAGTTAAAAAGCTTTGAAATTCAAGATTTTACGTTAAGCGATGATTATTGAAATCATGATTTTTCAAAAACATGAATTGCTTTAAGCCAATGAGAAACAAAAGTACTATCTTATCCTACTCTTAGATACTCTATATTACTATTAGACGGGATATCATTTTTATTGCTATTAAATTTAGAAAATCTATCTTATAAGAAATAGGCACCTGTTTGTGTATAGGCTTACAGGCCGAACTTTACAGATTATTTCAAAAGTTATTGATTAGTTATTCTTATAATCAAAAAATTATCTGATTAAATTAAATACGTAACTAATCCGCTGTCAACGAAATTTGTCTCGTTTCAAAAGATTTTTTTAAAATATGGACCTAAAAAAAAGAAAAAAAATGTACTGTAAAGTCCTGTCTGTATTGTAAGGAAGTGAAGGATATCTATAGAATGTGTTGAAAAAAAAATATGAGAATTATATTGACTTAGATCGATTATTGATTGAATTTACAATCTTCCATTAAAAATATATATAGCGACTCTGTAAGCCTGACATGCTCAGTAAGCATAAGCACTACCATAATATAATCTATGTGACCGTATAATCTATATATATAACGTAAACATAATTTTTCAACTTTATATAATACACATATGCGTTTATATACTTAAGGAGTAAGTAAAACCCCTGTCGTAGTAACGTAACATAAAATTGGGTGCAAAAGGAACTCTGATATTTATAATTATCCTACGGATCAACTAAATCGAATTTTTTAGTTCACCTAGAAAAAAAAGGTAAGAAGGAACTAGTTTGAGATAAATCTCGATTACCAAGACAATATTTTGAAAATCTGAACGCGTGAAGAGATCGTTAGTGGAGTATCGCTTTCGTCTGTCATTCACAATATTCAAGATTGATGTAGCTTACATATTTTCCGATACGTATTTTTTCTATAAATTTGACAAGCTTAACATATTCTTATAATGGACATAAAAACAAAAGAAGAAATAACATGCGTGAGAACTTGATATGAATAGAAGGTTTTTTTTTATTTTTCTTTTCTTTTTCTTTCATTTCGAAAAACGAAGGGTCCATTAGGTCCATTAAGTAATCCAGTAATCGCCATTTTATAATTCATAAGTGCGTATAATCAAATTGAAGCAAGCATCCACCCAACCATCGAATCATTCATTATTCATAAATAAATTCCTGCTTTAAATGTATTCCTCGAATTTCCTTGTGTACCATCAATTTTTTTTTTTTAATTTTCGGTAACTTTTGCATATTTTGAAACTAACCCGCATTAAACCAAGTAAGAACAGACATGTTTTCAAGATTCAAATGCTGTAATGAATCGAGTTTAAGTCATAAGTTATCTGCTTTAAGATTAATTGACTATCGTCGGTTACTATTCTTATATTTTTTATATTATTTCTTTTATTTTATTTTATTAACTACTTTACGACTCTTCTTGAATTCTCCTCATCACTCCTATTTCCATGTTTTTCATAGAATTTCACAAGCGCAGTTTTTTCTATAATATATTCAACGATTTTTCATACAGTTTTCCCTTAACATAAATATAACAAAATAACATTTCTAAAAGTAATAAAAATTTGAACGTGTCAAGGATACACACAAATAGATTTTCATCGCCAAATTATTGAAAATATCGTTAATCATATCAAATAATCTATATTCTTCTAGTTCATTGTTTTAGTAACGTTTTTCCGAGAAACGTTATTTCAACAAACATCCTTTTCTTTCCGGATGGTAACATAGGCAATAAAAAGTAAACGAAGAAGATCTCGCTTCAGAATGTTAATTTTCTTTTCATTTTCACTTAAACCTTTATATAACGATTAACAAGAATTTTGCCAAAAATTTATCTTAGAATTTATACAGTCAACGATAAAATTGCATCAGCAATTTTGTTATTTGAACTCTTTTTTTTCGTATTATAACACGTTGTTTAAAAAATATTGAGCCCAATGAAAAAGATATCATTATTTAATACCGAAGGTATGCCATTTTGTACAAAAACAAAAAAAAACCGAATAAATAATTATTAGGTCGTATGAATTATGATTGATTATTAATTCGACAATTCGACGATTCGACAATTTTATAATGTATATGTATATGCATATATGTATTATATGCAGATGCAAATTACAAATTATATAAACTCGATTATAGCATAGTAACCATCGACAATAGAGTAACAATCATCAGATAATACATAAAATGTTTTGGTTTCGTTTTATATTTTTTTATACATTTTAGAAAATTGCGTTAAGCCTAAAAGCATGTGCGTTGAATAAGTTGCATGGCTGCGCTTGTACGCTCACTCACAAAGTCACAGCTCAATCATTGCACTCGGTTTGTAGAAAAATGCCAACAACAGCAATTGTAACAATAACAACATCGGTTATAACAGCACTAGCAGCCACACCTAAACATTCATAAAGCACATACACCAGCAAACACACACACACAACATATATATATATATATACATATAAACGTGTGTGTGAGTGAGAGTAGGTGAGTGTGTGTGTGTATTATATATATATATATATATATATATATGTTTTCGTTTCTTTTACAAGTAAATGGTTCACCAAAAATCTAATAACGGGCGTCCATGACGGCTCTTTAGGCCTAAGCTGATTTAAGTTTTCTAACTACAAGTAGTGTACGGGTGACACAAAATCAAATCTCTTTAAGCACTTTTTGCTTTTTTTCGTTTATATATAAATGTGGCCTTTTAGTCGATGCAATATATGCATACAGATTTATATGTGTGTACGCAAGTATTGCGAAAACCTGTATCCCTCTAAATAACGGACTAGTTTTCGATTAGTGAAAAAGTAAGTACGTACATATATTTATAGTTTGTTGTTTTAATTTGTTTGTTGTTTTTTTCTTTTTCTTTTTTGATTTTGTTTTTTTACTATGAAGTTTTTGTTATACACGCATACACGCATACATTCATTTTTTCCCGTAAACTGAAAAGTTGTCTTTAAGTTAAAGTTACGCAGCAAAGTGCTCAAGGCATAGGTTGCATTCTTTAATTTTTTTTCGTTTAACATTTTTGCCGCAACCTTATTCTTTAGAGACTGTCTGTGAAAACATCAAACAATAATTTAGTTTTAATGGCCAAACGCATGGGCGTTAATCAACGTTTGAAGAATTGCTTTATTTTTTTCATCTTGTTTACATGTAATAACTATGCTTGAAACACAATAAAACCTAATGATTGTCTTCATATAAGCATGCCTGCATGAATGCATGCCTATGTATAAGCGTGCAAATATATATTAGTGTAGGTAAAAATATATTTTTTTTCTGTTAGTGTCTTTCTGATTTGATTTTAAACGTATAAGGTAGCACAGCCAGGTATGCGCAACTATATAACAATTTTATATACACTTTAAGTCACTTAAAATAAAAAAAAAAATCAAAACTAACACGAAGAGAGAGTATGCTTTGAAAATTTTGAAGTACAGAAGACGATAAAACGATAAGAAAAATGTTATTCAGTATAAGGCATTATTAAAAGTAATCTTCGCAGAATTTATATCCGACCTATGGGAAGGCAAAGAAATTTTTGAAATTGTTAAATATAACAAAGTTTACAAATATTAACAACAAATATTGCAATTATTACAATAACTAACAATTCCAAGACTATTTAAAAGGTTCACACTAGTAAGATTTTATGAAAGCATGTGCTAATGATTACCATATGACTTACTAGCAATTACGCAGCAATTTAGACTCTCTCTCTCTCTCTCTCTCTCTCTCTCTCTCTCTCTCTCTCTCCATCTCTCTGTTTCTTTCTTTCTTTCTATACCATACTTGGACATTAAAATATATTCACTATTTATTATTCGCCTGCGGGAAAGTGGAGAGAAAGCACAACCAAGTTCTCGAAAATTTATTATCAATTTGTTGTTGTAAGAGATGGCCCGGTTAAAAATGTATATTTTTAATAGTTTATGCTATATTCTAGGTATTAATATTAAATACTTTTATGATAAAGAAGCAAATGATATTCAAACATTAAAATCGTTTTAATGTTTGAAACATTCGTCAATAATTCCCGTGACCGTGGTATAGATATCATTTCTAATAAAAAAAATGCATTGAAAAATTCCTCAAACAACGCCTGTCAAAACTTCATGTCATTCGAACTATTTGTGTTAACACTTCGATCAATAATTCTCGGGACTGGCATATCGATTTCATTTCTAACCAAAAATTCATATAAATTTTGAAAAAATCAAAGAAATTTAAAACCATGACTGACAAAACTTCATATCAATTAGGTTATCTTTTTACGAGTTGCGTTAAATGTAGCGTCGCTACTTTGGTTATTTTCAAAGTAATGTAAAAATGCGAAATATCGCTTTTTGATAGAAAAAAAAGTGTTAAAAATTCATTCGGCAGGCGAAACGTTACGTTAACTCTTCTCCATTCCAAACAATGAATCGTCGGTAGTTTGGTTATTTTAAGCCAAGTCATATAGAACGCAGCGGACAGACAAAAGGATAGTTACAACAGGAAACATTAAAAAATAGCGAAAATTATCATAACCGAAATATTATATAATCGAAAAGAGCAGTTGTGCGGTATATCATTCTAAACATTGCAAGCAGTCTAACCATTATATTTCATAAGATTTTAGGGCACGAGAAAGCCGTTTTCCAAATGGAAAAATTAAAAATAAATTAAATCATCGTCGTATATTGTGCAATTAAGTATCCGGTTGATTTTTCCGGTGGATGCTAAATACTCATTTCAAGTAAATGAGGAGAAAATTGAAAAGAGGAAAGATTCGATCACTGAAAAGGAGATGTATACTTTTGCTGGTGGTTAAGTCGTTGAACTTGACTCTCTTGCAACGTGTGCTATCGCCTTTTATTCTATACAAAACGTAAATTTTGAGCAGGTATGCCGATATCTGTAAGAAATTTGCAACTGATGATTGATTAGCTTTTCATTTTCGATGATCCATCACTACAGATCATATATCTGAGAAAATTTCATCGAAAGTTTAACAAATTCAATTTGAGACATTATAGCAACGAATATCTTGCACCATTATCTTCGTCATAAAATAAAAAAAATTGAATCTTTGGACATACAAAACTGTGCTTTGAGAACCCTTACGTAGCAGGAAATTTGAAAAATAAATCAGTGGGGCCCAAATTTCACACAATAAATTTATATATCAAATCACTATACTGGAATCATTTTCGCCGTAAAGTAGTACAAACTAGACCCTGTTGCCATGTAAAAATTTATTTTTTATAATACGTTTATAATCTGAAACTGCTTTCCTAATTCTCTAATTTTGCACGTCCGAGAAAAATTTTACAACTTTGTATTATAAGATGTTAAATGGCCCGAAAGAATGGAGTTCGTCCATGAACCGCAACAATGTACCATATTTCACAAAAATAATTCGAAAATTAAAATCTGTAGGTTGGTTACAAAATTCATCCACAAAGACGCATAAATCGTTTCAGTAAATGATTCGGAATCGATCGTTATAATAAGATAATAAAAGGAGATTATATTTCAAGTTCATCCGCACAGGTGCTTAATACATCATCACCGTATCAGAAATTGTATAAAACATAAAATGAAAACTATAACTAAAAAACTAAAACTTTACTATAGTTCAAGAAGCAGTGTGTCTCTGCAATATGATATTTATTACTGTCTTTTTGAAGTTTCAAGAACTACTGCGGGCTACATAGACACTTTGAGAGTGCGATGGCATCAATCTTTTTATAAAGATTTTATTGGCTACGTACATGTACAAAATTAAATCGGCACTAAGATTTAATAGCTATGATTTCGGCCGGTTAAAATGACGTTATTTATTAAAACATTTTATTTGTCATCAAGCTTAAACTAAACTAAACTGCTGCTTCTTTATCATTTAATAAGAGAGTAAAATGGCCATAGGAAAGTGCTGTGTAGAAGAGAAATATATAGATATGAGCATAAGCCACAATGCAGTAGAATTAAATATGGTTAGGAAACAAAAAAGCGCGCAAAATTATAAAAATGAAATTAATATAAGAAAAAAAAGAAACATTCGCCTTAATTTACAAATTTGTGATATAAGTAAAAGTGTGTCATTAATCGTGAGCACTCAAAAATGTTTAATATCTGATTCTGTAGTGAAATATAGGGTAAGAAAAGAGCTTTCTCGAGAACATTCTAATCCTGAAGAATTTGAACAGCATTTAAATACTATAATTTTTATAAATACAACAAATATTGTTTGCCTTATATTCCTATAATCTTTGTTTTCATCCAACTACAAAGTAGAATAGAATAAGGCACTTAAAGCTTTATAAGGCTTATTTCTTACTGAAATTTATATCTTTTTTGTAACCGGAATGAGGGTAACGAATCCATCAAGCTATATTGGAGAGACTTGCTTTTCTTTATAGTCGCATTACTTTCTGATTCTTTCGGCCGGAGAAACGACATGCTGTCGGACACTGAAACTTTATGAAGATTATCTAGGAGAAATTACTACGGTAAAATGGGTTCCACAAGAGATAAAGTAGTATCACGAGTGTCTGGAGCCACACAAAGACTTTTGCTACAAATAGAAATCAAAAATGAAATTTTGGGAGAATTCGTAGTGTTTACACTTACAAGGATGCACTGCAGGCAGATGCTTATTTTAACGAATCGGACGTTATGTCGCCAATTTGCAGCAGATATTGCTAGAAAGTTATTCCACCCACGGGAAATAAACCACGCATCATTCAAAGCCATCTGGCACTATAGGGTCAAGCCTTATAAGAAACGTATTCTTTACACAATGCGAAGAAAGGTTTCAAATTAGTATACGATTGTAAGTTAAACTGAAACTGAGTCCCTAATTCGTGCAGACATATTTTGCATCATGCGTTGAAGACGTTATTACGCAACACAAAACTCACCTCATTTGCTTTATACATCATGCGATTAATTTGAACTTTAGTATAAAACCCAAAAAGAAATCCAACTACTCTTAGTTTCCGCAATGATTCATCTTGGAATATAAAGAAAGCTCTAGAAACGTTCTACGCATTGTTAACTTTATTGTAGTTGACTTAACAAATCGATAAAAGAGGTCAGAGAGACGAACTTTAATTAAACTTCTTCTTCTCCAATTGTTAAAGAACTTGTTCTTCATATTAATAGCTTCTTTTCAAGCGTACATTTTTAGTCAAGATAAACTGTAAAATGAGAAAATCTATAATATTAGAAGAGATTTTAGTTACTCTTTAAGTAAGCACGTTTCCTTAGTGATTGGGCGTTTAAGGATTTAAAAAAAACGGTTTTTTTGACAATTTTTTTTTCTTGCATTGAAGGAAAGGCAAAAGAATAATAATATTCGTGGAGAATATTAATCATATATAGGGTCCTTCATTAAGAGTAACACTTTTAAAAAATGTAATTTGTAGTTACAAATATATTTCTTTGTGCGCTTCCAGGTACGAAAATATCTAGAATAATTTGCCGTTTCGTCATGTAGCGATTCACGTATTCTGAATATTTAGAAATCATTAAAAAATTCTATCAAAATGATAGCTCATCATTTGTTAACCAAGGAATTGGATAGCCGTCATCATATCTGTGCTTAGGCCATACGCGTGGTATGTCCTAAATTGAGTGAAATATCGTTCTACACGACCCGTAGCTACCAAGAAGGTAATGTAAGCACAAAATGTCGAAAATATCGCAACAAATATTCGTCTATCTATCGCAAACATCACGCAACTAATGTTGTACATAATCATTAACAATTGAAACCATCGTCTGCGTTGGTGTATTCAAAGATATGGTGTATATTTGAACGATATTTTGTTCAGAACTGCAATGTCTAAGGTTCAAAATAGAGCACAACGTACCTTTTTTTAACTATCGCTCTTAACGAAAGATATTCTATATTGATTATTTTTGAAAATGTTAAAAAGTTGCACTACTGGAGCGATTCTCCCGTTGCAATTTTAATCTAAATGGTTATGCGGCAAGCGCCAGAAAACTGGACCTTAATTTAATCTAAAAAAAAATTGTCTAACATTTTGTGTGTTTGACGAGTATTCGAATGCCGACTTCGAAAGTTAAATTTTCAATCAAAAAATACCACTAAACCTTAGCTTATCGAGTATCCCTGCGTGTTATGTTAAAGATACTGTAATAAATTCGAGTAAAAAAGTTGCATAGTATTGAAATTTTTTTGTCGTTTTAAATAATCATTCCTCTAGAAGAACACCTTTGAAGTTTCGATTTGCGTTATAGGAGAAATTTCTTTTTTATAGAAAATTTTTTAATATTCCTTTTTTCATTACTCTACAATACTAGCCTTACAAAACTGTCCCCTCTCATTCTCTATCCTCAAAGATTTTTTGCTAGAATATACCGCTGTCTTTCCTGCATTTGTCAAAGATAGAATCGCAAGTTTTATACCTAACGTGTCGCAAAATGAAGAAGAAAATGGCGAAAAAAAAATTTTAATTATCTACTTTTCAGAACGCTTTCGGACCCAGATCAATTCAACAATCGTCTTAATGAACGTATTTTTGTGTCTGGATATGCTTTGAAATGAATACAAACACTCTGTGAACGTATCAGAGAAATTTGAAATCAACAGGCAGTACGTTACGCTGCAATATTCCTGCAGGGATTCGTTTAACGGAAGCAGTCTCAACGACAGAGCTTAACTAGAAGCCGGAAATTTCTCGTGAAAAATTTTCTTTCGCTAATGAATTTTTTTCTACTTAATCTAAAAGTTTCAATGCATATATTAAAAAATAAGAAAAAATTATATATCCTGTATATACAGTGGTGTTATCCTTTAAGGAAGGGTTAAAGCTTTCGAATAAAGTAAATCTTTATGCAATAGTTATTATAATATATATTAATATTTTTCTCTTTGAATCTGAAATCTTAAATGTTGTTTACCTTTAATTAGATTTTAAATAATTATGTAAAAGTTCTTTACTATAATTTATGCTCAACACTGTACAGTGTTACTGTACCCTAAATGGAAGGGAATGGAGACAAATTGAGTTTTATAAAAAAAAAATTAAGCACTTGAAATAAAAAGTTATTGTAAAAACAGTAAAAAAAAAAAAAACAAATTGAGAAAAAAAATGTAAAAAAAAAATATATATATATATATACCCTTTGGTTTAAAGTCCTGTTGTGCCGGTGAATGTATGACAACTTATGCGGTAAGCGCTTACGGAGAGCTAAGGTATTATATATATATATATATATATATATATATATATATTATTATATATATATATATATTATTATATATATATGTAGGTATAGGTATAGGTATACATATATTTGTATATAAGGTGTCATATATATATAATAGCACAAAACTGCTCCCAAAAATGTGCTAGTGCTTATAGGCCTACAGAACTTGTCGTGTTTATGCACATTTACTATAGATAACGATTAAATAGAAAAATAATAAGTAGCTTTAGACCGATTTTCGGATACCCACTAACTCTAACATCCATAAAACACTAAATAAAGCTTTAATGTATTGTTTTGATTAAACAAATGTAAGGGAGGTTTTTTTTATGAATTAAATAATAAATAATGTGTGATGAATGTAAATAAATGGAATAGACACAGATTGTACTTGAAATCGTTTTAGAGTATCAATTATGATTACATATTCTGCTAACTTTTTATATTGGCATACAAACTATATTTATGCTAAATTTCGGAACGATATATATTAAATTTTTAAATTATTTAACTTAATCTATAAGATAGAATTTAAAGACGTCTTTATCAAGTTCTAATCTTCGACATTAAATATACGAGTTCGAATAGGATTCTGTTCTGTTAATAGGTATATGTGGAGGTTACAAAGAGCATAACAAAATTCCAATACCATCCATCCATCTATCAATTGGTGACTGTGTTGCTAACTACTTACCAATAACAATGCAGTAACAATCGTTTGTTATTTTGTTGTACAATACTGTTGTTATAGGTGCTCCGCATATATGTTTATGGTATGTTTCTGTCATATAGATTCTGTCTATGTTGCGCGTATACAATAATTTTGCATAAATTTTACCCACCATCGCACAAAACATATGTAAGAGGGCGGCGGTTATTGTTAAAAATGTGTGCGTATGCACATGTATGTATGTTTGATATGCGTTTATTAAAAAACAAACAAATCAAGAAAAACAAATGAATTTTATATTAAAAGTAAAAAAAAATGACTTTTTTTCTAAATTTTCTTAAGAGTGGCACAAGCTAACATTAGTTTTCTTGTCGAGTATATAAGGAACTGTATGATGGATTTAGAATCACAATCAGCGTTTGAATTTAAGACGGTTTTAATTCATTAGCACACGCAAGGTGTAGTTAAGTTCGTTGTGTAGCATTTTCATAGCAAACAATATGGTACAAAAGGCGAGTTATCCTTAATAATGATCGAGGAACAGCTTTTAGCATAAAAGGATTAAAGTTAATTATAACGTGTTTTCTTGCAGTTAATTATATTCAGTGCTCTTATGGCTATAGCATCGGCAGTCGTTCTGCCAGCGCCTGCATATCATGGACCATTCACGTACGCTGCACCGGCTGTCGCTAAATATGCCGCTCCTGTTTATCCAGCTGTAGCAAAGGTCGCTGCTCCTGTTGTGGCTAAAGTGGCGGTACCCGAACCATACGATCCAAATCCTCAGTATAGCTTCAGTTATGACATTCATGTAGGTAGTCACGGTATAAGGACATGTATATAACGTAACACCAAACAATTGGTATTTTTTTTTTTTTTTTATTTTTTCACAGGATGGTTCTACTGGCGACGTTAAGAGTCAACATGAAACACGTAATGGTGATGTTGTAGAAGGTGCCTACTCCTTAGTCGAACCGGATGGTACCAGACGCGTGGTACAGTATACCGCTGATCCCGTTCACGGTTTTAATGCCGTTGTACAAAGAGAGCCGTTGGCCGTTAAAGTTGCTGCACCTGTGGCTAAAGTGTTGGCACCTGCTCCTGTTCTTGCCAAGCCTGTATTTCCGGCCTTCCCAGCTGTCGCAAAAGTACCCGCTTTTCCTGCTTATGCTTACCATCATTAAATGTTATTATAAAACTTGTGATCATTAACATTGACGACCGATAATCATTTCGCTTTGGAATACGTTTAAACCGCTTTTGTTTCTTTGTTTGTTATTTATGTGAATGCATAACTAGCCGCAATAACTGTTTATTTAAAATGTATGTAAACCTCAACTCCTAGTTCTAGATTTCATTCAAGTCATGAGAAAAATGATTATTTTATTAAATATATGTGTATATATGTGTAACTTTAAATGAATATTGGATTTTCCTTTTTGTTTTTGTTGTTTTTTTTTTATTGTTTATAGTCACCACACATGATATTCTTATTCATATTAAAATGAAAACTATTCCTTAAAACTGTTTAGCAATAATGTTTAAAAACATTAATTGTTAATGAAAAACTTTTGGAAATTTTTGTACAATAACTGTACTTTTTCCCGAAAATCTTTATGGAAAGTTCTGCTTAAAAAATATTTCAGATGTATTTTATAGAAAAATAATTATAACTAATTTTCGATATTCATCAAATGTTAATCTTAATTTCGTATAATATAAACGGAACGCAAAAAATTGTATCAAAACAATTTCTTGAAAGATTTGAAATATTGATACATCAAGTGAAATAACTGAATGAGTTATGAGTACAATAGTAAAATCATCAGGTAATTGGCTTATTAGGAATTTCTCTAAAGCTTGAAGATTTTTTAAAACTGTTTTTAAAATCAGAAAATTATAAAGAAGAAAGAAAAACAAGATGTGATTTATTATTGTAATTGATTCAAAACCATTTTCAAAGTTAATCTCTTTGTGATATAAGGTCTCTGATGAAGACGCAACAGAGACCATTGATACGTATTATTATGTTATTATGTTTTCGAGAAGACATATCTAAAGTATTCCTATTCTTCCTAGGTAGGTATTAATATACAAAGTGGCACTAGGACCTAAATGAGGCCATTACATTGAATGAAAAATATCAATGATTAGATGATTTGGTGTTTGGATTATATTCAAACTTTTCTCCTACAACTGTGAGCAATTTTTGAAAATTTTATTTAATATCCTAACAACTAGAAAGACGAAATCAACACTATGCAAATTACAGAGAAACATTCTAAATTAAGTTTCTTCATCGCTGTTTTGTTAATCAATTTTATTTAAAAAATTAATATAATAACTTTACGCATATATTTCTTAATTGAATTTTGCAAATAAATATTTAGGATAGATATTTAGATATTTCGATTTTTAAATCAAAGTAAACAAAAATCGAAAATATGTGGCAACACTGTGAACGTAACATGACAAATATCCTATTTCATACGTACGTAGACAATGCTGCTGAAAGTTTACTATGACAAAATAACGTTCCTGGGCAAATAAGAAATAAGAAAATTATATTCAGATGTGTTCGAATCTTTGATAATCCGCACCACCTTCATCTTAGAAAGAAGGTCGAAAAAGCGAAATTTTGATACTGCATGGGCGTGGCAGATTTTTATTCATTTTTACGGATAACGTGTTAATTTTTGTTATGAACATATTGCAGTTTATGCATAGAAGCAGAGATGTTTCGGGTTTATGTCATATTGTAGGCCAATTGGCTCATTTTCAATGCGACCATACGTGCAAAAATTTCTAATATTTCTGCAAATTCGAAGCCGTTATCCTCATTTTTGCAGGCAAGAGAATGTTTAACACCAACATTATCGAGATGGACAGACAGACATATAGACATACTTAAATCGATTCGAAATTTCGATATATAAACCTTCTGGTGAGATCATCTTTTGATAGCCGAAGATGTTGCCACACACAGCCATCACTCTCACTCTCATATAAACCAATGTTGTAATGCATCAATTAACAGGACTATGATGGAACATTCTAACTATTACTCATTTGCGTTTTCGTTTAATTTACCGCTTTATTACCCCAAATTTGGAAAAATTCATGAAAATTAAATATATGCCATGATGTTGATGATATTCTTAGAAGCACCTCTATAATGCAAATCTCTATGTAAAGAAAAGTTTATTTATATTTTGAATAAAATACCGACTTTTTTATATTCTTTCTTCTTTTTTTTTTAAAAAAAAAAAGGGAGAATTAGGTGAGAATTAAGTGAAAAGTGATTTCAAAAAAATTGGAAGACTAAAAACCATATCAGAAAATAATTTTTTTGAATATTTAAAAGTAAAAAATATGTTTTTTATAAAAAAAAAAAAATTTCTTTACCTAACGCGCATGCCTATATGTTCGCAAAATTGCAAAGTATTTATATTTGAAATGCTTACTGGCTATATACTATTTATTCGGTACAAGCGTGTTGCGGCTTTATTCCAAGCAGACCATTCGACGGTGTGTTTATATAAAATTTTAGCAGAATCAAATTGAACACTAAGCCACTAATAAGGTGACAAGTTGAAAGCAATCTGTTGGATTTATTTCTACATTAGAGTTATTAATAAATAATATCTTGAACACATATTTAAAAAGCGAGCAAGAAATACACATTTGATTGACAACGAATCTATGATGCCCAGCAATTATATAAGAACTGCAAAGTATTTCGTTAATTGCAGGACTGTATATTTAAACCGGCAAAGTGCACAATATTCGGAGCAGTGTTTAGACATTATCGTCGCTTTTTTTTTTTTTTTTGCAATTATAAGCAGGCCATGTTCATTTTTAAACTTGACCAGCGCCAATAAAATGAGTACATATGCGCAAAACTCGTGTCAAGCTTATTATCTTAGCTTTTGTAGCTTCAACACACACACAGACCCCATTAAATCTATGCAGAACATTACGCTGACCAAGCCTGTATGTATGTATATATAGTGCACAGGGGCTTGAGACATCATTCCGGATGTTACAAACACAATGACAAAATCAGTCTATTTTTATTCTTTATTAATGGATACAACCACATATAATCGTAACATAATCTTCTCGAAAGTTCGAAATAAGTTAATTAACCGAAAAAGTTTCAAGGAAATCTTGCGATTATTATACGCGAGTAAACATATGAGATTTCCACAACAATACACTTTCAAACGTACTGCAAATAACCTTCAATACGAACCATAACCAAGCCCGGATTTTGTATGGTGTCTCTGATATGACACTTACGCACTTTGCACGTTTGATATATAAAATATGTACAAAAAAAAATTTATTTTACATATTTTTTTTCTTTTTTTGTTTTGATTTATTTTTAATCGAAAACAAAAACAAAATCAAGGTGCGTTACCTTAATTGAAATTATTTCGGTATTTAAAAAAAAAATTGCACAAAATGAAAATAATTTAAAAAATAACTTGAATTTTGCATCAGAAGTAGTATTAATATGAAAATTCTTATTGATTTATAGAAGTAGTAGAAATAAAAACTGCTTTTAATTTAATATTTAAATTGATTTTTTCCTAAAGCATTTCGTGTAAATAATTTAGAAAAATGTCATTAGACATGACATTAAGTAGTTTTTTTTTTTAATTGTATTAACTATTTAATATAGATTTTTGTACTTACCCTGTAAACCACGGACCTCGTGGTCCGTACAAAAAACGTTTGGCATATTTCCATTTTTTTTTAATGTGACTGCATTTTCTTTTATGATGTAATGCAGCCGCGTTCAGGCGTTTAGTTTCTTCAAGCTGATGCACCTTCCAAGGTATAATAATTTTTTTCTGTTAAAATATAAATGAAAGAAAAATTAAAGAGTTTTCCTTTTTTCAAACCTATCCTATACTTTGTAAATTTTTTTCTAAATAATTTTAAAATTTGAGTCGAATATTCACTGAGTAAACAAATCTTAATATAAATAAAACTAAAAGAAAATTAAAATAATCTTTTTATTGAAATGGAATTCATTGCCATTATCATTTATTGTACGCTATGCCTTGCTTTTAGACCGCTTGACGATAATATTTAATATCTTCGAAAATTGTACCCGTGATGTTTTTATTAATAAGAATAAGATTAACATATAAAGGTCATTACAGCGGGGTTGTCACATATAAGAACATATTATGTTTTAATGAAGAAAGCAAGTGAAGTTAACAGCACTACACATGCCCACATCGTAAATTGGCGTTTACCTGTACAATAATAATTTAAGGAAACAATCTACGGCGAAAGACCTATAAAATATTAACATTTTGATTTTCGTAATCTCTTTGGTTCTCTTAAAAAGTATTTATCGTGAGTCAGATCTGATTTTTGATTTTCAGTTTCTTTTTTGATTTTTCTTCTTCGTTGCATTTTGATACGTACACGCGTTTAGTTAATTCGCTTCCTTCATTATTTTTAACATCTTCGATTGTTTTGTTTTTGATTTACGTTCCCTTGTTTTTTGCTCACATCTTCTTGTGGTTTATGGGAACTGATTCTTTCTAAAAGTTTTCGTAATATAATTGGAAAATTTTGATTATTATATTCAAGGCCGATTTCGATTAGCAACCCTAAGGGTAGAAAGTGGTCTGTGGAAAAATTAAAAATTTGTAAAAAATAAGAAAAATTTAATTTTACTAACTCATAAAACTATTTCGTACATATAAATATTAATAAAAGTAATATCAGTGATTTCTGTGATAAAAGTGTGAAACTCCTGCTGTTCGAATCTGCACTTTTTGTCGCCTATAAACTTCTGTGATAAAATACAAAAGCAAACAACACACCATATTCCACACTTCTGCTTTTGTCCGAATTATCAACGTACCAAATCCGGCCACTGACTTTGAAAATCTTCAGGTAAACTGGTTTCTTATATTTTGCATACCAAAGAGCACAAATATAAAAGTCACTCCCCACGAAGGGCTGTAACAAAGGAGAGTTTTTCTAAAAAAGTAAAAGAGAACATGATTTCAAATCTAGAGAAATTTAATGAGTTTGCTACAAAAAACATGGATCGTAGCAACACGCGAAAGAGGCGTAAGATAAATGCACAGAATAAAGATCAAGCCGTCTCTGTGGAGATGATCAATGTCGACAGCTCCGCACAAGATAAGCAACCACAGAATGATAAACAAATGGATATAAACTTAAATGATAGTGATGAAAAAGGTGACAACTTTGTTTTCGTTGAATGTTGTGCTGATAAAAATAATCAAACATTAAATATAAACTCAGATCTTGCCTTTTTTGAAGTTTTAAAAAAGTTCAAACTTGATGGACTTAAGGTCCTTAAGACTATCAGCAAAGGCAAGGCTAAATTGTTTTTTGATTCCTCTAAAAATGCTAACAAGTTCATTTTAAATAACAACTTTTCTGCTATCAATTTAAAATCGTACATTCCCAACATACCTGTTGAGTATGATGATGAGTATATCAAAACTATCGTCTTTTGAAATATTCCGATTCGATCTGTCACTAGACTTTTCCGTCGGTCTTCGGAGGATGTCAATAAGTTTGTACCCACTACCAGTGTGAAAATCGGTTTTGAAAGTAAAGATATTCCTAAAACTGTCAAATTTAATTTCTGCATTTTACAAGTTAGATTCTTTGTACCTATCCTAAGGCATTGCATTAATTGTGGTCGTTTCGGTCACATTGCAAAGATCTGCAGAGTTTCACAATCCAGATGTCCCAAATGTGGTGCGTTTCCTGCTTGTGATAAGGAGTGCTCTGGCACCAAATGTCTTCCGTGTGGGTCTAATTCCCACAATACTTTGCCGAAGGTCTGTCCGACACGGAAAAAGAGTCTCAAATAAATGAGATTATGGCATTTGAAAATTTATCTTTCAAAGAATATCGAGAAAAATACTTGCAAAATTATTATGAATCCCTCAGTTATACCGATTATGATAATCAATTTCCCCCTCTCCCTAAATCTGCCCCATCCGAGAGTCCAAGAGATGTTAATGACGAAGTAAACGAAATTCTGAGAAAACAACGGCTTAGCCGTGTTGTAAAATCGAAACCGAACATTCCACATCCCAATATTCCCACCTCTCGGCCAAGTCGGCCTGCTAAACCTCTGCCTCAAGAGAGAGTTTTCTAATATAAATCATTCGTCCGAGTATGACAAATTACTTTCTCAAATATTTCAATCGTTCTTGTCTGCTAAATCTTCTAATCAATTAGAACCCTTGACTGGAAATATGAACAAAATTGTATGTTCTTTTGACACATCCCTACTGTATCCAGGTCTATGATGTTATCATCTCCACCGAAATGATTTCATTTCTTCAGTACAATATACAAAGTCTCAGATGTAATTTTGATTCGCTGGATTCCTTCTTAAATTCAAAGCGAATCGACTTTTGTGTTCTCAGCGAAATTTTCCTGCCAAGTGATTCCTCTATTCACCTCAAAATGTCTAACTAGGCTGTCGTCAGCAAGTGTCGTGATGATGGATATGATGGTGCCCTTCCTTATCAGGAAGAACATAAAATTTAAACGAATTCCGTATCCTACAGTTGCTGACATTGTCATTGTAAAAACAACCAGTTTAGATCCAAATAATGTTATGGCCTCCTGGTATCTGCCTCCAAACATTGACATTCAGACCTTCCTTGAAGTGATGAGAGGTCTCTGTGATTATTTTGATAGTTTTACTAACGTCATCCTTGCTGGTGACTTCAATGCCAGGCATCGTATGTTTGGAGATTGTTTGGATTCTTGCAAAGGGAATGCACTTGTCAGAATTATTACTTCTAGCAGCTCCAGATCCCTGAGTGAATTGTTCCCAACGTTTCATTTGTCACTCAATGACCCTTCTTCGCGTTTCTTGACCTCACCTTTACCAATTCAGCCTCCCTCTGTTTTAAGTGGTGGATCAATGAAGCATTCTTTGGTAATAGTCACCATTCGCAAATAAGATTTGACGTGAATAACAACTCAATTTAGTATATTAACAATTTCATCTCACGTCGAGTCTTATTGAGTAGTCTTGCCCTCAAATCGAATATTGCTGAAATTCAACAAGTGTTTCATGATGAATTGTCTGCGGCGCGGATGAATTTTAACAACTTGAATTCGTTCTCTCGTAAACCGTGGTGGATTCACTCTCTGGTGGCTCTGTTTAGTAGATTTAAAGCTGCGAAAAAAAAAACTTCGTAAATATGCGTCACCTGTCAATTTCGTTGAATATTCTGATATTCAGAAGGAGTGGAGGCTTACTGCGAGGGAAGCAAAACGTAAATACCGGGCCGGCACCATTTTTAATCTGAGTCACAACGTCAATATAAGACTTTTTTGGAATTATATTAATGGTCACAGACTTACAGAACGCAATGCCGTTGGTTCATTCAATTGGAATGACAATTACATTAAAAAATATCTTGACCTGCTTAAAGGTCAAATTGCTGTTGACAATTAGGTTTTCCCTCCACCCATGCTTACAAACTTGGAGGGAGGCGATCCCTTCTCTTATCGGAACTTTTCTTATGTCCTTCAGGTAAAAAAGACGCTGCCGCTGGCTATGATGACATCAAGTATGATATGATTTCGGCACTGTCGATAAATAGCCAAATGGCCTTACTTGATGCCATCAACAGATGCTGATCTACCATCTCGCTACCAGAATAAGGGAGGCGGGAGGAGGGATTGTCCCCATTCTCAAAACTGGCAAAGATCATAATGATCTTACAAACTTCAGACCGATTTCTCTTATCTCGTTTCTCCTCAAAATCACTAACTTGATGGTCAAAGAAAGACTATGTCAGTCCTAAAACTTTAGCAACGATCCTTATGAAATTCAATATCCCTCTACACCTGAGATTGTGGATTTTGAATTTTCTGTCGAAGCGACTTCTTGCTATGGGGTAAAACTCTGTAACGGTTCATTGTGATCTGCCACAAGGCAGCTGTCTGAGCCCCACATTCTTTTCAGTGCAATTTATTGTACTAAAGGTTCGAATAAAATCATCAATCTTACAATTAATGGTACAAAAATAAATCAGAAAACGTCCGTCAAGTTTCTAGGAACGATTTTGAAATCAAGTCTTTCCTTCCCTTTACATTATGAGAATACATATAAACAATGTCAGTCCGGTTCTAAGGTTATCAATCTCCTAACCAACAAACAAGCATAAATAATAAAGCATAATAAAGCACTTAATGTATACAAGTCGTTAATCCGATCTAAAATAGAATTTGTACACTCAACTACGTTCAATCTGCTAGAATACTCAATAAAGAAAATTCACATCTTTGAAAATAAACATCTAAGAATATGCACTGGTCTTACTCCATCGATACCAGTTCACATTCTGCAAGAAATTGCAGGTGAACTGCCGGTGACTGAGAGAGAACTGCTGTTCACTGGGAAAGAATCGGTGAAACTGATGGCCATCAGACCCTCGCTTTTCACGAAGGTTGTGACTCTGAGCGAGGTGATCACGTGCAGCTACACCTTCTGCTATAGAAAATTTCGTCATATCTTCCATTTCCTGTCTGGGACTTTAATTCCAACAACTTTCTTGTTGATCTTAACATGTTACCCTCATTATCTACAGCCAAAGGTAATCTCCCTTCGTCAACCCTAAAATCACTCTGTTATCAGGGGGTTAGATACTATTACAGTAATTGTTTTGAAGTATATGCCTCTGATGGATCTGTAGGTAATAATATATCCAGGTATTCGGTGGTGAGGTATCGTCAAGATGCTCTCTGTCAGGTCAGAATTTTAAAAGATCTGTCCTCATCCTTCATTGAACTTCTTGCCAGAAAACATGCTGTCTCCCTTGCAACAGCTAATGGAGACAAGAAATTTGTGATTTTCTCGGACAAGAAATGTGCTCTTCTTCTTATTGACAAGAAAGATTCTTTTAATGCTCATGTCTATTATATACTTGATATTCTTAATATTACAGCTGTTGAGGCTTGTCACTTAGTATCGATACCAGGTCACTGTAGTTTCCACATTAGCGAGGAAGCTGACCGATATGCAAGAGAGGCTCAATTGGATGGTGAGATTCAAACTGTCAAATATCCCCCTCAAGAGGCGTTATGCATCATACGCAATACCCTACTAAGAGAGAGAAATGCTGAATTTCAAAATATTGCCCGGAGCAAACCAGATCGACTTTTCTACAAACTCCGTCAGTCTGTTTCCTTCGAATCATTTCCTGATTCTTCGTTCTCAACCTGGGAAATTAAGGTTCTCAACAGACTAATTACCAATCACACATTTGACAGACCCTGTCTTAAGCTTGTTATCTTAAAGCAGTGTTATGGCATTTTTGCTGCTTATCATAGTCTCTTTGATATCTTTCGTGCTCGTAAGTTTGCAGATCTTAAGGAACTAACTTCCTTTATTAGAACTTTTCCTTTTAATTTACTTTTTTATTATTGCTTATACTTTTAACGAATTTTTGGTTTTACTTTATTTTACTCAGTTCCATGTCCTTATTTCCACTTTTCCATATGTGGATTCTCTTTCTCCTTATATATTCTTTTAATCTTTACAAAAACAGATCCCATATAAACTACACACATATATTACATCATCATCATACTGCTGTTCGGGATTAAAATCTGCTGTACAGTTGCTCAATATTTTGGACTTCTCATCAAATCAATGATTATTACTTTAAGCGACTGGAGATATAAACCAACAATAGAAGGCTTCCTCCATCCCAAATTCAACAAACCAAAAAAAAAGAAATTTTCAAGGCACAAAATGACTTGATTTGAGTGCTTTTTTAAAAATATTCGTTAAAATTTCTTACAATATATGTTTCATTCAGCAATCCTTGTCACGAATATAATAGACTTTTACAGCAACTTCATCGTTTATATTAAACACAGTTTCACTAAATACTTTAAAATACTTTCGTTGTTTACATTGTTGCGTCTGAACGATTTCTTCAATGCTTTCTATTGTTTTCATTTATATGCGTTTGTTAAGGTTAATTAAATCTAACCTATTTCTCAAGTGTCTTTTATTGAACATAATAAATAGGGAGTGTTTCGATATCTAATAAAAAATGACGTAATATATTGAAATCTTGTTTCGAGGCTTTCTATGAATTGCTCTTTAAGGTGTCTTTCAGAATTTGGACTGTATTCTTAGCCTGCCCATTAGTAGCTAGATTGCCAAACGGGATGACGATAAGCGTAATTCCTTATTTTCGCTAAAACATTTAAAATATTTAGAAGTGAATGCTATACCATTATCCGAAACTAAATGCTTGGAAGGACTCAAGCGAGCAAAAACTTCCCTTAACCTTAGCAATGGGTGCCTGACTAGTTTCCCAACTCTAAGCATTCTATCCATTTATTTGTACTGTCTGTGAGAACCGAGCTCCTAAAGTTCGGCACAGAAAAATCTATGCGTATATGCGGCAAGAGTTCATGTAATTAAGTGTTGCCTCCGTGGATTAGCACGATTTGTTAAATGCGGTTCACGTTGCTTCTTCAAGCTCCACCATAGCGCTGTCAATAATAGCACTCACAAGCCATTGCTTTCATTTTAGCTATGCCCAAGTGTGACGCGTGTAAAAATTTTATCACATCAGCCTGTACACTATTTAGAATCACCATCTAAGTTCTTTATCGGCGCACTTGCTACCCCAACTAGAGAAATAAATTCCTTTATATAATTTTAAAAACTATTAAAATTGTTAATAAAATATACTCTTTTCGTGATCTAGTGATACGGAGTTTATCTGAAGGAAAAATAAAAAAGGTAATTTTGTAACACTACGACAACTGAAATTAATTCGGTTATCGAATTATAGGTCAAGTTAATATCATAAATTCCCAGTAGCATGTTACTACCACCGTAAGATTTCAGTAACATTTCGGCGGGTTTCAGCTTATGATTAAAGAAATCATCATTATAAAATTTTTCCAAAATGACGTGTGTCGTTTTAACATCTACTTTTAACAAATAAATTAACAAATAGTAATAGTAAAATAAATAATAATATAAATAATAATTGCAATTATTCTTAGGCGGCCTTAGATAACGCCGTCACAAAATTGGCTTTCTTCTTCGTGACCTCTATAATTGTATTAGCCAGAAAAAATTGATTTAACTGCGACTCAAATATTTGCCACTCGTTTGTGAGTATGATCAAAAATTAGCACTTTACCAAGTAATTGCGTGATCATTTTTGTTGTTTTATTTTCATAAATATAGAATTTTAATCAATTAACCTTTAATTTTTAACTTTAATCATGAAAATTGCTTCTACTTTTATAACTTTACTACATGTCTTACTTTCACTTTTATAAAACAAAACATGCATCAAGCAATCGGCGCTCGTCGCCGCTCTTGTCTTTATTAATAAGAAGTTTGTGTCTCCGTTAATAAGAATAAGAATGATATATAAAAGTCGTTACATGAAAGAACATATGTTTTAGCGAGTAGGACAGTTGTTCCTCGATATGTTCTCGAAAGAATGTATTGATCCATTGCTTTCGTTCGACGATCAACACGATATTGTTGATGGGAAAGTGGAAAGTATCTGATAAATTCGGATCATCACAAAATATTTTTCATTATTTCAATTTATAGATTCTATTGGCACGCGAAAATAATGAAAGTTATAAGTCAATCGGAAATTTTACACCAAATACTGTTCACTTGTCGTAACCATTACAACAACCGTAAATTAGCGTTTAGTCATGTAAACTTGAGTGACTAAAGAAGATCTTAGGCGTACCTATGAACAGCAATCTTATTTCGATTTTCTTTTCACGATTTACCATCGCTATCATCTTGAAATCCGCTGCTGATCGGAAAAGAATATAAATCTCTTATTGATATCGTCTGCTGAATAATTTTTAATATATTTCCAGTAAGTTATGTCCAAAGTACTATCATCACTTGGTTGGTATCAGAATTTTTGGGATACTCCAAGACTGATTTTAAATTTTAAAAAAATATTTTACCTGAAATAGAGCTCGATTGTCAGCTTGTAAAGTACCACGTTTTTTCGAAGCAATTTTACAGGCTTCATAACATTCAGCCCAATAACGATTAATAGGTTCCCAAAGATTTAATTCTACTTCACGTTGATAGACATCATACAAAGGTTGGACCTGTACAATAGAATTAATGAGAGAATAAATATTTAAATTAGAAATAATTCGTGGCCAGTTTTATTTTTAGTTTCAGTTTATTTTTGAGAAAATTATGAGTTATTTATTAATTGCATATTTGAATAATCACTTAAGTAATGAAAACGATAGCCGTACTTAATACAGTTATATTATTATGAGAAATTTAATATGACGCTACGATGATAACAATAATGCTACATCATATAATTACTTCGCTTTTCCAATTAACATGCTGCATTCGTACAAAACTCTACACAGTATACGTTTAGTGGTAATACGGTAGATATATTAAGTTTTTATTTGCAGAAGAACTTGAGCCACCTTTTATTACATCAATACCAGACGATGATTCTGAACCGACTTAAGAATTTCTTTCCGTCTCCCTGTGTGCCATTTCTTTCCATTCTTGCATTCAACCTACAGGTGGTAATTTTCAAAATATTTTGATGTGATTTGGCACAAGCACGAAACCTATTTACAATGAATTGGATCGGACCTTTTTACGATTACTTCTCATCTAACAAAAAAATCGCATGGGAAAAAATTGTCACTTTTAATATTTCTCGATGAAAATCCGTAGAGGGTAGCATTCTGCCATATGGAATAAATGTGAAGAATTCGGTTCGAATGAGGACATTTTTGGATGGATTTTGGTTGCATAAACGTTTTCACAAAATTTAGCCTTTATATGCCAACAGGGCGTAATTTGTGATATTTTATAATTCAATTATAATAGTATAAGGTATGTATAGTGATCAACCTTTCCATGTCTACATGAATTATCTTATTTTAATTTGTTTCATAAACTGCGTTATGCGAATTTTGCAATTAGCTCGTTATAGCCGCCAAGGGCTAACGATACCTAACACATATTCTGAAATATTTGAACACCACAAATTATTATCTTAAACTGCAACAAATAATGAATTATATTATTTGAATTTCATAAAATTAATGTATTAAGAGGATGACGGACAATTGTCTGCATATAAAAAAATTTAAAGCCATGTTATTGGCATAAGCATGCATAACAGCATGAAAACTGAAAATATTTTTTAAACAAAAAAAGAAAAAATAAGAAAGAAAAATGAAGAAAAACAAAAATAAATAAATAAAATCAAGTGCATATGTATATGCACACACATGCCTACACTTGATTATATATCGTATAGAAAGAAAAAAAAAACAATAAACCGGCAAATCAAGATTTTATACGCTATCTGCTTAGATGTGTGTGCATCACCTTCAATTTCATTTGAATCTGTGCGAAGAGTGAATTATTACATGTGCGCACTTACAGCATGCACGCAGACACCAACATCAACAACAACCATAACAACAGCAACTATAACAACAATAAGTTCAAGTTCAATAACAATCGGGAAATGCAAACGGCTGAGTTAAACGTTAAAAAAGCCAGTTTTTCTTTTTTGTTTTTTATAAAAAAAAAAATTAAAACAAAAATCTTGTTGCTGGAGTGGGTTGAAGTTGAAAGTGAACTTTTTTATTACTTTACATAACAATGAAGCAATAATTTTTTTTAATTGATCTCCAGAGTCTGTCTGCCTTTGAAGATAATTGCTTGTTATTATTTAATATATTCTTATCTAAGAGGTTTTTACATAATTTTATATAATTTTTTTTTATTCAATAGACTTCAACGAGACCAAGCAGCGACACATTACTAAAGATGTTTTTCTATGCTACGTGTTATGCTTCAGCAATTCAAATGACAACTTCATGTTGTCTTATTGCATTTTTGTTATTTTTTTTTGGAATTTTTTAACAATAAAATAAAATTGCACTGAGTGGATTGAACCTTACAAAGATAAGCAAGAAATTAAAACGACATAATAAATATTAAACTGAAACAAATACTAACATCATTATGCTGCACAGTGAGTTTAAGTGGATAAAAAAGCAAAGCATACTTGATAATTGCAAAATAAGGACTCATATATTTGTAGATTTCTTCTGGTGAACTTTGAAACCAACTGTTCTTCCAAATTGTTATCGAAACAGCAGCTAGAATATGACTATTTTCTATAGAGACATATTTAGGAAGACGCGAGAACCAAAAATATACGGTAGAGAAAATTAAAGACCTTATTGTCGTCAATTTCTCTGAAACATTGTCGCAACAAATATTGTCATTTGTTCTGCATTTCCTTTTGGACGGTTCTATTGCACTGAAAGAATATAACTAGAAACATAAAATAAAACCTTCTTTCTGCTTTTAAAAAGGATATAAATATTACCAAGAATATGATGAACGTACCTCCACTACTGTTTATTGTGTTCTCCAACAAAAATACATTATTATTCCTATCAATGTCAGCTGTTCCCAGGATACGAACTTTCTAAATGACCTGATGTATTATTTTTCAAAATCGTAATCATATGACTTATGCTAACCTTTGCTATGGAAATAGAATAAATAGAGCCTATATTCGCTGTATGTATTTAGCGATTTTTATGATATAAAAATTTTTTTTAATTTTAGAATTAATTAGACCCTATTTGTTGTAACGGGTCTTTACACGACTGTCATTATTACCAAAGAACGCTATAATGTTAAAGACATTTTAATTGCATTGAAAGAAACAAACTTATACCTAAGTAAACTTATACTTAACGCTACACTCATTTGTTAGAATACTTTTTATATACATTTTCGGGGATCGCCAATTGAATGCCTATTACCACTTAAACACTCGTATTTTTAATCCCAAAGAATAACCTTTAAGTTTTTATAACTTTTTCGCAAGGCATACTTCATGCTCTTAAGCACACCCACATTTGAAGTGAAACAAAACGAAAACCAAATCTTGTTAACCTTAATAATAAAATAATATCAATATCGAATCTTATTTATATTCTCATATCGAAAGCTATTTTTCCATTGAGGTAAATTAAAGAATGAACGCATATTAAATTTTTGTACTTCCTTCTCAAAAATATACAACAAGAATCTCAATTCTCAATTTAGTTAGATTCGTTTCTTCGTTTTAGTGCTCATATGCTGTACCCGTAATAACATGATTAAAGTCGGAATGAATATAGCAAGGCTACGATCAAATAAACGACCCACTTTCAGTTTTTTCCTCATTAGTTTTAAAATAATCACTTCAACGTATATAGTACTATTACTTGTCTTAATTATGGGTCTGCTAACTGGCAATGAACTTTCACAGAAATTTGATAAAATTGTAAAGCAAATTTGCAAAGAAAAAAGAAATGCTTCAATTACTTTAAATCTAGAGCATAGTTATCTAAACATCGACGTCAGGCGTGTTGCGGTTTTCCTTTTGTTTCATAATAAACATTTGCGCATAAATTTTGATAAATGTTGCCACTGTTTAATTGCAGTAATGGAAACGTACATATACGTCCGTAAATACGATTTTCCATAGCTGCTTCTGCATGAAGGTGCTTCCATCTAACCATTTCGTTTTATTTAATTTTTTGTGTTTTCTTTCTGTCCAAATGTGGTCTCGTTGTACATACACGAAAACGTTATACAAGTTTTTCTTTTTATAAAAAAATAAAAAATAAAAACAAATTTTCATAAAACACTGTATTTTTCTTGCAGGAGAGTTTAGTCTTCAAAAGAAAGTCCAATGCGTTGTTTGTTCAAGGAAACTCCAATTAAATTTTATATATATATATAATAATATGTGTTTGTAGAAAAGTGGAAATCGCATAAAATGAAAAAACTTGAAAATTACAAAATGATTACCTATAGTGCAGTTAGCGTAAGTTGAATATATATATATATATATATATATATATATATATATATATATATATATGTGTGTGTGTGTGTGTGTGTGGTCTTTCTGTGCAATATTCTTACAGACGTATTCTTTAAACTGAATCCTTGTCAAGTTCTTCAAAAATATGCCATGCGTATGTGTACATACATATATATATATATCCTTGGCAACAGATCTAGTAAGATTTTTGCAGATATGATGCATATTCTGGAAGAACTGAGTGATTTTCGAGAACATGTTAACACATACGTGTAAGAATCTTGTAGAAAAAATCCTAATTTATATTGTTTACAAAAAAAAATTGTAGGCAGTTCGACAATAAAATTTGTTGTCGTGCCTACAATAGAGTTTCGTGCAATATACTGTCGAAAATTCAAGCATATATAATAACTACATAAGCACATCGCACGCTTTCAAAAGTTTCCTCCTGCGTGCAAGCAAATAACGTTTATTCGATTGGTTTCTAATATGGATGTAGACGTTTGTGTATGGATATTTACTCGTGTGTTATAAACCAATAACGAGGAAGGAAACGACAAAAAAAAAAAAGAACTTGTAGGAAGTGAAAGTATTTTCGTCGTTAAATTTTGAAATTATTGTTACAACGAAATTCAATTTTTAACTGCAATATCATAGGATTTTTCATTTAGTTTGCAACAATCGAAACTAGCCAGCGGGGACGCCTTATACACATTATATTAAGCTAGGATTCTACCAATGTTTCAATGTCTATCATCAGTCGATGGTATTCTCAATAACGAAAGTCAGAGAATGAAAATTGAAAATTGATAAAAACATTCTCAGATACAATCGACCGACTAAGCTTAAAAATGTGCTCGGTTAGCTGACAAAACTACTCAAATTAATTACAAAATAAACAACTTATCTAATTTCATTTTTAAAAAAAATTACTTATATTAAAATAAACGAAGATTTTAATAAATTCTCATCAGAGTAATCTACAACTTATAATAGATATCATTTTTGAATATTTATTGAAGCCAATCAAAAGCTCAAAGTAAAAATTATTTATAAAAGTTATACTTCGTGAGCTCTTCGATCAATTCAGATTTTGTATATATTTGTATAAAAAAAGAGTGACATTTTCTCTTAATTTTAATAATCTAAATAAAATATAATTCGTAGTTAGTTTCGTATTTTTATTCTCATTTTTTCCTTTTTCTAGTTGATTTTCATTTTACAGTCAAGTAAAATTTTAGCAACGGAAATATCAGCATTAACAACAACAACAGAAGAGTCAAACAAAGCAGATGTGTCGGATTTAAATAACGTTACATTTTCTTTACCGATAGCTGAAAAACTTATATATGTTCATCATCCGGCATCATTAAAATCTATTAAGCATATAATACAACCAATAAGACAAAAATATAAACGCGTCAAAAGGCCAAAAATTAAATACAGTTTTGCAGAGCCACCGGGAAATTATCACAATGACCATGGTTCACCGTATTTTGGGGATTTCTCTCCTTTAAATGCGGAATCGGACGATTTTGGTTTGCCAACATTAACATATGATACTCATGTTACGGACGTTAAATTTTACAATGATTATGATAAGCCGAAAATTAAATACGAAGAAATGCAGAAATTACCCCCATATTCATACGGTGGCTCACATGAATCTAAGAAGCAAGTTTATAAATCCTCCCCACATAATTATAAAATTCCAGAAGATAGTTATTCGCCACATCCAACCAAAACACCTTCGTACAATTATGCACCAGCAAAGCAACCATCTATGGACGATTCGTATCAGGTGAAATATAGTCCACCTGCTGAACACGGTTGCAATGATTACGATAATAAGCGTCCCAAAAAAATTATAACCTATGCCAAGCCCATTTATATAAGTGCATCGTTGCCTTACACGGAGAAACCTTCGCTAACGTATGGCTCACATAATACAGAACCTTCTCGTATACCAGCTACTAAATATGGTGTCCCCGATGTTTACTTAACACCATCAACACATAACAGCAATTCTTACTTTGATCAGCATGCACAACCTCCCCAAGAACATGAAGCAAATGTTCAAGTAACCTATTCGCACGCGAATGATATTAAATTCACATCGCCTTCGCATTATCAAACTGACCATAACAATTACGAAGAATTGCCAAAAACATATGAAGCACCTTCGAAAACCTATGATTATTCACCGCCATATAGGGCACCGTCGCTGAATTACGAACTTCCTCATACATATCAGACATTTACGAATGGTTACAATCATCCTCCACCACACAATAATGAACATTCAGATGAATATCAAGAACCCTCTCAGGGTTATGATCTTTCATCGGTTCATTATGTGCCCTCTCAAAATTATCACCATTCGTCTGGTTACGAAACAACTTCTCAGAATTACGATCATTCATCTTCTTACGAAGAGCCCTCTCAAAACCACGGTCACTCATCTTCAGAAAGTTATGAGAACCATCCGCTATCTCAAAATTATGAGCAGCCGTCCGTTTACGAAACATCCTCTCAGAATTATGATCATGCACCTTCTCACCAAGAACCCTCCCAAAATCATGATCATTCATTTTCAGAAAGTTATGATCATCATTCGCCATCCCAAAACTATGAACACCCGCCTTCACATCAAAAAAGTTCGCATAGTCATCAACCGTCACACTATGAGCCCCCACCGCAACAATCTAATCATATAGCGGCAGATGATTATATACCTCCGTCGAACGAGTTGCCTATCAGTCGAGATCGTAAACAACCACTTTACGAATATCCAAAATCCAGTTACGAAGTTCCCATATACGATGCTGTACCTTTTGACGCAGTTAACGATCAAGAGCACGAAATTTATCCGCCTCATGCGTCGTCCGATAATAATCAAATAATGACAGAACCGAATAGTAGCTCCGAGGAGCCGCTGCAAGCATACGATGATGAATCGAATATTAATAATGATTCTCACTCTGCCAGCTCTATTACTACTTTATCAGGGTCTTCAGGACCTCGCCGAGTACATAAAAAGCAAAGAGGCAATTTAAAAAATTCGTCCACCAGCTTTACAGCCCCCACAAGACACATTCTTGATGTACCAGAATTAAAAAACGCTTTTGAGAATGAAAAACGTCTCATTTTTTCACCTACAGATAATTACGTTAATCCCTCCGTTAGAGTAGAAAACTTGCACGTAGGGGTCTGGAATCCTATGAAAATACGGACTTCTTCAATGAAATCGACATCTCCGCCAAGTACTACTGTTAGTGTGTCAGTACCAAATACAAGAGTACGTAATATTTTTTATCGTGGACGTACGACAGCAGCCACAACAGACAATCCCATAACCCCATCGAACACTAATGTCGAAATTGTATCCATTAATAAATCACATTCTAAAGCATACTATGACGGCATACTGTCAACACCAAAATTTACGAATGCAAACGTTTACAGGAAACTAATGAACAGACATAGAAGTGGTAGTACCGCGTCTACTACGATGCAGGATAGTTTAATTGATGGCGGTAAACTTTCCAAACGCACAACAAAAAGCATGTTGGATACTACGCCTTTTAAGAGTCCTTACAATAATGATATGGATATAAAACGTACACTACCTAAAAATCATAAATTATTTTAAAGGCAAACTATTTTAAAAATAATTATAATTATTCGAAAAAATACTGTTTTTTAATTTGTTGAAGCTTTTTTTTTTAAAGTAATTTTATAATTTATTCTGATCTGCAAATCAATGTCTTAATAAAAGTTTTGATATTCGAAAAACGATAAAGAAACATTAAATGCTACTTACAATTTTTTCCATGAAATTTCGCCATTTTTTGCTGGTGCTGTACATTTGAAAATCGTTAAAAAATACCGGCCCAGATGAGGTAGAAGGTAAGTCCGGTAGATTTATGTCCAAACTGAAAACGTTGCGGCATTTTTCTATTAAAGCTTTCATTACCGGCATTAAAAATGAGTATTCTTCAGGGTCGCCAACTAAAAAATATTCAAGAAGGTAAGTTTAATAAAAAACTAAGTTTAATTAAATACGTTTAAATCTACCTTCAATAGCATTATCCAAAGCTCTGTTAATGGAGAATAACAAATAGGCCAATTCGCTGGGATTTTCAGTATTGCGACATTTCAAAGTAGCATGAAGTTTAGCAGTTGCCATTGCAACCACACCAGGATCGGGATGATGTGAACATTTAAGTAACAAACCTAAGCAGAGACGTACCATATCTGACCAATCATCCGAGGAATCTTGCTGAAAAATCATTAAAGCATCCAAAAGAGCTAAAACTCCATCTAATAGTTTTGTAGAACACTTTTTCGATTCATCTTCATTTGAACCCAGAACGACTAAATCATAAACCATACGTAAAATATGAGACGCATTCTATATAAAGAGGAAAATACTGAAAACAAATACCGGCTACGAAAATAGAAAAATTCAACATACCTCTTGATTTATCAAAAGTTGACTCCCATGTTGAGCTAAATCAGATAGAGAAGCTTGTACAGCCATTTCTAATATTTTTAACCTCAACGACAAATGGGATGTCATTAACTCATTATTAAGGGCCAATAGATTAATGCATCCTAATACTTGACCGCGTTCTTTCCAGCAATCAACGTGATCATTGGGTACACCACGCCAAAATATCGTAAACAATATATTGGAAACTAAATAGACCAATTGCTCTTCGCTATTGACTTCCCCATCCTCAGAAAATTCCAAGTTACTCTAAAAATAAGAACATATGTTTATTTAATTAAAAAGTAGTTGCGTTACAAATTTAGAGGAGCGTTTGTTTCAATTTACCTCAAAAGAATCATTTTTTTTACCGGCTCCTTGAGGTGACTGTGAGGAACTATCCGAACTCAAAGAGTCCTGACGTTGTTTGGAAGAAACCTTTAATAAACAAAAATTGGAAGGTTTTTTGAAAAAATGTTAATAAATCAATTACCGCATCTGTCGAATCAGTAGAAGAGCCCATCGCAAAGGATTCAAAAGTGTCTTGAATATCGTGAGTAGTCTGTCTGATTACCGAAAATACCGAAGTAACATTTTCTACTACTGCTCCCGATACAGATTCAGCTAATTCTGTAAATATGCGGTATTATTTTTATAAATTGAATATGAAAATGATTTTTTCACCTTTTATCTCAGATTCAATAACGTTAGCTGCCTCAGTTACGCTGGCTTGTATTTCATTTAAATTTAAGACACCGTCACCGTGGTCTTGGTGTTCCATTTCTAGCTGTTGTTCGCAAAAACTTATCAAGTCTCCTTGATTGTTAAATTCGTTTTCATCTTCGAGTAAAACGTCTAAATGAATACCAAAACTTTTGCGTTTCTCTTCATCAGGTTTCACATTGTCTATAGGTTTTCGTATTAGCAATCGGGCGATCGATTCCTGCCAACCAGCTTGTTTAGCGATAGACTGGGGGGAGTTTTCGTTAGTGAAGGTAGTCTGTAGAAGACGCTTTGCCACCTCCAACTTAACAGGTAATTCACAAGAACTAACATGATGTATAAGAAATATTAAACCACAATAATCGATTTCTGAGCTAAGCATTTCGTCTAACATATGAAACAAGATAGTAGAGCTTAACGACATCGGTATGGTGTAAGAGAAAAAACCCGGAAATAATGACATGTCTGCGGTAGGATCATGTAAGCGCATTATTTGCTTATATTTAGGATGGACACGAGAAGTGCTTAATAAACTGCTTATAAACTGAAAAGTTTAAAAAATAAATTGGACTTAAATGAATAACTATTGTTTGACTCTTAACATACCCTTATAGCTGCCTCTTGTAATTGGCAATTGTAATTCTTGTCAATGAAATAATTATACAATAAATTAGCCGTCTGTGGTTCATGCATCAGTAGAATTAATTGGTCACGACAATTTTTACCCCTTACGTGCATAGCCATCATATCAAGAAACTCGATAAGTACTTGATCTTGTTTAACAGATGATAAAAACGCAATTATCGTTACTATTTCCTTGATGTTGACATCTTTTTGCAAATAAAATCTAACAATTGCATACAAAGTAGAGCGTATAGTCATTGCATCTTCAGGTGTCATATTTTCCGGTGCGCTATAATACTGGCGTATTACGTCTAAAAAGTATTGAATACCAAACTTTTTCCGAAAATATTTACGATCATTCTTAATCATGGCACTTAGATACTGAACATGGCCCAGAGTTATCTGGAAATTCATATGGACCCAAATGTCAAAGTTGAAAGCTATGCTAGTGTAAAGATCTTCCAGCAAAGCCGAATTTGATCGTCCACCAACTGTTTTATGGCCCTGAAGTGACTCTATAAGTAAATGAGTACCCATAAGAGTATTTACTTTAAACATTCTCATGGAACATTTCTGTAGCATCATTCCTACGATAGATAGACATTCACTGTTTAAAAGATTTTCTTGATTGTTTTCATGCTCATGGATAAGATAACGCAAAAAGCACATGAAACTCGCTACTGGGTACTGTAACATTTTCCATTCAGTGTAAGAGTTTGAGCTAAGCATTTCCCAATCAGAAAATTCCTCAGTTAAAGGGGTTTTAGAAACCTCTTCATTATCAGAAGTCTCTTCGTCGCCACCAGAAATATATAAATCATTGCATTGATTCTTGACAATATCATGTAGAATAGGTAAAATAGCTTGTATGCCACCAACGCTATTAATGGTGTCTTGGATTTTCACAATACGACAGTGCTGAGCTTGCACTAAACCCATATACTTGCCGATCGGTATTAAATCCAAGCAAGTATTGTGCAGATATGCTGCGGGTGAATAGCAAAATACAAAACGTGAAGTTAGTTCAAGTATATCATTATCCTGCGAGAATATGGACGCAAAGTTAATTCCAACATCAAAAATTGTTTTCAAACTGGTGGTAGGCTCAGCCAAAAGAACACCGCCAATCTGACCATTTAAGCATTGTTGTTCGCCAAAGACAGTATCCTGCATGCCTAATGGGAAATTTTTCACATTCGGATCATAAGATGATTGGGACCGTAAAGGTAAAGTAAAATAATTAGTTACCTGAAAGTAAAAAATTAATAATAGAAAAAGTGACAATGCAATAAACTCCTTTATCTACATATCTTTATATTTCACTTATCGTAAATTTGAAATCGCTAAAATCAAACGTAGCAATCTGTTACCACGTTTCGATACCTTAGAAAAAATTGTAAATCTGCATTTTACGACCATTTTTGTTGGAAATAATTTAGAATAAGATATTTATGACAAAATTATGAAATATTCAAACATTGTGTATTTCGAAAGGAAACTAGCCATGATCTTGAAATTATCTTTGAGTGACATTTTTCAAAAATGACTCAAAAATTTGCAGCTTACGCCTTGATTACTTGCATTGAAACAAAAAAGAAATTGTGCAAACAATACATTAGACAGACATTTTTCGACTAATTTAGTTTTTTTCTTGTTTTCCTTTGTAACAATCGAAAACTCTAAAATCTAAAAATCTACTTTATAGTATTTAAGTAACTTACAATCAAAAAAAAAATTTTTTTTCTAGCATAAGAGCATTGAAACATACATTAGTTGATAGCGTTCTTTCCAATAGACTGGGCAGCATGCCTTTATAACTCTGACTGGTATCCTGAGAAGATGATCTAGGTAAGGAATTAGTATTTGTCAACGCCTTAACTTCCTGGGTTTTGATTTCTGGTAGAACAGAAGCCACCGAACAGAAGATAAACGGCTGGGAAATAGTTTAGAACAGTTTTAAAATTTCATTAGAGTGAAATTTCAATTTACCTCATTTATTGCCTGGACTTTCAAGGTGGCACTTATTTTCTGCATAAAATCTATATAAACATTAATTTGACTATAAGAAAATGGCCGTTTTGGTGGTATTATAGCTACGGTCACATAATGCCACTGGCTATCTAAGAGAAGACTGGAATTCACTGTAGACGTAAGGTATTCACGTTTTGTTAAAGCTGCCACCACTACGTTACCATTATTCTGTATAAATACTTCGAAACCGCTATTGTTGGCGGTACGCAAACTAAAAAATTTATATGGCAAACAATTGAGAAAATTTATATCTGTATAAATAAGTATACATCAAAATGCATATTTATACTATTTAAGACTCCGCTTACTTCAGTAACATCCTTCGACAATTCGAACGCTGTTGGGTATTTTCTGTTTTATTGCTTTTAGAAGATTTCGAGACTTTGTCGTTTAGTCTTAGTAGGACATGAAATATAAAGCCATATGAACCCGACATGGACCAATTCTTTATGTCTGCTACCAAAATGCCGTCGTTGGATTTAGTAAAATTGAAATATTGCGAACATAAATTGCTACTGTTCAACGTTTGCAGAGATACGGTCACTAGCGTCTAATAAAATAAAAGAAAAATCAAGTAAAATGTTTGTCTAGTCATTATAATTTATTTATTTATAACTTACCTGCAGTAATTGTTTGGAGTGTGGAAATGCACTTTCTTTACGCAACAAACTGAATATACTTTTTAACTCGATCGGTAAAATACTTAGCTTACTTAATTCTTCGATAAGTTTTATACAATTTTGTATACAAATATCAGAAAGTTTATGAAAGCCTTGCAAACAACAGCACACAGATCTGATAATATGATTTTCACAAGCTATCGTTTTACTACAAATTTATTGAAAAAACCTACAATTAGTTTGAATTTGAATTAAAATCAACTCAAAGCAAACATACGTTCCATAATTATTAACGCAAGATTTATAGATATTCTCACTTAAATATGTTTGTTCCCTCGTATCTACATTCGGCAACCAATCAATTAATCTGTTAAGCACTTCTGGCACTACTATCAAACCCATTTCTTCGTTATAAGCCAACTTTATGCACGCCTCCAATAGAGCTGTAGATGGTAAGCCCAAATCCATTAGGCCTTCGAAGAATTTGCCTATTTTATCATGATAGCGAAGATGATCGGTAATTCGTGTCGAATTACGTGTAATGGCAGCCAGAGAGTTAATAACTTTGATCATAAATTGGCCGTAATTGAGGCTCCAGTCCTTAATTCTTTTTGGTATTGAAATTAATACATCCATTAGACTGGTTTCCTCAATTGCCTCACAGATGTATGATGCGCTTGCATTGTCGGTTAAAAATACACAAACATTGTCAACTGTAGATTCTAAGGCATTAACATCTATTGTCAAATCATTGGCATCAACGTCATCTGATGATATGTCAAATGTATCACCAGTTTGGCGAAAATGGTCTGTAGCCATTAGTTGTTCTAGGACATCACAGTAAAGTTTAATTAATGTTACTAAATCTATTTGGCGCTGTAGAATACATAAATTAAACATGTTTCTTCAATTGCTCAAAAGTTAAAACTTATCATATTGAAAAGAAACTACCTCTTCTGGACTAGATTTCTGTAGAACAATAATCATCAAAGCACAACACCTAAGTGTAATAACACGAAGACCACTGGTACTTTCCCACTGGGCAAGTATTTTCATAACTACTGACACAGTAGCGGGACAAATAGCTCTCATACCATTACGCTAAAGAGAGAAACAGAAAAATTATTAAAGACATAATTCTAAAGAATTCAAAGTTGAATAAGCCCTGAGAAAGAAAGCCCCAAATTAACTTCTTACATATTTTTAGTCACGTTTAGTTGATTAACTCACCAAGTTATCACAGATTTTGATACCATCACCAGTTTGCTTATCAAAATAACAACTAATAGACGCTATAGATTTCTGTAATATTAGATTTATTTTATATGTAAAGAGAGCCACGAAATATGTTAAAGCAGAAACCAAAACCATTAAGAAAATACATGGAATTTACACATAATTTTAAAAGATAATTATAAAGATATTCAAAATACCTGTGAACCACAAATAATTGCACCCAATGCATGAACTAAACTTTCACCAATAACAGGGTATTTTTTAATATCGTCATGTTGAAAACAATCTGCAAAGATAAAAACAAAGTTAACCCTGTAATAAATCATATCAACGCTACTAATAACATGCAAACATATCAATAATATTCTGTTATTTTGAATTGAACCTGTAAATTGCGCATTGCGCTACTATCGTTTATTAGAAATTTTACTTATCACATTTTATTTATTCAAACTTTACAATTATAAGCATGTTTTCAAAATAAAAAGTCACAAATTATCTATGCGAGAACACTTAACTACAACAACATTTAAAACACTTTAAATAAAAGAAATAAGCGATTTTTGAATATAAACAGATTGTTGGGTACAAGACACAGTATCATTCCTTCACTTAACTTCAATTAATCACATAAATTGTTAAAAATAATTTGGAAGAGAACTATTTCAAATCAACAAATTCTGCTTAGAAATCAACATAATACTTTACACCAATTTGTATGTATATGTCGGCATTTTAAGACAATTTTGAGACTAAACAATGCAATGGCCCATTTCTCTTTCATTTTGAAAAATTTTTGATTGCATAATTTGTTTGATTTTTAACATTATATCTTTTGACTTTCCACTTTTCGAAGTTCATCTCGGAATCTTTTTACATTCAAGAAATTTCTGTGTTTCCACTTCGCATGAGCTTTCTGTTTTTCTATCTACTCTTGCAAACGTTCCGCAAGGAGCTATTCTATTTTATATTCAATTTGATGTTTGGACTTCTCAAAACTTAATGATTATCCCATTGCCGTATTTACTTATCGCAAGAACTTTATTGTGAAATATTGAACAAGTTATAAATAGAGATTAGTAAAATATCTATTTATTTAAAGAAGAGGTTAAATACAATGAAGATGAAAACAGTCGTTTTTTTATCAAAAAAAACATCATAGCTTCCTCGCTTCACTTAGTTTGTCAATTAAGGTTATGAAATTTCTTTTTCTGATCATATGAAGTGCTTACACTACATAAAAATTTAACCTTCAGCGATTCTGTTCATCGTATCAAAAGTATATAAAAAACCATGTCCGTTGATAATCAGAGATTTCAAGTTGAGTACTGTAAATAAAATTTTTTATCATTATTAGAAAGAAGTGTGCAAAGAAGAAGGTGAGTGACCGCAGACTGAGTGCCATATGCGTAATCTCTAGGAGTTATGCTTTTACAAGTATGATCACACACTAATTGTTATTAAAATATTGGCATTGAAAATTGAACCCTGATATGCCGACTTGATAGTCACACTTCTTAACTACATAGCTATGGAATAGTCCCTATGATAGTATGAGCTAACTATATCTAAATTTACTCTAACCCGCCTACTTAATATAATACGGTTTTATATTCATTTTGCTGTTAGTGGCAGTTTTCATTTTATATAGGGCCTTTCATTAAGAGTAATATTTTTCACTATTATAATTTCTAATTTCAAGTCTATTTTTTTGTGTACTTCCAGATGTGAAAATATTCAACACAATTTTTAATTTCATAATGCAGCGATTCACGATTCCTGAACTCATTAATACATTTTATCAAAGTGGGAGTTCCTCACTTGTGCGTGCTTATCGTTCGTTGAGTCGCCATTATCGTTTCGCTATGTAGGCTATACGCCTGGAGCTGGACTTCACTCTACACGATCGGAAGCCACCAAGAGCACAACGTAAAGTGCAAAGCGAGGAAAATATCGTAGCGGTAGCTGTCAGTATGTAGGAAGAGTTGAATGTGTTTTAACAATCGTGTGCCTTAGTGTATTTAAAGCTATGGTGGACATTAGAACAATATTTTTTTCAGAACATAACTGCAGTGTCTAAGCTTCAAAATAAAGCACAATTTACGGTGAGTTGTTTTTTTTTTCAAATTTTAAGAATAAAAGATTCGATACTTTCTTCTCTATTTATGATATACAGCATAAGCTGCTCCAAGCGATATGTTATATTTGGCAATAACTTTTTTAGCTGAAAATGGACTCGATATCATGCCTGTTCAGGTTTAAGACTTTAAATTGGGCCTTAAAACGGGACAAGAGTTTGCGAAAAACCCATGTGCAAATATGATGGAATGTGCACATACATTTTTAGTTTGCACAACTATTTGGTTACTAAACTATTTAAAAACACGATTTAAAACATATGCCGAACACCACCGTTTTCAAGAAGTAGTAAGATTTTTTCGTTTAACACATTACTTCATAAGTTCGTAACAAACATCACCGATGTCGCCACTATTGACGAATCCATATGATTTTTAGATAGTACCAACTTTCAAAACAAAACATGTCAAACTTTCAGGACATTCCAACCACAAGTTCCGAAGTTACAGTAGTTTTAGTAATTTTCAAAGCAATAGAAAATTTTAAATTTCGTGTCTTTGTAAAGCATTGCTTTGTAATGGGAAAAATGCCAATCAAACCAAGAAACGGCTTGAAAAGTGTTATGGCAACTTTTGTCCGTTGGAAACTATAATTCATCCTGATATTAAATAATATTAAACGCTCTGATCGATCGATTTCGGCCTTTTTTCCAGAAACCATTAAAAAAACTCACAAAATTATTTTAGAAGACCAGAATTTGAAATTTCGTGAGATACCTGCGCGTTTTAATGTTATCAGAAGGCAGTACGTTTACTATTTTGCATGAACGTTTGCTCATGAAAGTGGTATGCGCGAAGTGGGTACTGCTTTTGATCAAAAATAACAGCGTATTGATGATTCAAAGCATAGATAGCGCTAGAGATTGATACACTGGGGTTCGTTTATTAGCACTTGGCCGTATAGGAAACGCATAAGATACATGGGCTGCTTTTATAATACGTAAACGGAATCAACCAAAAAGATTTTTTTTACGTTAAGCCGTATAACCTTCATCAGTGGAGATTAGCTTCTTTCCTTCGTAAGATTCAGAAATGGAAAGCCATATAAAATAAAATAAAAGTTTATACTTACCATATATAAATGGTATAATTTCAACATGAACATTATGCGGTTTGTAGGGGAGCTTCTTATAATCGGCAAAATTATTGCGCAGAAAACTACGCCACGTCAAATATGGGTCATACATAACTTCCAAGAATTGCGAAAAGCTCCGAAATAACTGTGAAACCTCATTACTGACATTTTTTTTCTTTAAGGTCTGAAAAAAATACCAAACATAACGCGTAAGACGTCCGCACGCGAACTTTCGTTATTAGAAATAATCTTTCGTATACTTACCTGCTGAAATACATGAGTTAAAATGGCAATCAAATTAGATTTATATTCATATTTGATAACGGCTAGAATGTTATCAAAATGCCGGCAAATTACAACCAGACAATCAACGAGTACTGCTATTTGATGAATAGTATCATTTGAAATTTTTCCCTGCAATACAAAACATATATAAAAATTCCGAAGTGGATATTGATACCCACCACTCAAAAAGATATTGTAACTATAGGAAAAAATCTTTTCAATTTATATTTGATGCGTGCCAAGTTTTAACTTTTGAATTACACATCCATTTACTTTTTCCAATACCGGATATCTCTAAATAATGGCTTACGGCTTGGAGCTAATTTTGTCTCTTTTAAAGGATAATAAACTGGCATCCGGAATACAAATTATTCGAGCTATGAAACTTCTTTATTTTATTTACTATGTTCAAATATAACTAAGGCGATGGGTATAAAAATTTATTAGATTCCTTTTCTCCCTTTCACACTTACATTTGCACATTCATCACTAGCGACAATAATAAATTTACCAATAGCCGGTAATAACTCATCAGGCAATCGACCCAAATGCGGACCATTATCCGGTTTGACTTCATACCAATATGGACATTCAACTGTGCTAAAATCCATCGGTAATTGACTTTTCCAAATGTTTACAAATCGTTCAATGAATTCACGGAAATATGATTCTTCGTTCTAAAAACAGAAGAGTAGAAGTACATAAATAAACATGGGCATAAATAATAAGGCTTAATATAATAACAGCAAATTGTTTATGGGCTTATAAGTGTCGGTACTGCTGTTTTGTGTAAATTAGAGAAACACCCTCCGTTTAAATAAATAATGTAAACACAGAGGGTATATAATTACGTTTTTATTATATAACATTGAGCTGAAGGCTACTAATCACGGCCTAAACTTTTCGTGGTAAATTGTATCTCAAATAAAGATAATTTCATATATAGTTTATGGAACATTCAATCGCATTCATTATTAATTTACCTTTCTTAATTTTGATTTAATGATGATTAATACCTAAAGTTATTCGTTTTTTTTGTCTACGTATTCTTTTTATAAGCCGCTTAATAGCTTTCATTTCTTACCTTTGTAGTATATTGCACCCATAAATTATAAATATCTTTTTTATTATCCATTTTCTTCGAATTATTTTCTCACTTAAATACTAATTCTTTTTAAAATTGTTATTAATTCCTTTACACATTTGAGAAAAATTGTTTACAAAACACTTGCTCTGCATTACACAAAACACAAAAGCTGGGAGAAATGTTCTAAAAACAGCTGATTTCTCTGACTGTAAAGAAAGAACACCAGTGTTGATCACCGTAAGAAAATTGTATAACAAATTTGTCAATTATATATACGCATCTAATGAATAAATCCTAAGCATTATGCATAAATTGAATAATTATCACACAATTTTGCACGCGCAACAATTAGTTTATGTACAATTCTATGTACAATTTCTATGAAGCAATTTATTATTTTTCTTCCACGAAATTTTTCCACGACTATTTCATTTAATGGCTATTAATCGGTAAAATAATCATAAAAGCGTTCGACAATGTGCCAAAAAACAAAGTTGCAGCAAAATCAGCAAAAACCAAAATTTCAGAACCAAAAGAGTAGTGTTACGGTGTGTACTCAAGTGTCTGCTAATTGTCTTTAAATAAGTATAAATTTCCGCTCATTTTCATAAAACTTAGAAAAAAGTTTCATTTCCTTACAAATAACATTTATTCAAAATAGGAACTGTTTTTATAAAATGCTAAACAACAAATCCTGTGAAGTGTTTTAGTGTGATTTGATTAAATAAATCAAAATTTCGGTAAGTAGGTTCCTTTTGAGTTGCATCTACAGAACAACAAATACAAACGTTAGCCAGAAAGATTTTGAAAAATATCAAAATACTCTTAATGCAATAATGTTCCTGACAGTGTTAGCAGGGCAGAGGCAAAACAACAAATCAGGGGGTCATCATGTAACGTTTTTTATGTCGATTTTCAGGCGGTGTCGCTTAGAAGTCGATACTTACAGTTGCAAAAAAAAACAGCTGTGAAAGGTAAGCATACACAAATCAATATAATGTTCAACACTTGCAACTAAAATTTGTACATTTTGTTTTGCTTAATATGTTTATATATATCTATAAGTAAGAAATAAAATATATTTATATATAAAAAAGAAGAAATTTATTTAAGAAAGTAGAAATTTGTAATTTAAAATTTTGTAAAAATTTTTGCTCATTTCATTTTGCATGCTTAATATTTTTTACCATATGTGTTTAATTTATGAAAAACCAACAAACGTCAATTTATCTCTGATATTTACTGGAAAATTCCCCATGTCATATTGGAAAGTTAGCGATACTGTTACATGATGCTAATGAAACCGACTATCGCAAATCACATTTCGAAAGTCTACTATCGATTTTTAAAAGCCAAACAAATTACATGATGATCCTTCAGCTTATATGGCAATGACAAGTTTTTTGTTTTTGTTGAAACCTGTAAACCCGAAAATGTTCAACAAGTCCATCTTTCCTCAGCTCTCTTTCTTTTAATTATTTGAAAGACTTCATGTTTGAAGAATTTAAAATAATTACTAATGGCATGGCCAAACTACTTGTTGATACAGTTATTAACGGATATAATTAGGTTAAAAATAATGAATTTAAAAGTCACAATCTAAAAGCATACATCACGAGACCTCATGAAGAATGTTGTGACTGATATACCTAATAGATCTGCAGTTAAACTTTACCGCAGAAACCCTGAAAATAATCAAAACTTGATCCCTACAACAAGTGTAAAGATGGGATTTAAACGGGATCCCGAAATCCATTAAATATAATTATTGCGTTTCGTTTGTTGACTTTTTTATATTGTTATGGTGCTATCAGTATTTTGATTACAAAAGGAATACAATTTAAATAGATTCGTTACAGTTCTAGTGCTGACATGGTGATTATCAAGACTACTAATTTAAAGTCTAACACTACAGCTGTCTTGTGCTACTGTCAACCAAACATCAATATTCAAATCTTTTGTGATGATGTTCAAGAATTCTATGATCTCCTTGATCGAGAATAAAACGTTATTGTGGCAAGCGTCGTTTTTATGAAGATACTATCTCAATCAACAGAAGAAAGGTCCTTGTAAACATCATAAGAGCTAGCACATTTGAGAGCATTGATAATGGCAATTTAACCTTTCAACGTAAGCGGAGAAGACTGGTTTCTAATAGTGGTTTTAATGCATAACATTAAATACAAGCTTAGAAATAAATATTCGGATCATTTTTCCTTCGTACAAAGTTTGCTAGAATAAGCTTTCATAATGGTAATACTTACATAGAAAACCATGGTAAAACCCCTCTGAACCCCCATGATCTTTCGTAGATATCAATTTTCAACAAAAAAGTAAGTAACTGTCAATTACAATAAGTTTAGCAAAGTTCAGGAAAAATGAATCCCCTCGGTCAGAAGGGTCAAAAGCTCTCATAATGGATGCGATTTGTGTCAGTGATAACCCCAAGCAAGACTGCTAGACCTTTTCTGCGGAATGACCGAAAGAATTAAAAGTATCTAGGCCTAGTGAAGAGTTACATGGATTGATATGTCAGCTGTCCCAGCTAAGGGACTCGAGGGCGTATCTTTTTCTTTAAATTAATTTGCTTACATTCTATAATAACAAAAAGTCTACTGTAGCTTTCTATGTAATACGTGTAAATACAATTGTCAGAAAATTATTGAATTTTCCTTTGAATTGTTAACGAATTTAATGTGCTATCTGTTGAGAAGAAGGAAATGCTCTTCTCAAGTTAAAGGGCCAACTGGTCTAATAATAAAAGTGCCCTTTTAAGTATTTTCTTATACAGAATTTAAAAAAATAATAACTTTCTACTCTACTGATCGGCTGCGAACAAAATTAAGCTTGCAAAATATTGAGCAAAAAGATTCAAGTAGCTTAAATGCTTGTAGCGTACATCCTCATCCCAGTGATCATCCCATGTTGTAAGGTAGCACCTTGCTTCCTTGCACCTTACATATTTTTTCTCGTTTTTGATATATCACAGTTACCTTGTACATATTTTTTATATATATTTCCGTTGACTTTGCTGCATTTACTTATGTAAGTTTACTTTATATACCAACGACATTCTTTGTTTTCTATGCCATTAAACCTTGCTCTATTACCTATTACATTTGTTTTGTATATATTTTTTGTATATACACAATCATTAACTTTGCTACATTTACCTATGTATATAAATGCCTATATGGAAGCTGTTTTGTACATATTTTCAGTAAATTTGCTACATTTATTTATGTAAATATCTAGACATAAAATATACCATATTTTCGCATATAACAACAAGATTTTTTGTTTTGTATACCTTTAAGCCTTCTTTTTAATCCATATATACAATTTTTATGTAATTACACAAGTTTGCACATCTAAAGGGGCAACCAAAAAAGGATCGACGATAGAATTAAATCTTTCTTTTATTCGACAGCAGCCAAGCAGTAGGACAATTAAGACTTAATGTAATTAAATATCCTTCCTTCTTTTCCCTATGTATGGAGCGCGGTCAGGCAGATATGTGTAAATGTGTAATAGGTTCTTGACTGACTGTCCCTCGACCCTGTCAAAAGAATAGACTTCCTTCAATTCCTTTGTACAGGACGTGGTAAATCAGGTATGTGCAAACGTGCAAGACGCTCTTACCTGACTGTCCCTGGGCCAAAGTAAAATCCTTTCTATCTATCTGTTTTTGGTTGACTGTCGAATTTTCTGCCTTTCCGTTCCCAGACACCAGTGTGTACTTTCTACCAAGTTTTCACCGAACACAACGACATCAACGAAGTTACGACAAAAATCAGCAAGAATTGCCGGTACTGCCTGCCACCAAAGTTACCCGCTACTACTTCCTGGCTTTTTCTTTTTCCATAACATATTCTTAAAGCAAAATTAGCTCTTAAGTCTGATTCTCCAAATAAACGATCGCAACAACACATACGAGGTTCTATTTATTTAAAAAAAATTAATATTTGTTGGAACGGATCCTGGTGAAACCCGAGCGATAACGCCAGCTATAAATAACCCGTCACAGTGTAAAGTCAACTGAACAAACATTGGACAAAGTTTTGCAGGAAAATCAAATTTATCTCTTTAAACTTTTGAGTATACAAGAACGGAAAGAATATATAATTAAGAAAATTGATCTATTAGTTGTTTCACATTTAAAGTTATTTTTTTTCCTTTTTTTTTTAACCTCGAAATTGTGAGCCTTTAAGTTCAGTCGACATTTTTATACTATATACTACCTGCGGTGTATGTAACACCGTGCAAGACTTAAGATAGACCCATCTTTTATTATACCGATTAGTTAAAAAACAATCTCTCAAATAATTTAAGCGTGTCCTTCTGTCTATCTGTGTCTGCGTATTCAACTTACAGATCCTAATTTTGAATATATTGCATGAAATTTGGTACTTTGACGGGCTTTGGCCAAAGGACGAACATTATTGGAAATGAGTTGCATCGAACCGCCTTTGTCACTTCTCGCCTTATTTTTAAAAAACCATTTTATGAAAAAAATTTGCAATTTTCCAAATCTCGACGAAAATTGTTGAGTAATAGTATTTTGCCATATTAAATTGATGTAAAAAATTTTTATCGGATGGATCAATTTTTTGAAGTCTCTTCCACATAACTGTTGTAATGAAAAGTTAGCGCTTGTATGACAGAAATGATTAATTTCTACTATTTCGTGGTGAACATTTTCTCAAAACTATACTTTTATATGTACCAAATTTGGACCACGTGGGTGTACTTTTTGGTCCCCATTTTATATAATGTAGTGTATTCAAACAATGCTCCATTACGTATAAATTAGTTTTAAGTAATTTAATACATTTCTTTCATTTTAAGGCAGCAGCACATACACATACTAAAAAACGTTCATCACAAATCACATAGAAACGTACATATACTAATTATGGCTCATTATTTTATGTAATTTTTCATTTTGATATTTGTGCTCGCTATAGCCGTCCACGCGTTGAATGGAAAAGTAGAAGATGAGAACGAGTTACGTGAGCCACCTCTAAATCATCAACATAACAATAAACACAAGTCAGCACTTCTTTCGAGCTATGTGAACCTCCTTCGTATCATCTCTAAATTATCTAGAAATTAAGTCAGCATTTATTATTTTCCCATAGAATAAATTTTCGTTCTTCAGATTACACAACAACAAGTCTGAATACCAAATATCTTGAAGCAAAGCACTGCTTCAGACCGGAGCAATTATTAAATATTGTTTAACCCGTTTCAATATTACTGGTAATACTGCTCGTTTCTTTTGTTTTCACATAAAATTACTGTTTGCTACGGAAAGTCAAATTGGACAGCATCAACACACGAATGACAAAAAATGTTTATAAATACTTTGAACATTTGAAAAATTACAACACCATAGGAATCACACTCTTGAATTTAATAATAGGACTAGATTAAATCCTTACAAAACTTTCACGCCGTGGAACGATTTTTCCCCAAATCAACAGACAGAATAATAGAAATAAACGCTCTGCAAAAATATTTAGGCAAAATAGACTACGAAACATTAATATCTGATAACGAAACCATTGCCTTGTTGAGATTAACAACGCAGTGACCATCATAATACCATCCAGAATAGAAATCACACGTCGAACAAACGTAAACTTTAAGATAAATTTTGTAATTTTACAGAATTCGAAAAGGTGCATGATTAGCAAATTCATTTATATCGAGTATTCGCATTAATCACAATAAAATAATAAACACAATAATAAAAATAATAACTATAGAAGATCTAAAGTTACAATTAAATATATCGATGCTTCTAATCGTCACGATTCTGGATGGTTTTGTGTAAGGGGAAGCAAATGATTTGAAAACAAAAATTTAATTGCCAAAACATAATATATATGAAAAGAAAAATTTCGCTGGCAACATTCCCGCAATCAATTTGTTGTACCCTACTTTGCTATAGCCAAAATTACTATATGAATATAAAATGTAACACTTCATCGTCACCTATGTTTCCGCAAGAAAATTATTAAGTTATAGGTCAAGGCATCTGATGTAAATAATCGCAATGAAAGAGAGCAAAAGAACGAAAAAACAAACTGAAATGAGTACAATTATTGATTTTACGAGACGTACTTGTGTAGGACTGTGCACTATGAACACTTATAGAAACATTAGTAGTATGCACTGAATGAACGTGCACTTGGGTGTTACGTTGTTGTCAACAACGTCTACAATAATATCGTGCCAATATCATACCAGTAACGTGCCAATAACAGTGCACTTTTAAAGAGTGCAGTAAACTCAGGACACTTATCATCTACTAATTTATTATTTTCATGACTCACTCAATAATATATCGCATTTTGGCTATCTACATGTAATTAGGATATACTTAGCAATGGTATATGAAAATATATTTTGGAAGAAAAGTAATAAAACTAACGATTCATCATTTATTTACCCAAAATTGAAATTATTATCAAACAAATTGTACACAAAAACAGAGAAAGTGAAACATAGAAGAACGATAAAATTATCATTTAACAAATTTAAACAAATGAGCAATCAATAGCGCTTATGATCGCGTAAGGACATATAACTTAATTTTGGATTATTGTTAACGATCGGGTTAGCAAGAGACGTTTAGTCACCCTCGACGCCCTTGGTCTGTCCCTTTTTTTTAACCGTATTGGTATACATTTGCTTGTTGATGCCGAAACTGGTGCATTCAGTACTCTTTATATTTGAGAACTCTTCCATCCATATAACTAACAATCATTACAGTATTGAATAGGCAGCATCAGTTAGCTGGCTGTTAAAAAAATCAAAAAAACATTAGGGACGTTCAAATGCTTATAGAAAAATTTAATTTGCTTGAAACGCCCAAAAATAATAACTTTCACGGTTTTAGAACTTGCGAACAATGAAGGACATGTTGTGTCTCAATCTTTACAGATCGGACTTCGGCTGAATGCTGCCAACTGCGTTAATTTTTTTAGAAGCATTTGTGAGACTTGGATTGGGTTCATGACGTACGTAGTGATAATATCATATGTATCCCAGCAAGGCTTTTTTTTAACTCTAATCCATAATATCTCAAGATTAGTTGATTGATAATTTCTATGAGACCATCTAGCTCTTCGACCTTTAACATTTCAGAGTATTACATAAGGTACATAAATGAGCGATAGACCAGTAAAAATCTCTATAAAATTGTTTGCATCGTTAAAAGATGCTATGAAAACAGCAATCATCAATATAAATGAAAAGCAATCGAATCGGGCATGCAGTCATTTCCAACCACGACTTGAAATAGTCTTTTTGCAAAAAATATAAAGAAATTAGTTTTAGAATATCAATGTATACTTAAACACTCTGTTATACGCACGTTTATATGTTACATCAACTTGATGTATCAACTTAAGATGAGTATTTATGTTTAGATATAATTATGCTCATTCAGCTTTCAGTTTTCAGCTGTCGATGGAATTTTTACAGTTTTCACTTGTTGAAATAAAATACTGAATGAACTGAATTCATATATCAAGTTTAAAATTATCGATTCCCAAACCCACGACAGGGCAATGATAAGGTAACAGGCTATCAGGGGACTAAGAGAATTTTAACATCTTTCTTATAAGAGTTTACCTCAGAAAAATTTTCATCTAAAATACTCCAGATGAAAAAATGTACTACAAAGGTTTAATTTACGAAAGAACTTTCAAAAACTACATAATTTAGTAATTTAGAGTTGAAAACTTTAAAGATATTGCGATTATGATCAAATTATAACAACTTTTGATTATGCTTCTTAGTAGTGAAGGCTAACAATGCCAATGGATTATATATATAATAAAATTTGATATCTTTTATTAATCATTCGAAAATAAAAATTTGAATACAATATTGTTTATGCGAAAAAATTTGTTCAATTTATCATAAATAGATAATTAAAACACTAAAAATTTAAAGGCTTTTAAAATGCATGTTTTATTTTGTGTTTTTTGTTTTTTTACTTTTATTATTCATTTTTTAATTTTTATTCTTCAATTCTATTAGCATAGTTTATGTTTTTGTATTTTTATTCCTTTTTAAATACGTATTAGTTATTAAGTGTTGAAAAAACATTTTGCTTTCGATTAAAGCAATTATTGTAAATTTTAATACGTAATGCATTTTCACAGGATGTGCTATGGTTTAAAAAAAAGAAATAAACAAAATTGAGAAAACAGAAAAAAGAAAAGACATAAATTCAAATAAATCGAAATTAAATTCAGTCTGAGCCGAATGCTAAATATCCATCATTTATATTCTGAATAAATCTCTTTATTGAATGACATAACAAAGAAAATTGCACTCAGCTTGAATTCTATTTTTGTATAATAGTTTGCAAGATCTTCTCTTAACAGCAGACGTTATAAAATATGAGTGAACATTCCTTCCATAGTCTTTATGAAGTGAAAATTTTATAAAGAAAAATATGTTTATACACATATATGCATATATATGTATATGCATATACATATATATATATAAATGTGTGTGTAGGTGTGTATGTGTGTTTTAATATAAAAGAAAATATTAGGGTTATGCTTTTGACCTGTCGTTTCACAACAATTTGTAGTGATTACTTATCTTAGTATAGTCATTTAGCACATAACACACCTATTTGCGAGTATTATTTAAAAGGGCCCATAATTATGTGTGAATATAGAAGAATCAATTAAATGCGTGCAACCAACAATTATTGCAATTACAAGAATTTTTTGTCATTAATTTGATATTTTGTTGAAATAGTTTAGTTTACGTTTTTTAAGTTGGGCGTATTTACCGAGGGATTATTATATTTCAATTGGTTTTGCTATTAATTTCATTCTTGTATTTGAACTTTCGGATTTACCTGCTTTAATTTAGATGTCAGAAAACGAGGCAGACGGAGAAAGAAATACGGATAGAGAAACGCAGCTAAATCGAAATTACTTGAAGCATTTAATGATTTCTAATATAACATTTTAGTGGTGAATAGTAAAAAATGAATAAAAAGGATACAAACTGGAAGGTGACGAAATATGATTTTTTTTAAATTTGGTTTTTGAACACTTAAAAAGATATTCATAAAAAAGATATCTATGTATGTGTGATTTGTGAAGATTTTACAAATTAATTTCAATGATATACCAAATTTAAGGAATGAAACGAAACTTATTATTAATAGCTCTGGTCCTAACTTTTTGTATTTTTTTACAGTGTTAATGCATCATCAAATCCACCACCAATGGATGTGGGTGTGTGTGTGTGTGTGGAAAAAAAATTATATTATCATTTATTTATTGTAGAAGCATTAAAATTTACAAAATCTACGATATGGCTTTAAAATTCAGTTTTTATCTGTGGAATTAATGTCTTTAGATTAAACTTAATCCGTTTTTAGTAAATACTGAAACCACGGACTTTGAAAAACGACCCACAAAACAAAAGAAGAATATACCAAATTGCCAAAAAAAGATAAACAGTTAATTAAAAATTAACAAAAAAAAATATTTTCGTACGCAATGTTTGTTTAGCTTCTTCGCTTTGTTGTATAGCTTTTATGTAGTAAATTAAATATACAAATAAAAACTGAAAAGTATTTATTAATTCCTAGGTGGCAGATATTCACTCATTCATCCGTAGACGAGTATATACACGATTTTCATAATTCTTGTTTTTTATTTGCTTATTATTAAAATTTTATAAATAATATCAGAAGAAAAAAGATAGATTTATATCATAATTTATGTTATGTTTAGAATTATTTAAAGCTGTGAGTTTGCGTATGCATTTATTTGTTAATAAATATTAATTTTATTATTTATTTTGGTTTTGTGTTGTTTAAATATTCATTTAGCTTAACATTACCTCTTAACGCTTAAGAAGATAATCGCTATTATTTTATTTTATTTTTTTTTTTTACTAAATTTTTTACTTCTTTAATTAACCTACTTATTCGAATTTATTTCATAGAAAGAATTTTTTCATTATTATAATTAACTTTATTTATTATTATTAGTAATAGCCGATAATTAATAATAAAAAAATATTTTATATTTTTAAGAGTGTGTAGTTATATATTAATTTATTATTTTTTTTAATGATTCATTACATATATAGATGTATACATGCATAAATATATACATACATATATACGTATATATGCACATATATACATATACATATATATGCACACATACATACATACATACATACATACGTACGTACATAAATGTATACAGGTATGGATGTATGTATGTATATATATGTATATATTTATGTCTATATGTATATAAATATATTGCGTAATTTGTACCAATTGAAATTCAAATTCATTTGAAATCTTTTTATAATAATCATTGCGTTACGATTAAATTATTTTGTAATAATATTTATATAAAATTAAATTTATAATGATGTTAATACAAATATGAAGACATAAAAAAGAGTGTTAAAGTGTCCCGAAAAAAATAATAGTATATTAAAAAACAAGTAAAGAAGTTCTATTCGCTTCGAAGCGAATTTTGGACCATCACCATCTTAAGCAAATATATAACAAGAAAGAAATCGTATGTGATTCAGATCGAATCTTTTCTTGTTTGTTTAGTATATAACGTTATTTTGTTATTTATTAAATTATCTTTTCAGAGAATTTACTTTCGCAAGTAATACGTATGTTATACAATTTTTTTCTTTTTTCCATTAAGGCAAAATTTAAAATCAAGCTTTAAAGTCTAAGTACAAATCAATAGACCTTTTAGTTCATTAATTTAGATGAACGAAAAATTATGAATAGATAGACTGCCATTTCTACAGAAAGTTTTAGGGCCGAATTAGAGAGACAGACTAACAGCATAATATATCAATATTTCCTAATAATTTATGAAATCATTTAATACAAATATTTCATTACGTCATTCAAACGTCACTCAGGTGTATAAATAAAGATTACAGGTCATTTTGTTAATTGAGAGTACATCGTTTTCGCGTTAAATTTTTAGACAACTTTTTAGATATACACTGAATACAGTAGTTCTTTTACGCAGTACGGATTGTCCATAAGATCACAATACATATAAACTTCTAATAAAATATATTTCATAACTTACTGCGGATAATTTTTCGGTTATTGTCGCTCTATATTATGATTAATGTAAGGTTATCAACTAAAGACATATATACCATAATTTATATTTTTGCAATCCTATGAATATGAAATTTAGACGACAGACGGTGAATTTGCATGGGTTGATAATAGTAAGTTAACGTTAAACAAGAATACCTTTATACTTTATGGAGTATCTAAAGTACCATTCTGAGTCTTACTAATGGATTAAACACATTAGTATACGCCCATCCACCGATTGCAGGCGTAGTAATTGAAAATAAAAGCTAAACAAATCGGTCCCACTATTTGCTCAGCATAAGTGAGCATAACAAAGATTATACTATAATATGTTCAGCAATAGATAAACAAAATAAGAATAATGATTCTAAAGTTATTTTCCGGAAGAGAAAAATTAACTTTTTATAAGTGAAAGACATAATTGAAAGAAATAATTTGAATATCAAATATCTATAAGTCTTTCATAAATTTTCGTTGTAGATCAAAACTTACAGTCTCATTCTAAACAACATCACAAACCCCTTACAAGTTACAAATCATTTTTCATGTTGTGATTCTTTCTTGCTTGACTTAAAAACCTTTTATAAAACAAAAAAGTTGAAATTGTAATGTTTTATTGAGTCGATTGTACCGAAATACCCCATTTTATTCAAAGCTACAAAAACGATGACACGGAAACACGGCGCGCGTTGACTTACAGCGCCAGAGTACGGTTGGCTGTTAATTTGCCCTTACGCGGCATTATTCTGGACTAAAACTTTATTGATACTCATTCAGAATTGAAAAAATATTTTTCAACTAACTAAAGTATCAGATCAAGCCATCGGTAGTAAGTTTATGGCCATTGCGGACATAACGCTCAACTGGTTACGATTATTTGAGCCTTTCTGTTTCTATAGAAATGTTGGTTTTTTTTTTTAAATATTATGAGAACGTTATGCGAGAATTACGTAAAATTTCCAAAACTGATTTATGTTTAACAGACGTCAGATGAACATAATCTAGCTCTCTGAGAATCTAATTGCGTCTTTCAAGTAAATTAATACCGGAAGAATAGAAGGGATATAAAAAATGAGCCCATTGTATTGTCTTCTGTGCAAAATTTTTTTTAGAAGTCATCTGCGGATTGACTTTTAAAATATTCGCTCAACTAACTGTACGAATCTGTTTAGATTGATTGATATGACAGATTGATGTAATACATTCTGTATTATTAGCGTTTTAGAATAAGTTGAAGAAAAATAAATTTTTAAAATATGGTTTTTTAAATTTTAAATCGTAACAGATGTAGAAAGAGCGAGAGAGAGATAGAGACAAGTGCGATTAAATACGATAAATTCTTGTTTAATGATTACTCGCTTTAATAAACAATATAGGATCCTGAGTAAGTTCCTCTGGCAAATTTATGTCCACTATTTAACGACTAGAATATTTAGGTAGCTCCTATATTATATTTTGGATGGCAAACTCTCATCAGGACGTTGCTGATCTGAAAATAGCCTGGGATTTCAAAAGTGTAATGGTGTTACCATAACAGTTAAGGCAGCTGCCAACTAAGTCTTATATCTATTTTTAGCAATAGGATTATTTGTGAGATAGTTAGTGGAAGTGTACAGACGGAGTGGCAACGACCAAGCGTCACTGATCAACAGGCAATTTCCCGTGGTACCTAAGGCGGTACGTTGGCCAATTTGATTTCGTGCTCCCTGTTACGAATCCTCGGATTCTGTGGGTATTTCGTCGGTGTTCTAGCCTCATAAATATATGCCTTTTGTTCTTTTTAAACGTTTGCATATTCGGCCCTTTTCTTATCCAGAATGTTATGCTCACGCACATAGTAAAGGCTTGTTCCTTCTAAGGCGAATCGCTAATTTAAAATGTTAGAGACTCCAACGGTAAATAACTTAGCTAAGTCTGATTATATATCTTTGTTTTTGGTGTCATTGCAGTGATTTGTTCTTCGGCGAAATACTTCAGAATGGCACTACTCGAAATTTCATAGTGCGTATGATTAAGCCGCATTGCAGAAAAGTTTTAAGTGCGCAACCTGGTCTATTGAAAAGATATTAGTGTTAGATAGATCTCGTTTATTGCTGTGAGGGAAGAAATCGAATAAAATTTCATACTTTTTTTTCAAATCTCAATTGAGAAAATAATAGACACATAACGTGCAAAGAGTCCACTGTTTTTTTTTAAATATCTCCTTCTTTCCCATTGATATGTACTTTATCCTTTATTCTTAGTTGTTGAGCAGTAGAGGTTTGATATAAACCACACCTTCGAAGGTAGATTTAAATATCTTTAAAGAAGTCCTAATCTATGTATTTTTTCTACAGTAATCTCTTCTTTGTTCAACTGGCTGAAACACCAACAAGAAGGAGGCGTTGATAACCAATTTATCAGTGACTATAGTTATGAACAAACTAATTAAAAACACATAGAAGAAACTTTTCTTCTACCGTTTGCTTGTTTCGTTACTCTTTAATAAATATCGACGTTAAAGAAGATAAGTAATGTTAGCAAGCAAAGATATTTTATTATATATATCTACATACTGAGATCTGGTTACTCACTCAAAGCCAAATATTTACAACCCATTAATACAATAGAAGCTTATCAAAGATGTTAAATTATGTTTAACAGAACATCAACGAAAGTACAATAACTAATAACATATGTGGAAATACGTGAACAACACAAATGATAACATATAATAAAAGAATAACTTATAATAAAAGAAAGATTGTAAGCATAACAAAAGTACGGAACACAGATTTTGAGTTTTCCGATTTCATGCTATTATCAGCGTGACAACAGTGAGGCACAGATTTTGAATTTTGCGACTTTATGCTAACTGTTGACGATTTGAAATTATTTATGGAGCTCGTGATAGCAAAAAGCAAACATTCAAGATGTTGCAGAAAAAAGTTTTGAAAGAGTGTCAGTGATTTCTTTATGTCGTAAGTAATTACGCTTTTCGTCCGAGCGATGAGTTACAAATACGCCCTTTTCTATACGTTACATATTGATGACAATAGCTATGAAATCATCATTGACAGACTCAGACAGACAGAGAATTCAATTTTGCCGTATCCAAATAGACACATTTTAGTAAGACACGTTTAAAATAAAATCGTAGAAAAAGAAGCACAAGTAGAGAAGACCGATCATTAAATACCATACATCACGTAATACATTTAATTTATTTTCATGATAAAATACCAAAAACTATACCTCATTTCTAACGGAAGCCTTTATATGAGGAGGAATTTATTCCTTATTCTTTACCTATTTTCGTCATAAAATACTAAAAAGCGGCTACACAAAGGGTAAATTTTCATGAAAGTGAGATCCAAAAAATATACCTTTCAATTGTTTTTCAGGTAATTTCTATGTCAAATAACTCTTATTTTCTTCTTCTTATTTTATATAAACTATCAAAAATTAGATCATTTTGCCGTGTAAAGCTTTACTATTTGTAAGAACGTTTATATTGGGAAAATTGTTTCAAATTAGTGTTCTTGGCGATTTTTAACGAGGAATTTTGAAACTTGCAATTTTTTTTCATTTAACAACTTTTCATAATAAAGCGTTATATGGGGAAAGACGGCAAAAGTGATCATATCCAAGTCATCTGCAATAGGATTCGTCTTTAGGTCAAAAAATGAACTAAATTTAGTTAAAATATCTCAAAAATTGTAAGTCGTTGATAGAATATGCGGATAAAAATCAAACCGACAGAAGGATAGCCGAGCTCAAATCGATTGAGAAAATGATTCCGAAACGATCGATATAACAATAGATGCATGTTTCCGGATGTTACATACATTCGCGCAAACGTAATATGTACGCTGTACCACAAGTGAACAGCGGACAGGGAAAACAATGTTTCGACGCATATTATAGCCAACGAAAAAAAAGCCAATCACTTGTATTATCCTCGAATATTCTTTCCTATCCTTTGCGAAGGGTGGGTGGCAACAAAATTTCCGAAACCAGTATAATTTTTGTGAAAGTATAGTCAGCCTTGCTTATTTATCATAAACGCGTAATTAGTAAATATTAATTAGTAAATGTAGAAGTAATCAATTCAAACTTTTGATGCTCGAGAGTGTTTTTAGAATTTTGAAAACAAACCACGTCGGGGTTTATGATAATATTGGGTGAGGCAAAATATTAAAAAAAAAATTGTTAATTTATATTAAAAAAAAAATTGTTAATTTATTAAAAAATCGGACAGAATGTAATCGATAAAGAAAAAATATTAACAAGAATGTGCCATAATAAGGAGAAGAAATTTGTTTTCACAACTAAATAAGTAAAATGGATCGATAGGATGCTCTTATCGTAATTTAAGTTTTCAATAAGTTTTCCATATAAATTTAGCTTACTTTCATTATTTTAGTTGAAATGTATGCATTTAATTATTTTTTTATTACTAATCTCTAGACTATTGTTGTATTGTAGAGTAAGTGTGAGTATGAAGGTATTTAGGTTCTTCGCCGCAGCACTATATGCATCGTTTGCTGAATACGGCTTTATTTCTTTTCTTACGATTTTTATTTTGGTTTAGAAATTCTTATCATTTTAATTAGAAAATTTTTTTAAATAATTTTCTTCAATATATATTCAATTTTATTTTAATCCTACAAAATTTCTTAATGTGTTCTCGTGATAACATTTTGTTTGTTAATCATTGCACATATTCTGGAGTTGTTGTCACGTTTTCTATGTTTTTATTTAATTGAAATTTATTGCATAATTTTTCATCCTATTGCGTTATATGTTAATCTATATTTTTTTAATTTTTTTTTTTAACTATTTTTTAAAGGAAAATTAATTTTTTTTTTAATCCACTTTTTTTCTATTTCGGATTTTGTTCCACAAAAAATGAAAATAAATTATATTATTGTTAAACTCTAGTTCAGTTTGTAAAAAGGGTTTTTATAGTGTTTTACACGGCAGCCACTGGTCCGGGTGGAGTTGAGATACTCGTCGTCATTGTTTTACTCAAGTTCCTAAAATTATAAAAAAGACTTTCCATTAGAATAATTTTCCACAAATCACATAGGAACCTAATTGAATCATCTCTCAAATTGATATTGAAAATTTATTTACGTCAAAGCTTTTAGAGACCGTGACTTTACGTAGATTGTCAGGTTCCTTGTAAAGTTGTCATCATAAGATAAGATTCAAAGTTATGATAAAAAACAGCTTCAGGAAAGGTTTGCCTCTTTTTTATAGATTAAAGAATTCCGCAGATATACTGCCTCCAATTAGAGCTACCCATTCTAGAATATTACTTTAATAGACAATTCGAGTCTAGTCTCAAAATAAGAATTAAAAATTAATTTTCTTGTTACGCTTAGGGTTTAAAAATTAAAAATTGGAAAAATTTGGGATAGACAATTGGCATTTGCAATGTTTATTTTTCGATCCATCCGTTGATCCCACGCCAAGTCTAGAACTTATTAGCATCCATTGACAATAATTAATGAAGGGTGTGAAGTTATATTTGAATATAACTAGCAAAGTCACAAACCAATACTGTTAACAGAGGCCTATTAAGCGACCAATAGAATCCTGTTAACCAAAGTCTTGGAAGGATTTATATCAAATGTAGTTATAGCACTATTTTGGAACTTTTTTGAACGAATATGATAAACAAAACATCAATTTTTCTTAATTAGGTATCATTTGATATAAAAAAGTTTTTCTGCTATGTTAAATATGATATTGAAAAAGCGGAAGTTTAATTGTCCACTGTGGCCAAACCAATTACTGCGAAAAAATGGAACTAGTACTGCGTGATTCCTTGAGGAATACCCTTTCAAACCATGTATAATTTATATCAAGTTACTTTCGGAAAAATTTTTTATTGGGCTTTGAAAATTGCTCTAAGTAAGGCAAAATAAAAGCAATATTTGGGAAGGCACTGTGGCCAAACCAAGCACAGCGAAACTTTTTTCAAAGTCTGAATGTCTTAATGGGGTAAGTACCAATTTATTATCTACTGTAAGACTACAGGTATGCATACACACAGATCTTTTTGCTGAAGTTTTAGATAATTTACGTTGGTTTTTGCGAGGAATTTTAGAACTGTTTTTTGAACTGTAACTTAGAGGCTTTTTCATATCGTAGGTTAAATATGAACTAATAATAACCTTTATTGTGAAGACTTGATTTGGGGCTATTAAATGAGAGCGTAAACTAAACGCTTTTCTATTTTAATTTTGTTGAAAACAAGTGTTTTAGCCAAGAGACAGATAAGTAAACATATTGAGGAGAGAACATAAGCACAGAATTCTGTATTAATTAAGAATATATGAACTCTATATTCAGCGTTATTTGTCTCGATATATTACGACATATACTACTTATTGATTTGAAGTCTGAGAAAAATGTTCAACAAAAAATTGAAACGTTTGTGAGATGATGCGAAATGGGTATAAAAGTACATAGTAGTTCTCTTAGAAAAACTTTCCAATTATTTCGTCAAATTTTATATACAGAGAGAGAGAGAGAGAGAGAGAGAGAGAGCGAGAGAGAGAGAGAGAGAGAGAGAGAAAATTGGTTCATATATTGTTGATTACAAACAGGGTTCTCATGTAAATATGTAAGAACGAAAAAATTTTTAGTCTTAATAATTATTTGTGCTAAGTATTTACGATACACCAAATCTAATACTGATACAATTGTTCTAAAACCGCCACTCGATTAATGTGAGAAACTTCGTATTGGTACAAATGCCGGCTGAAGTAATTAGTAAAATCACTTTATCTTATGTTTATTTTATTTGTTCGAATTCACTTACCCTTGCACGGAATTGGAAGTTGACAATACTCCATTATCCAGGGAGTCCCTTGATAATTCATCTACCATTTGAACTTTTAGTTGATGACCAAACGAATTCATATCCGAATTGGGTGTTAACTGAGAACCGGGCGTTTGAGCTATATATTGACTTGGCATTGTAACTGAACCGGGGTGCGACAGTGACCCAGTCATACCAGGACCACCATTGGGTAGAACACCATCGACCAGCACACTATCACCAGTAGTAGAATCACGTACATTAATAATTTGACTACCGGCTGCATTTTCGGCCAGAGCAGCACCATCACTATCATCGACGCCCTCCTCATCGATGTCCATATCTTCAGCATTTTTATCTAGCGGTGCAGTCTCTTCGTCCTCATTATAAATTTTGAAATAAGCATACGTTAAATAGATCACAGATATTATAAACGACGGTATAGGTATAGCCATCGAATAAACAAGGTTTAGCGTATTTTGCCAATAATCTAAGTCACTAATTACCACACTGGGATCCACTTTAGAATAATAACATGGGAACTTAACACCTATGCGTACATAGCGTTTTAGCCATATGGTGCAATTGAGCATGGGCGGATAACCACAACCCTTTACATTTGGATAGAGATGAGCACCGACATAAAAGTAAGTGCCATTTAAGAGATCACGATTTAATTCTGAAATTTCATCGAAAACATCAGAACCACCATTTATTAGACCATCTGAATCCATATTGGAATTATTCTCGTCATCCGTTATTGACATGAAACCATTCGAATCATTGGGCTCGAATGCGTTCGATTCACTAAGACCGGCCGTCACATCGTTTGATGTTTCCAAATTCAAACTTTCCAAATGCATTAAACCGTCTCCGCCAACGCCCACTCTATCCTCTTCCAAAGAATTGATATTTTCATTAAAATTAATATCATCGTATTCATAGTCGCGTATGGCACGCTCATAACGATCCGTACGCTTAACAGGCGGTTTTTCTCTTTCGGCCTCCTTTAGATTGATGTGATATTCAGTGAAATTAAATTCATCTGTATAATTATAAAGATTGAGTCTATAGTTTACTTTGATTTGTGTACATTCATATATTTCCTTGGTGCAGCCTTCACGGCACGACGACCAGGTGCAATTCCTGTTACCGAAGCGACGTACCGTCGAAAAAGTTTCGCATAAAGCGGGCACTTCTTCGAATTGCATGAAAATTGTGGTGAAAGCGGGTTCTATAACAAACGGTACCAAGAATAGAAAGGCAAACATGCTAAAGGTACCCAGCAATATGAAAAAGGCAGTCGTATAAAAGAGCATTTTCTCTCTAAAAGTGCGTATTTCGGCGTCGTCAACCATTTTTGTTATTTATTATTATATCAAAATTTTATATCTCAACGGAATAATTAATTAATTAATTAATAATTGTATTACTTATTAATATTATTCGGTTTTGTTTTTTTTTTTTTTTTTATAATATTAAAGCGTTAGTAAAGTTGTTTAAAGAGTTACAAATGACAGAGAGCGAGTATAATAATTTATATATAAAGAACAGCACAATAAATAAACAACAAACGAGCGAGCGAACGAGAGACAGTAAGACGCATACATACACGCACAGTGTGAGAAAAAGAGAGAAGAGAGAGAAAGAGAGAGAGAGAGAGAGAGAGAGGAAGAGAGATGTTTCTTTTAGAGTTTAAATACAAGTATATGTAGGTTATGTATATCTAATGTTATCTATGACAGCTTGAATATATATACGTTTATATATATATACATATATATATATACATACATACATACATACATATATATATATATATATATATATTTATATATATATATATTTATATATGTATACGTATATATTTATTTATATATATATATATACATTTATATATATATATACATATAAATATATANATATATATATATATATATATATATATATATATATATCTATATATGTATATATATATATATTAAAGATGTCTACAGTGCAATTTATATGTATCACAGGGTGGTCAAATTACTTTAAAGTTTGTTGTTTTTACACCTATTTAGTTTTAGTTAGTTCTTTGCCTTTTTGAACTAAATCTGCAAATCTGTCTTTCTCTTGCACGGCAGAGAACTCCTCTTTCAATTATTTAGTATTGTTGTTGTTGTTGTTGAGCCTTTTCAAATGATGGTGATAGTGACGACGGCGTGATGATGATAACAAAAACAATGTTGAATTTTACAATGTCGTTTTACGAGATAGATGTGATGTTGACTCTCTTTGGAAAGAGCGTTGTATATATATATATATATGCGAGGCGAATATAAACGTTTTGCCTTTAATTTTTTCTTTTTATTATTTATTACGGCTAGATAATATTATTTCCTTTGTGCGCGTTGCATTGGCAGTGAAGCTTCCGTTGCTTACATTTGCTTTCTATATATAATTCTTAATGCTTTTTGGTCTCAGTTTTTGCAATTGTTTTTTCTTTTTTCTTACTTCGAGTTAATTAATAATTTCCTTAGGGGTCTTTTCGGTTTCTTTTGTTCTACACTCTCATCGAACAAATCTTTATGGCCATAATGAGACATTTATAGCCAATTCATCGGCCAACTGCAACGGAAGTTGTATGACGACAAACGAATAACACATACACAATATATATGCATTAATATGTACATATTAACGTACATACATACATATATGCGTACACACACACACACCCCCAGACACGTCGTACTTTGTGTTATATTTTAATATAAAAAATAGAGTTCGAATGCAGCTAAATGAAATTATTAATCCTGGGTTAAACGTAATCAATTGATAAAAATTAAATCTTTTCAGTTTTACTATAAATAGCTTTTCACTTTTCCCAGAGTGACACGAAGATTAAAAATCGTTGTTATTTCTTAAAATATACGTATGTGAAAAGTCTTCTTTTCCTCTTTTTTTATTATGTTTGCTTTTTTAGTTCTATTTTAATATATAATCATTGGATGTATCTTATGCGTATTGCTTTATATCCAAACAATTTAGTATACAATAATAATAATAATAAGCGTACATGCATGTACTTATAGCATTAATATGGTGTTTGGTTGTTTTTCAAGGCTGCAGGAATTGCTTGTTGTTGTTGTTTAGAAATGTTTGCTACACACGCACAGTTATGCAGTTTGATTGACTTTTTAAAAAAAGTTTTAATTTATACGAAATTATATATGCAGGTACACAAACGAAATAATTAAATGTTTGAAAAGTGTTGTTAACGTTATTATTGCTGTTACTATTGTGGCTGTTGCTGTCAAGTTATTAATTTTATTAAATTTTTCTAATTTTTAGATTATTGTGGACGGTTTGTTGATTTTTGTGTTTCTACTTTTATTAGAATCTTTTATTACTCTTTTTCATAAAGTAAAACTTAAAACGATGGTAAATTTGAGAGAAAAAGATAAAAGGGTAGGAAGTAGCGAGTGATACGAAAATTTCTAGATGTTTTCTCTTAAGGTTACTTTTAAATTAGCTGATAATTTATATATGTAACTGGCGCCACGTTGCCAACACGCACATTATAACATACTAAGGGTAACCTATTGTTGTCGTCTCTGCCAAGCAAGAGTTTTCTTTCAATAAATTTTTCTTTTTATATATGTAATGAAATTGTTTTTTCTGGTCTCATTTACACATGGAGAGTTTTCTCAATTACATTTTTTTAGTTGAATTTAGTTTTTATTCTTTATTTATTTATTTTTTGATTTCGTTAAAATAATTTCCTTTTATCTGCAGAGAGTGCCTTTACTTTATGTAACCGCTATGTATGGCTTTTTTTATAACTTCATTTCTTCTTGTATATTTTTTCTTTTTGCTGCTGGCTGTCCTCATTCGTCAATATTTGAACTTAAGTAACAGAAAAAATGAAACACTGCACTGCACAAAGTAGTACCATCATCGGTTATTACGAAATCGAACACGAAAACCAGTTGTAAACGAATCTAAAGGTTGTTACAAACAAAGAAATCTGATCATTTTCTTATAAAATTTAACTCTAATTAATTGAAAAAATATAACATGTATTTGAATTTTTTTATTAAATAATAGATAACTTTTTACTGATGGTGACCGATACGTTCACACCCTTAGTTCTCTTTAGAGAAGCACTTGACTATGCATGCGGGAAACCTATAAACACATATACGCATTTTACACACACTTATGTATATACATATATATGTTTGTATGAATGCATGCATTGCATATATGTATATATGCGCATATTTCCGCACCTACTCATTTTCACTTACAGCTGTAGCAAAAGACACCTAAGCAGTCACAGTTATTTAATGTGAGTGAGTTTCATTTTTGCTTTCTTCTCTAATTAATTTTAACACTTTTTTTTTCTCATTTTCCGCGACGTTCGTCAAACAACAAAGATTGTAAATAAACTATAATATATTTTAAAGATTTTCTAAGCATTTGCTTGTTTGTTGGTACGTTTTGTTTTTTCACGTATATAATAAACACGTTTCAAAAAGTCTGCTATTTATTTAGGACTCCATTGTTTTATTTGTCTTGTGAGGATTTGCGACCCCTTTTGATAAAATCTTTTTTAATAATAACGTTTTTTTTTTCTTAGTTTCGCTTTATTTCATCTATGAAAAAAAAAATGCTGACCTGATTGTTCAGGTCGTAAGTGCAAAAGAAGTCAAATTACTACTTGTCAGCTAAACGGAACATCGTCATCGTCGTACAAATTATTTCTTATTCTCTTCTATCCATATGTACGTCCATACATACATAAACGTATGTGCACTTGCATGTGTGTGTAAGATACGTAAATAAATTGGATTAAACAGAAGGAAGTAAAAACCAACCGAGAAATAAAAATATTAAGACCCGTCTATACAAGCTCCCTACTTAATAACGGTCACTGAAGCACTAAACAAACTAAAAATGTCCCATAACGTATAATAAAAATTTGAAATAAATAGAAAGATGCAAAATGAAACAAAAAAATTATATGGAAAATAAGTCAAAAGAAAAGCTTTAACCTTAAAATTGAACTCCACGTCAGTAGATAGAAATTCAAAATCTTAACAACATGTAGATACTATTAAACCACGTCACTTTGGCACATGTTATTAAACTTGCCTATATAAAAATCAGAACATTATCAATTATTTGTTATGATATATACAAAACTTGTTCAAAAAAAAAAAAATAAATAACAAAGTAACCGTTATTTCCTTACATATACATCGTCTGGTTCAGCTAAACCTACACTAATATAATTTTATTAATTTAACATTTACATACTTTACCTATAGCATGAGTCAGCCACGACTTTTTTCTGATATATCTATGCGTATGGGAAGATAAACAAATCGGTCTCTCAGAGAGCTTTCAAAAGAACTCTTTTTTTTATTACAGAAGTAATTTCCGCTTTTTTTTTGTTTTTACTATTTTATTCTCATATACTCATTCTCATAATCTCTAAGTTTTTCGTTTCCTTTCTACTCTGTACTCTTTACTGGAATTATTATAGAAATTATAAACAATGCTCAGAACAATACGAAGGAGAGCGTCAAAGTGTAATCCTTATACAATAAAAAAGGAATTTCGGTAAATAGAATAAATAAACGCATAAAGCTTTAACTGCCATCTGTAGTTATTTTACAGCATGACATAATAAGATGTCAAAATTGTTTCTTTTGTTAAGAACACTTGAACCGAAAAAAAGAAAAAAACATATAGTGTTGTTTTTAATTTAATGAAACAAACCCGATGAAGGAAAAACACCAACAACGAGAATACAAAATCAGAAATTTTAAATTACGATTGAAAACTAAAAAAACAAACTAAAAAAAACAGATTAGAAAATATTCTAGAAAATATCAAAAGTGCCAAAAATTTTATTGTAAATGTTTTAATCAATAATACGTCATACTAGATGTGTGTGATGTGGTATACGTAAGCACCGTATACCGTAATCTTTTAATAAATTTATTATTTAAATGTGTAAGCATCGGTTTTCATACAATAAATGTTTATGTCGTCACCCGTTTTGTGTACCACTAAAAATTTTACATTTCATACAAATGTGATGACATTCTCAACAAATATTCCTCGGAGAATATTTGCTTCCGGATAATAATAAATAATTTTGTAAAGAAGAAGTAAAAAATATGGGTGTTTAAACGATTAAATAAAAATCTCAGGTAAGTCGAATTTACAGATATTTTAAACTATATACATAACAATGAAGGCATTAAAAAGATAGATCAGAATTAAATAACGATATTAACAGAACTCAATGCTGTTAACAATACTTTGTAATCACTAATTCATTTCTCTTCAAATAATTTCGATTATCAAAAAATAATAACTGCAAAATTACTGTAGCATTGGTAAATATTCGTAAAACATTCTAAACGCTATTTATACACCTAGACCGGTGTACCTATTCGTTCGGTTCCCTAGGTTTAAGATGCAGTCTTAAAAACTGCTTCAAGATCATTAACTAATTAATTTCAAACTTTTAACACATACCACCAACGACCCCGATGGTATGACAAAAAATTTTTCTCATTGCGGTTTTAAAATTCCGCAAATATGTATCTATTAGAAATGCACTAAAGCTGGAACTAGAGACGTTTTTAATCAACGAAGCCATTTGTCAATTGTAAACGTTCGTAGAAGAGTTCTTAATTCTCTTCCGGAGATCTGATAAAAATATATGGCCTGTAAGTGTTAAAAAACTGAAAAGAACTACAAACTTAATTTTTAAAGCAGTGGCATTAATAACTTAAGACTTAAAAAAAACATTTCTCTATAAATTCGGCCGAAAATTGTTTTAGGTGAAGTAACCGGCATGCGTACGATATTATATACGATACAGTAATTTGGTATATAAATATGTACGATTTTGCTACGGTGAGCATCACTAATGTTTCAAAAGATTACGTTAAGTCTTTGCAATATTGGCAAAGATGCGAAAGAAATTTTAACATGATGCAGCTGATTTTTTTTTCTGGCGGTTTACAAGTCTTCTTCTCATTCATAACATCAAGTCCATTAGAGCTTAAGACAGCTTTGCTGATAACGAAGGCTGCCATCAAAACCTTAATATTCGTCTATTGAATTTGTTAAATATTTACAGTAAATGAAAATGTTGATTGGAAATCGTATATATTGCAAATATTCTTGACTGCCACCAATAATTGGGTTAGTATTGTTACGTACGTCTTTCTGTTCGTTGATGTACTAAAATCATTTTTAGGACCTAGAAACTTTCTTATGTTAAAAAAAATCGAATTCAATTTTTCTTTTTATTTTTTAAAGAAGAAGCACAAAAATCAATCAACGAAGTCATTTGATGTGCCCGCTCAAAATCGGAAGAATTTGCATTGTAGAATGTTCTATGTCTTTGCATTATTATGTTTGTTCTTCAGCTAGTTTCTATTGATTATATTACCATTTTCCTTCGAGGATTTTGTGCTATTGCACACTTATATTATTATACTATTATTACCTTATGCTATATTTATTATACTATTATCATATACTATTGTACTTTTATATAATATTATTATACTATTGTATTATTATAGTATTATAGTATGATCCCATCATATTGTTATACCATAACATTATTTTAACATTATACTATTATATTGTTATACTATTGTAGCGTTATACTGTTACGCCATTATACTATTATTCTACTATACTATTATGCTATTTTATTATTATAGTGTAATACTATACTATACTATATCCTACAAAGGAATGTTTATGTAAAATATATTTATGGATCTTAATTTTACAATATTGTTTACGTTAAACAATTTTCCTTTAATTTCATTTTCTTTCAATTTCAAAATTCATTTATTAAAAACTATTAAGATTTTCCCATAGAACTGGCTTCCTTACATATTTACTTATATATGTTAACATGCAATGTTTTTTTAAGTTTCAAAAATATTCTCACAAAAATTAAAACAAGAGCAGTTCATATAGAGTATCAAGAAGCAATCCTTTTTATTTTTGAGTCCCCGCCCATCCTTTTTTTTTGGTTATAACGACCTAACGAAATTGTGTCAATATTTTTATGTAGAATTTAACGAACTTAGGATATTTTAACAATTTTTAAACCTTTTACAAAATGTGACGGATCTGAGCCCATTTTCCAAAAAAAATTTGAATTATATTGTTTTATATACTTACATTTACCCCGCACTCAATTCGTGTACGAGTACGCCAGCAACTCAATAATTAAGTTGTATTCAATTTAGAGTAAATCGTTACTACCTCCAAGTTCAATGCATGCAATTTATATCTTTTGTTAATGTTGAGCAAGCCAGTGGAACAAATTGACCTATTCTGTTCACTTAGAAATTTGCAGTATTTCTCAAATTCGTTTCAGTTGTTAAAAATCTTGTGATTCAGCGCAGCAGTTGGCTGATCATTGGCCTATACGCTTGAATAATAAATATGTGTATTCATATTTGAATTGTTTATAGCTTTGGGAGTTGCATAAGCCAATGAACGACAGGATAGTCAGATATAGCCAAATTGATTTTAAATCCTAAGCTGATCAGTTATCAGGACTTACGAACACATTTCTTCTAGACTCCCTGTCGATAATTTTAAAGATATAGTAACCAAAGAGAAAGCTCAAACAACATATAAGTTTCATATCAAATTGTCTTCAATTCACCGGTTAACTTGATCAATAAACGATCTTCATCATCATTCAGTAAAGACATAGTACTGCTTAAGCAGTAGTACTGAATTTATACTATTCATACCATGTTTCGAGAAATTACGAAAGTAAATTCTTGAGGCGGAACTGGGAGTAGAATATGATGAATAATTTTTCAAATCCTTAGAATGTTTGAGATGTACTTAACGTTTAAGTAAAGTTGTAATGATCCAAAACGCCTACCGAAATATCCATGTCATTGTACGACCAGTGAGGAAATGTAAAATTGACGACTAGAGTGTGGGCGATGAATTGATTTTTTTGATTAAGGGTCGTGATTGCGCCCAATTCGGAGCAAGTTTTGTGTAGAGAGTTATAGTAGTAACGTTACATACTCTGTAAAGTTAGGTTGACATTGGTTTTCAATACAGCGATGAAATGAAAGAGAAAGAAAGAGTCATAGGAATCAATATCGATTCTAGTCGACTATTCTTGCAAAAAATTGGTAGAAGTAGACATATCCGATCGATATGTGGTTATAAAAAAATGACGCCACTCAGCCGGCTGAAACATTATTGAAAATGTAATTCACTTTTAAGGGCGTCCTGACCAAAAAACAATAAAGTTCTAATCTAAAAATAATTAAAAAACTTAATGAGCCCTAGTGTGGTTTTAATTAATGCATACATAAAATGCAGTTTAAATTGTGCGAGAACTGATAGTCTTATTGAATGCTTGTTTTGTAATAATTTTTGTATAAAACTGATAAGCATTGTCTCAATTGCTTCACAGAGAGCTAAAATAGAAAATCAATATTAACAATAAACATTTAGTTTATTAATAATATTAGAAATAATCGGAACGCAAAACAGAGTATTTTAGTGAAAGAAATTTAGATTAAGTAAGTGAAAGTACAAAAACGAAGCAACTATAAAAAATCTCAGGTTATGTGTTCTCTCTATTGATTTTTTGCATGAAATCCTAAAAGTTAATAAAGAAAATCAACAAAATAACTAAATAAGGACGAATGGCAATTGCGTGCGCATGACTTTGATTTTCCGACATAAACAATATTTTCCAATTGGGCTTTTAGGAGATAAAAATTATAGTAAAAAGCACATAGGCACCACAATACGAGGACACAAAACAATGAAAGCAGAGGAAAAAATATAGATAAGAAAAAAAAAATAAGAAAGAATTCGAGGAGAAACTCAACAGACTAACATATTGACTGTGGTCAAGAAAGCAAAGTTTAAAGCAAAAAAAAAAAAAGGAATAAGAAAAATTTTTAAAAAATAAAAGAAAATTCAAATAAAAATATTGAATTTCCTTACGTCCACAGACAAAAATAATCGCAGCAATAAAACGAAGTGTTCGTGGTTTGGAAAAATAAAAATTATTCATATAAAAATTGCTGTGAGATTGATAGAGAAAATCGATAAGAAAAAAATTATGAATACTTCTTGCTTTTTTTTTGTATAAAAAGGGCAGCAAAACCGAAGTAATATTTTTAAAAACTTACAAAAAATTAACGCTTAATTAAATATAAAAGTTTGGTTATCCAATCCTAAAGGTAATGAAGAAAAAATTCCTACACATACCTGGTTGAAAAGAAGAAGAAGAAAATTCGTCACCATCCTGACATACTATCAGAATTTTGATATTCAATAAATGCAATCATCATGCTAAGCCAGTAAAAGGAGTAGTACAAATAGCGGATAAAAATGAAATTATGTTAAAAACATCTTGAATTGTCTTAGTATAGAAAGCAAACCAAAGATATTAAAGTTTCTTAAGGAGATATTAAACAGTTTGCAAAAAGGCCCCGAGGCTTAGTCAACGATTATGGGTAAGAAAAAAGTACCCAGTGAAGATTTAATAGTACCGCCACAGGACCAACGAATTTGCGGTACAATATGCGTCTGTCAAATGACTTTGGTGTTAAGTTCGGTGGCTCTGGTTTATTTAACAGTCGCCATATATATGCCCTCTACGCGGGCCTTTAAAAGTGGCATTGATCAAACCCCCGTCATGTGTACTACAACGCGCGCCGTTAATAAGGAGAATTGTGAATGGGGTTCATGTGGCGAATGGTGTTTAAGTAAAACATCAGGCGCTTGTATACAAATTTATGTAAATCTACGTAATAATGGAACTAATTTAAGTTTTCAGAATTGTACTAATTCGGCCAATAAGACCTGCTATGGCATTGATCAAGATCGTGCTGATAAAGCCCGTTGTATCCATGATGAATGTAAAAATCTTACGGGAACTTTTAATTGCACGGCTGGCCAGTGTTTAAATATCACCGATGCCTTTGAATGTGTTTTCAAGAACAGTGATTCACCAGTTAAGTGTTCGGGTAGGAGAGGGAAAATCAATTGCATGGATATAAGTGGTTTGTTTTCGTGCAATCGTGGCACTTGCCGTAAAATACGTACTCCTTACAACTGCGACCGTCGTTGTGTTGATATACCAACACGCAATAAGAATGTAGTAATATTAAGCGGCGATAAAGTGTATCTTTCGCAATGTCAGAATGCTATAAATGCGGAAACAGAAGAGGAGGTATGGAATGAAACAGGCGATAACGTCGTAATGGCTTCGTGTTATTTCATTAAAAATACTTCGGATCGAGTAGATGCAATGGATTGCATAAATGGTTCCACTATAGAGCATAGCATGCTAACGGATCTCACCAACTTCACGTATTTAAGTCATTTGCATATAACGGTAGCTAATCCGGTCCCAGAAATAGCGCCACCCGATGTAGATTTAACCATATCGAATGAATCGAAACTTATGATCAATTTAGAAGGTTGTGTTAATACATTGATGGATGAATGCAAAGAATTCCTTAAAGACTTCGGCCGTGACGGCAGTGACCATAATGCTCGCGCTCGTTTCCCTTGCTTCTATTCGCCTCAAAAGAAGGATGTTGTTGTGGCTCGTTTCAATTTGGAAGTTACCTATCGTCAGTTTGTATTTGCTTCGGTAGTCCCGTCAGTGCTATTTGTAGTTTCTTGTTTAGTGCTCTTGCTCTGTCAAAAAACCGTTTATGTCGGTGACGACGCTAAAATGCGTTTCAAAGGTTGCGTGGATACTGACACAATACTATCGAAGAATGCTTTAACTGAACAAGCTAACGGTGACAATGGTGGAGGTGGAGGCGGCGATGAAGTTATGGCTCTATGAGATCCGTCACGTAAGTGACATTCTTTCAATCTTTAACCTTTATTTATGTGTTTGTGCATTCGTTGTTACTTCTGATTTTTGTAGCTTATAAGCAATAAATTTGTTTCAGTCTTTGTGAACATGCGATACTAAAATGATTCTAATTTTTGTTATACCTAATTTTATAATAAGTAAAATATGAAATCTTTTAAACCATGGCAGGTTGTATATGACGAAAACTTGATAACGATCTGAAAACTTTGCTTAGGCAAAAAAGGGTTTGACTCAGATTTTCAAGTTCAACGTTAATCAGACAAAATTGACAAAAAAATTTTAAGTTAAATATTTTCTGTTTAGTGATTTCCACATGTAATAAAAAAGAAGCCTTATACGGCTTCAACCCGATCTTTTAATATTCATCATTAACTTGATATCGGGTCGTATACTTCGTACAGCGTATGTGTTTCATATCAAATTTTTATACGATATGGCAATATATCATAGACAATAGTACAAACTGAAAGCCACTATTTACATATTTTTAACGATTTTTACATTAACTTCTTCTAGCAGTGATAAAAACTCCAAGACCCATTCTACTCTTTTAGCCCAAATTTTACAGTGATAATCGTATTTTCATCTGATAGATAGATAGAAATGCTCAAGCAAAAAAGAATCTGCTATACCTGCTGATCAACGATATATATCTCCTATAAATGCTTCCGAGGCGTACATTCGTATATTACAAACACAACCGGCCGAAAAGCTCTACCATGATCTCCAGAAAATCATAAAGAAACTAATAAGAAAATTTTATTCGGTTGTGCCGAATCTTCTATACCCATCATTACTATACTACTACTATATTACAATATTGGATGGGTGTGGCTAACTTTTTCCCATTTTCAATGAATAGAAGTTGACATTTTTATTATGTCGTTGTAGTTGTTGTAGTAGTTTATGAGTAATGAACATAAAACCCAAACGGCATCGGCGATATTCATGCTTTACTGCAAACGTATCCTTCGAACGATTTGTCCCATTTTCAAGACCAACCTGCTTGTAAGCACTTTCACTGTTTTTGCCAATTTCGAATTGCGTATCTTAATTTTTGCAGAAATTAAACAAACGGACAGGCAGACACGCTTAAATCGATATTAATCAGGAGCATATATATTTTGTATGGGGTCTCTGAAACTTCCTTTTGGGTTTTGGGAATACAATGACAAAACAGATAAACCCCGATTCGTCGATGATAGGTATAAAACGTTGAAGATAGGTAAACACTGGTTTCATTTCAATCCATGAGAAGTTGCCAAATTATATAAATGATTTGGAATATACGTTGTATTTTATATCACAAACAATGTATACCGAGCGAAGTGATCTTTGTTCTCCTTGCAATCAAATATTATTACAATATAGGGGTGGCTACTAAATATTTGACTTAACCCGAATAAAATTTTTTGGTTTTAGTTTTATTTTTTAATATTTACATAAATTTGTATATGCGTTTGCACACGTCTGACATATATTTTCAGGGTCTTTTAAGGTTTAGCTCATCTGTTTTTTTTTTTTGCTTTTTTACTATCCTTACGCTTCATAGCGTGTTTTGCCGCATAATTTTATTATAAACTTGTTCAATGACATATATATGGCTGTGTGTTTGAATACTGTAAGTATATATAATTCCCTTTGAAAAGCCAACAGAAATGGAAGTCGATCCTTTTGCAGTGAATTAATCGCTTTTAAAGTAAAATTTGGACAAATTACATCGAATGTATATGAAATTATAAAGAGAATCGGACGATTTGCCTTAAACATATATAGAATGAGAAAAACAGGCTCTATTGTCAATGACAATGAAATAACAATTTAATAAAGCACATTTAGAGCTATGTGTTAAAGCGTAAGAAATTTTAAGCAGGCAACATTAAACACACGACCGTTAGCTGTGATTATATTGAACGTGACTGTGAGCTATAAATAAATTATTACGATATTTGAAATATTTTCAGAGAATTATTTATCTGCTGAATTAAAATTACATTTTGTTTTGTTTGTGAGGGTTTCTGTCCGTCTTCCAGATGAAGGCGTAACGCTGCATTTATTAGCCAATTGTGAGAAATACTAAGATAGCGGCAGCTATAGCAATGATATTTCCGCTATTGAATTTCCTATAGATCTAAGAAAATGAAAAGGAAAATTTATAAAAAGTTGATTCGAAATCATTGAAAGACAGACAATATGAAATAGTATTCATTTTGATAAGTTCATTTTTTTATAGAATTTAACTAAGAATGCTTCGGTTTCTTAGTTAAGAGTACTTCGTCTTACTTTGAATTCCTTTTTCAACAACATCGTAAATCAGTTACAGTCGTCAGTGATTTTTACAGCTTTTCCAAATTCCATTAAAAGAAAGTTACATCTCCGATAAGAACAGCCTATCAATGTTAAAATGAATACCTACATGAATATGTACAAAAATGAACACAATAACTTATTTCTGATTTTTTGTGTAAATAATAGAGTTCTCACTTTTATGCACATTTTACATAAATGATTCATTCACTTCTTTAGTGAAACGTTTTTAATGAGCAGGATTTGATATAAGCTTACATAAAGGGATCCCGAATAAATTCAAATTTTAAAATAGAATTTAGATAATTTGCAAGTTATGCTAAATCATACAGATCTTAATGATTAAAACAGGTTAAGGAAAAAATCCGTAAACCAAGAAACATTAGTTTCGGTAACTAAGCTGCACTACTTAATATGATTGAGAGAATGCCCACAACTGACAGGCAGTCAGATTTTAGGATATAGAAGGGGGAGGGATGAGGGAACGTATTTATCGATATTACAGTTTTGAAATAAAGCAGAAATTGTTTAGTGATTATTAATTCTATTAAAGCTACTATTTATTATAATTACTGTTACTGTATTTTAACTATTTTACTTCCAGGCATTCCTCTGCTTCAAGAAGACAGTCCTGTTCATCAATCGGGCATATTTGCATTGCAATAATTTAACATACTCTATAACAACAACAGCAACAAAGACAACAATCAACAACTATCATCGACAACAACTCAGACTCATTAATAAATCAAAAAATAAAAAAAATAAAAAAAAAAAATTATTTAAAAAAAAATTAAATTCAAATTAATTTTAAAACTTTTTTCAATCATAGTTTTCAAACTTCTTCTACTTCGTCCTCTTTTAAGCAACAGACAAATAAGATTATGTTAGATGTTCTCGGATAATGAAAAAACAACAACACAACTACAAAAAGGAAAACGGAAATAAAAACATTTTTTCACACTTTAACTGAACAAATTTAATTACTTTCAGTTTTAATTGCTTTTTACCTCGATAAAAAATAACAACGGGCAAGACACACATTATAACTCACACCAGAAAATGTTCATATAAAATATACGGCACTGAAAACCACAAAATAGAATTAGAAAAAAAAAAAATAAATAAAATAAAATAAATAAATAAAATAAAATAAATAAATAAATAAAAATAATTATATACGTGCGATATTAAAATTAAATCCTTCATCTTTACATTTTGCCACTTTTCACCTTTTACTACGCTCTTCCTTCATTCACCATAAACTACAATACCCGTACAGCAATCGTCACAATTTCGTACAACCACAGTAACGACAATGCAAACAAACATTTACACAGTTTAAACAAACGGTTTAGAGGGATGCGTGATCAAGGTCTTTAGACACAAATAACAACATATACAAAATATAATAAGGACAACAACAAACAGCAATAATAATAATAGTAATAATAATAATAATAATAATAATGATAATAAAGAAAACAACCTTTAAACGAATATGAAGATATAATTAATCAACAATCAAATTAGATAAATGAAAATTGAAAAATAAATGAAAACTTTTAAATAACATTTAGCGTAACATTTAGTTTAATAACAACAGAAAAGCCAGCTTAGTTAACTAATAGAAAACAAATGAAAATTTAAAAGAAAAACAATTTTTTTTTACTATAAGCTAACAAAACTAAACTAATAACTTAGATATAATTAATTTGGCTTAAAAACATTTCATATAAATAATAAAGATAATAATAATAATAATAATATAAAAAAAAAAACAACATAAACAGAACCAGTGATCAGAATTTTTATAAAATTAAAACACATTACAGCTTAGTTACCGGATTGCGCGCTGTTTGCTTTTGTTTAACATACAAATAAGAAGAAAATTAAAAGCATCATGAAGAAGAGTAATACTGCGAACACTATGCTCTCCTCCTTGCCCACTAGTCCTACTATGTCAACACAAAGTTTAGCCGGGAGCAAGATTAGTTTAAACAACAGCACTAAATCAAGCCGTTCATCTCTGCCTCATGTCTCCATCAAATCCAATAAGATTGATCATGAAATTGAGACCATCTTGGAAAAGGCAAAATTCTATACCTCGGTATGCTTAGGTAAGTGACGAAATGATAATGAAAAAAAAAAAATATTAAATTTTGTACACCCACACCCACAATCCATCCAAGCCCAACTTAGCCAACAAGGAAAGTTGTCGACTTTCGTTGAATTTGGTTCATTCTTGGACCTTGGTCGTTTGATTTTTATGGTGTCGTTTCCTGCTTAAAATTAAAAAAATTTATATAGACAACGGAAACTTGGCACACGTATGTTCTTAATTTACTCCTCAAGGAGAAATTTACGCCTACTGTTAGTAAGGGATAAAAAAAAAGGTCAAAAAATGCAAAGGTTTTGAAATATTATTATTATTAATAACTTACCGTTTTCGTTGTTTGAAGGTTTCATGTCAAAATATAGCTTCACTTACGGATGGGATATATGGTTTAAATTAAAGAAAAGTTTCTTTATCTATTTGATATAAAATTCGTCGATAAGCGTTACATAAATTTTTTGTTCGTTTTTTCTTTCTCTTTCCTTCTCACATTAGGTACTACAGCAATTTTATCGGTTTTCACTTTTCTATTTCTAATACCGTTTGTTGTGGATCCAGCTATATCGACCATTATAGCCGATTATGATCCTGTACCCGTTACCTGTATCGTTATCGATCATGTTTATGCTGAAGGCATTAAAAATTGCACATGGAGTTCATGCCGTGAAGGTTGTACCTCATCGCCTAATAAGTATGTTTTTTCTATTAAATTTTTAATTTTTTTGTTTCTTTTGTTTTTTGAAACAATTCAACATTCGATTTAATAAAAAATAATAAAACATTTTCAGATGCCATCAATTATATGTTAATTATACCCGTATACCGTTTACTGAATGGGAGAAGAATCCTCGTGATTTAACTTCGGTCGTTTGGGATGTTAGCTATACAAAGTTTCTAATAAATTCTGAAGGTTGCGGATATCCACCCACAACAAATTGTAGTGTTTTTGCCAGACAATATGGGTACGTATGGGTTAAATAAATGCAATTTGACTGTTTATTCAATTTAAATTATTCAAATAAATTTTCTTTCCTTTTTTTTTGTTTTCAAAGATATTCACACATCGGTGAACCTTTCCCCTGCTACTATAGTCGTGCCTATCCCGAGGTGGTTATCGGTCGTTATTCCTGGGAAAATAATTTATATCATTTGATATTATCGTTAATAATACCTACGGTATTATTTGCCGTATCAATTGGTGTGCTAAGCTATTGGTATTGTCCGTGTTGTGATAATGCCTGCAGTAGATCATCAAGAGTTTACGCAGAAAAATTTCCCACAAAGGAAGAGTGAGTCCTTAAAATCTTAACTACCTATATATATATATGTATATGTATATTACATATATATGTGTATATACACTTATATTTATCTATTTTTATTTATTCAATGTGCATCGTTCTTTAAATATTATGCGTGTGTGTGCGTGCGTTTGTATGTGTGTATGTCAATTTGCAAGGGAGAGCTTGCGCATGTGTGCGCTAGCGCACTCGTATATATGCGTGTGGATGTGTACGTTTTTTTGGTATAAAAAGAAATTGAAAAAATTAATATTATATATTTATCAAGAAATTGTATCGATCGCTACCAAAAACTAACATAACACATATATCGTACATAAGCAAATTCTTCTTTAAATCGGATTAAAATTTCTTTTTTCTTTTGCTTGGCAATCCTTCGATTAAACGAATTTTGCTGTTAAATTCAAAATTCTATTCAATTGGGTCGATCCATCTACGTGCATAGAGGCCTAACTAATTCGAATTCGACAATTGGCTAAAGATTGCAAATAAAGTTTATACTATTGTACTATAAATGTACTTACTAAACATATTAGCTATACAACGATTAGAAACTTCGGGCTCAACGATTTGCTGATGTTACTTTTAGTCGAATATTGATGCTATTATATAATTTAAATATGTGCTTCATTAGATGAAAATCTTTAAATCGTCTAAGGAAGACTTTAAGTATCCTCATTTCGTTTTTTTTTTTAAGAAATCGAAGGCACCAAAAATAAAATCCCCCAAGCAACTAGTATAGTGTCTAGTGATTTCTTTCCATAGATTGAACTAAGCTTTTTAATGAATTATAGATAAATTTACTTAGGAGTTCATTCATTCGCTTAGTAATGGTTAGAAATATGGCTTAGAGACTTTCTGAAAAATATATAAAGTAGTCTGGAAAACATTAAATTCAATAATATAGATGGAATTAATTTCAAATGTCTTTGCATTTTCATTTATTACTTCATTTATAAGAACTAATATAAAACGTTTAAATTATAAAGTAGTTTAAAGGAAGCTATCACAATAACAAAATCTTAAACCTAATGAAGCATATGTAACCGCCTTGCCTTCGCATTAATATATAATAAAGTATAAAGTATTATTTTGATATTATGCTAATGATGATAATAACATTCCGTGCTGTTAGATAAATACATATATTCCACGAATTCCTTTAATCAAATGCCAGTTTGTGTGAATATGAATTAAACGATTGAAGCGAATATGTATAACAAGTTTAGGTTTTTCAAAGAATTAATTAATTCTTTAACATTTTATTTACCTCCTTAGTCCGTCTTTCGTTCAAAGTATTAAATTAAAAAAAAAAAAAAGGGAATTGAGGTCGGAGGCTCAATCAATTTTGAAATTATTAAATGAGAGCCTTCAAGTAGATGTTCAAAGTAAGTATGATACATTCGCAAACACGCCCATAATTAGCAAGAAACTTCAACTTAGCGGCTATAAAGCATGTTGATCTAGAATTTCGTACAAATATCATATATATAAAAAATGTCCCAAAATTTACGCAAGATTTGAGTTAAACAGAAAAACGGAGTTATTTATTTTTTTTTTTTTAATTGTAATTATTTTATTGAATCATAATGTATATAAGATAAGGGTATATATGGAATAACACATCGGGCAAATGGCTTTTTTACTTCATCACTTTCGAAGAAGTCCGATCCAATACCGCCACAAGCGCAGAATCCATACCAAACAGTGACACGTTGCGGATACAATTATTTTTTGACATTCCCATGTGGGTCCTACGAACTCCAAATGCGGCAATTTTGACGATTCACTGTTGACAAAGTTAAATCAATATTCTGACCATATTTTCTATGAAATTTGTGAACTGCAGCCGCCAAATATTTATTATTTTTTAATATTGTCCAACAACAACAAACGCGTTGCTCTCTCGTGCAATGCTCCATTTTTATTAACCCTAAACTGCCAGCAGTCAATTATTATTTTTTTTTTTTTTTTGGTTACCAATACTTTATCGCGTAAATGACGGTAAATTCAAATCTTGCGTAAATTTTGGGTCATGCTATACATACGTTGTAGTTTCGTTCAAAAGCTGATTGCAAAAATAATAAAAGTCTAGTAATGATCCGAATATTTTGAATTTTATATGCTCTTGATATTAAGGGATATAAAAGGCTCGTACTGAGTAGGTCGCTTGCTTTATACTAAATTTAATAATGAAATTAATGAAACTGCATCGAACTGTCGCACGAAATTTGAGCACAATTTTCGGCGAGGGCATGTGAATAGTATAAAGTACTCAAAGTAGGCCATGTAATTGTGCTCGCGTCAAAAGAGAAATTATTCATAAAATTGGAAAATTTGTAGTCGGTCTTATGAATTATGATGAGAATATACCTAATATGCTTTTTTCTAATATTTTTATGCAAAATATAAAAACGTTGCAAAAAACAAAAAAAGAAAAAAATTAAGAAAAATAAAGCCAAAGAGCAACCAAGCATACCCGATTTAAAAAGAACTTGTTTTATATTAACTGTACCGATATCCATATTACACTTGAATACAAGCAAATTTGAAACAATTACAATCATTCATTAAAAATATTGGAAATAATAACAAAAAGAAAAAATTGTTTAAGAATAATTTATACCATATTTTTAGAGATAAAAAAAGGTATTGAAATGCGATACACTTTATTGGGCAAATTAAAAAATATTTGTTATGTGAAAAGTTTAGCATGTGTTGTTATACATTTTTATAAAATTAAAAAAAAACAAGTTTTAAAAAAAATTAAAATATTTTCTTATTAACCGTTATCTTCTTATTTTCGCGTATATATACTTCTTTTGTAATTTTTTATATCCAACGCCGAAAAACAGAGTAAGCTAACTTAGTCGTTCCGCTTTTAACGGGCATACGAATCTAACGATGATATATTTACAATCAAAAAAAAGCGAAATAGAAGACTGAAAACATAACATATATATATATACGCATATATATGTATATACATATGCTGCAAAGCAAGTCTGACAGTGGACATGGCTCGCCTATATTTTCTAAAAAACTGAAATAATCACTAAAAAATGTTAAAACTTTAACAAAATTGTTATGAAAAGTTTGAAAACTTCTAAACTTTGCTGATCTGATAAATAGTTATCCAAACCATCTATAAATTTGTTGCACAAAGAGTTATGTGTTAACGTTTATATGAACGAAAAACTTTTTGATTTTTTGATGCTGATGGATATACGGGAAAACGACTATAAATTTCTTCTTTATTTTTTTTTTCTTTTTACTTTTTACAGAATTTATTCATAACTATTTAAAAATATGTCTGCCTACTTCTATGGTCGATGTATGTTTGTTTATTTGTATTTTATAAGTAGCTTTATGTTTTTGTTAATAATTTTACTTTCATTCTTGGTCTGTTTTCTTTTTTGTTACTTCTTTCTTGTTACGTTCCTTTCTTATGAAATTCTTACAGGTTTACAAATTGCATGAAATGTAATCCGGATAAATCGATTTCTTTGAATAGTTATTAAAATACAGCGAAATCTATTAAACTCCAAGCTCCTTAACAATGAAAAGAAAAAAAAAACTAAATTCTACGACAAGTGCCTGAAAATCGTTTCAAGTGATAATATAGTACATAGATGTAAATCGAATAAAAGTAGTATTTCTTTCCAGACACGAAGCGCACGTTTTTACACAAATTTTATATATTTTCCAAAGATGCATTTTTCAGGGAAATTATACACAAAATAAGCAAAGACTAGCAAAAGTAACTCTTTTTATTAAATGTAGTCATATTTAGCAAAGTAACTTTTTCACGTACCTATCTATCTATATATCATATTTGTTGATGTTAATGTAGCGCAAAAATTCTCTTAGCAATGTATAAAAAAATACAAATTTTTCTTGGTACTGCGCACAAAAAGAAATGAGACTGCATTTTTTTTTAAATATCCGCGGTATAACATCGATGTGTATATTTTTTTCGATAGATTGGTATGGCTATTGCAAACAACTGACATCAATTTCGGGTCGCACACCTCGTTGGGTTGGTAATAGTAGCGTTTGCCTTTCTTTGTTTAAATAATCTTGTTACCAGCGATTTTTTTTTTTGTTTTCGTTGCTCTGTACCACGATATTCACTAGATTGTTGAGCGGTTTCCGGGTCATAAGCATAAAACTAAGTTTCATCGCCAGTAATTATATATATTAGGTCATTATCACTTATAGAAAGCATTTCTTTTGATACTTCAACACGACGTTTTTTTCAAGCAAATTTGAATTTTTGGAACAAGACGAAAAGGCGCGCGAGACAAAGACAAATCATCTTTCCAGATTGTTTGTATTGATCATTTTATCTAAAAAGTCCCTATGAGCCAATCGATGATTGATTTTGTCGCAGTAATTGAGGTTGACGTATTTTTTGAATTAGATTCGTCTTCGACTACCTCACCACCCTCATTGAATGATTTGTATCACTTCAAAACTTGCGATCCTGATAAACACTCATCACCGTAACGCTTCTGGAAGATTTCTAGTTCTTTGTTTTGAAGAGATTTTTCTATACCAAAAATCGCTGAAAACAAGATTATTCAAACAAAAAAGAAAAGAAAGACGCTTCTGTAACTAAGGCAATAGGGCACGCGCCTCGAAATTTATGTCAATTGTTGACTACAGTCATACCAAATTGCCTAAAAAAATATACACATAATATATACAGTCTCATTACTTTTTGTCCACAGTAGTATATTGAAAAATTCTTATACCCATTACCTTGAGGAATTGTGATTACATTTGCAATATTTAGAAATTCACGATAGGAAAAATCCCATAAAATACATAATTGCTTTTGAAGAGCATAAAGTTTTAAATGGGTTAAGTCCGGTTAAGTCATCTCCTGTCTTCCATATAAGAAACGCAAATATTGAAGTCAAAAATGAAAAGTGATTCGCTTAAAAATATCACCATAACCTCAAAAATGGTCGAAACTTTTATAAATTATTTTACGATTTATAAAAAATTTTCATCCAAATTTCCGTGGTGGTCGTTGATTCAATCATTATTGTAGGTAGCGGGTATATCAAACATTCGCCTTAGGACGAATATAGTTTTCTAAATTGTTCTTAGAGAAAACGTGGCTAATGTAGTTTAGGGATGTTGTTAATTGAACCCTCGATAGCACTTCAGAATAACTTGAACTCTTCCTGGCACTTAATTTTCTTAAGCAACTTAGCAAAAAAAAAAAAAAAATCATTAATTTTCATGAAAAGATTTTTTTATAAAATTGTATTCAAATTTTTAATCGTCAGAACAATAAAGAAAGTTTATATAATCAATTTTAATTTTTTAAAAACATTTAAAAAACTATTAACAAAAATCTTTTGAAAAAACACACACTTAAAAAAATTTTTTTCATCACAAAAAACTTTTTCTTTCGGAATTTTCAAAAAAAAAACCTTTTTTAATCTTTTCCTACATAATATTACAAAAACTTAATTAAAATATACATTTCTAAAAATTCTTCGATCGTCTGACCTATCGTTGCAATATTGTAGAATAATTTGTTTATTCCTCGTTGTAAAACCAAGAAACAAATTTTTAAAACACTATAACGTATTTGCAATTTTTATTTAAAAAGAGTTAATTCGTACATCGTTAGTGCTGTTCGTATGAGAGTTTCGAAGCAATTTACCGATTATAGTTGTGATATTTGCTTAACATTCGTTAGAATCATGCGATGCGTTCTTCTTATAAGAAACCCTCGCGAAAATTCTTACAATAAAAATTGAAAAAAATTTTTTTTTCAAAAAAAGCCTAAAATAATTGAATTACTTAAAAATTTTAATTAATTTTGATGCGTTACTAAGCATTTCGAGAATTATAGTAAGCGAAATAAATTAAAATTAATTCAAATTCCGTAGAGAACAAATGTATAGTATATAAATGATAAATCTTTAAAGTAACTCTCTTGAAGCTTTTCAGTATAACTCTTGTTACTATCTACAAACGTTTAATTTCAGCTTTCAAGGCAATTAAGACTTTTTTTGATAAGAATTTAATATTAAAATTTTTTCAAAATAACTCTCTCAACAGCGTTCATTATGGGATCTTTTTTACGAATGAACTGCCAGCTCGGTTTAAAACTTCTTATCTGGTCCTGTGATGAATAGATCGATAGTAGACCTACAACTTTTAGTAGACTATACTGCTTTGTTACGAGCGCTTTCTCGCGAATTTTCTAATTACAGTCAAAAATTGAAGAAAAAAAGTTTTTGTTTCCCAAAAAATACAAGATAATTTAAATGGTAATACAACGTACAGAAATACAGGAACCATTTGATAGTAACATTATTAATGTAAAGCATCATATTGGACTAAGCCGTTTCTCTTCTCCTGCTTTCCAACCGCTTTTCTGGAGTAAATTGATTGTCCACCTTTTAATCGAAGTAAGTCAGTCTCTTATACCCTCAATGTAGGGCGAATTCTAAAAATCAAAAATTAGTTTAAAAAATAAATCTATTTTTTTTTTATTTATTAATTTATTTTTTTATTCATTTATTTACTTCAATTTACAGTAATATAAAAAAGCCTTTCCTTAGGCCAATAAAATTAATTTTTTATATTTTTTTCATTATGAAATTCAACGTACGATCTCCATGAGCGTAAACAAAAAAATAATATGATTTGCTTCGTCCTATTTATTCAATGGATTGATTATATTATTTTCGAAATTAATGAATGAATTTTTTACATTTTATTGAATTTTTTCGAGTTTCCAAAAAATTTTTTCATAAGAAATAATAATGTAAGTCTAAAAAGTTTTCGTTCTCATTTTAAATAAATTTTTAACATGCATGTCAAAAAAATAGCATTCTCTTCACAAATTTCATGTAGAATTGTTTTTAGTAGAATTTGTTAGTAATGCATGCCGCAATTTTTATATTTCTAACAAAAAGGAAAAAATAAATAAATTTATTTAGCACCCACTATTGTAGTTAATTTTTAAAATTTTCAAACAATTTAAAATAATAGTAATAAAAAAATAAAAAAAAAAAACAGAATAAAACGAAATTATATAAAAAGACGCAAAATTTTCACACCATTTTTTAGAAAACTTCTGTGTCACAGTGACGAGGAGGATGAAATGGAATACTAGAAATAGTAGAACTCTTTAACAAACAGGAAAAAGAAAAAAAGAAAAAGATTAATAATAAAGAAACGAAAAATTAATATCCATTATGTTTACGAGTACTCTTAGCATAACATACGTAAATAACAAATAGATAAGCACGAGAATAATAAATAAATCACAAGATAGACGAAAAAATTCAGTGAACCTTTACTACATCCATTTGTATACGTTGTTTTGGTAAAATTTTTATACTCACCACGACCGTAGTTTAAAATTTTGATCAAGTTTCTGAACCAATTTAGTTATGTCCGTCTATCCGCTTGTAATTGCAACCCTTAAAAGTACGAACGTTCGATAAATTTTTACAAGTTAGATGCGTTTGGACTTTGTTAAGTGCCGCTTAAAATTGAAAGCAATTCGCTTAAGTTAGTTAAGTGACATAAACGAAAACAACGCAACGTGTAATTTAAAGTAATTTTAATACACCCCTCAGCCCATAAACTATTTATGTCGCATATAATTGTCTTTTATTATGATTGTGATTCATTATGCTATAAACTGAATGCTAGAGCTGTCGTCTCTAAATAATAAACTCAGATCAAGACCTCGCTTATTGCAAAAAGTTTTTATGAATTTATTATAAAAGTTACTGGGACTAGAATGACGTTTTTTTTTGTATAAGAAATTATTGCTTAGGATTTTTTTTCAAATCCATGACCAAGTCCTTCAAGTTAAAATAATATTTATACAAGCATCGCATTTGTGACAACTTTTTTTTCATTATTAGTCAGTACAGTTTGATGATTGCTATTTATTTGCCAAATGCAATATCAGTCAATATTTTACTTATGCAAGAAATCAAATTTTGTAAATCAAAATTTTGTATATTTCAATCATAGCTTGCCTAAGAAACCGTTAAGGACGATTTTTCGATTAATAATACGAAATAATTTTAGTTATGAGTGAATGAGAGAAACAGGAAGAGAAGGAGAGAGAGAAATTATTTTAATTAAAATTAAAATGTAAATTATTTCAATTACAATTTCGATAGTTAAGATGAAATTGAAATCAGATATTAAATTTCGAAATCATTTTAATTGATCGTTAGATGATTTTAATCCAAGAGAGATTAAATCGAAAGATCAACACAAATTAATTATAGTAAAAACTAAATACATTAGTGGTGGGTATATGAGATTTCGTTTTAAGGCGACTATAATTGTTAATTATGTTTTTATATAAAATGCTCTTATATTTTAGTTATTAGAGAATGGTTAAAAAAAATTAATTAATTTTATTATTATAGTTTTTAAACGAACTAAATGTGATAAAAATTATTAGAATTATTTTTTTGTTTATTTTTTATATTAAATTTAAATTAATTTAGAATTATTTTAAGAAAAATTTTTAGAAATTTTTTTTACAAATCGAATCACCTAAAAACATAATTTTGTAAATTATCTATTAGGCTAATTAATATTATAGTTTAAATTAAAAATGAAGAGAATAACACAACAAATAAGAAAAACAAAACGGAAAAATAAACGTAACAAGAGTTTTTAAGCGTAGTTATAATTATTAATTCTGAAGGAAATAAAAAAAATTTCGCTTCTAGCTTTGTTTTTGTTATTAAATTAAATATTATAAATAAAATATAATTGCTTTACATTTTCAAGAAAAATATTTAAAATTAAAACGATGTATGAGTATATATGTATGTTAGATATATTTTTATAAGAGTTGAACAAATTCTTTTCTCCTTTTTTTTCTCTTTTTTTTTTGATTTGTATAATTGTTTTTTAGATATTTTGAAAATAATGACTTAATGTTTCTGCGCACTTGTTGCTTTTCAAGAAAAAAAGTTATTTTTTTCTTTTCTTTAAAGTTTTTATTTCACTACTATCTACACCATACGTAATAAAAATGAATAAAATAACATTCAAATAATAATTAAATATGTTTTAAATCAATATTGCCATCAAGTAAATAATTAATATATAAAAATAAATTAAAAATTAATTAATATCATTAAAAGTGTGTTTTACTTAATATTTTAAGATGAATATAACTGATTACAGATTTATTGCGTTTTCATAAATTTTAGGAAAAAAGAAACCAGTCGATGGATATATTAAACACTACTCTACAACACTAAAATGTTTCAATTAATTTGATAATAAAACCAGCGAACAATTTTATTTAGTTATTTTATTATTATTATTAATTTTTTTATTTATCTAGATTTGACATAAATTATAGGATAATAAAAAATTTAAGATTTTTAGCTTCTTCTTCAACTTTGTTAATCCATTCGTTTCAACTGAAATAAAACGTATCTAGTGTCAGTTTTTCATCTCAGTTTCTGGAACCAACAATCCTTATGCAGATCAAAAAACTATTCTATATATATTTCCGAAGACTTTTTTTTAATTTTTAATATTTCAGTCTTTTTTTAGGGAGTTATAAGTTTAAGTTTCTGTGTACTTACTGCCTTATACCTAATATAGAATACATTTTATTTGAAAACTTTCAACTTTCTGTCATCATTTTTGCGAACGGAAGTGAATAAATAGACGTTCATGACTAAATTGGTGCGAAAGCAAACGCTGATAAAGATTATCATACTACTAGCGGAAGTAGAAATCTCGTATTTTCCTATTCTTTGGGTGAGGGCATAGAAAGCATATTTAAACAAAAAATATCAATAATATTGAAATAAAATATATCGTATAGCTTAATCAAGTTTTCTTTATATTTTTCGTAGACTATTTGAGTGTGTGTCACGAATTTTTTATATCCAGCACTGAAAGATGTAGTTATATTCATTTTTGTCAAAACATTTGCAACAACTACAAGGAAGCTTTAAACATCACGGAAAGTATTTTCGCGCCTACAGTACAACGTGAACTGAGAATATATCTGTTTTATAGGTTTTTTGGTTCTTATTCTTAGCGATAAAAATTTCCACGCATTCTATGTGAGTGATGATCTTATAATATCTCTTGTGCTAGTACAAAAATAGAGGAAAATCAGCCACGCCCACCCAATGTTATAAATTGTTGAACTTAGCTTCTTTGGTTTTTTCTTTTTAGATAAAAGTGGTGGTGGTTTTAAAAGATCCGAACATAACCGAATCTAATTTTTTTATTTTCTTTTTTATTTTTGTATTTTCAAAAAGTCTTACAGAACTGTGTACACGTATGTAAAGAATTTGTGTGTGTGGCGGATAATTAGTGCAGGACAAGCCTGCGATATTGACGGCATTTTTGAACGTTTGACGTCATTTAGGAAATTGTTCATTATTTTTAATCTTATTAAATAAATTATTTTAATAAATTGGAAATGCTCTCTTTCGAAATATATCTTTTCGACGATTTTTTGAAATTGCGATACATTTTAAACTTAAAATATACTGAGTTGCGAGTGATGCCAAATCATCCAAAAATGAGATTCAGTTTACATATTGAATCATTCGTCAATAGAACGAAATCCCTTTTTGGTTTCGTAAAGAGAAAGTCAAAGGAATTCTATGAACAAAAGATGTGAAATGTAGGACCAGGTGTTTACTGTAAAATTGATTGAAGGAATAATATTTCTTCCGTTCTTACTTTAGCGAAGCTCATTTAATATTCCTATAGAGGAATCGTGAAGCAATTTACGTATCACAACGCTGTGTATGTAATTTATCAGCTTCATAATCCTATCTGAGTAAGATGTATAAAAGGAAAATTCATTCGTTCGATCCATCACTGGATTCTGTTAATTTGATAAATGATGCTGCCGTACGGATACGTCTCTAACTGTCAGTTTACCATTTTCAATCTAGAGCAATAGTATCTATTAGATCAAGTCATAAGTAGCTGCCGACAAAGGTAAGTAATATATATGTTCTCGTACCTACCTAAACTGTTGTTCATAACTTCTAAAATGGAGTAAAGCATCCATTTTGTGATGCTTTGTAGATTTAGCGACTAGGGTTTGCGCACGTTTGAGTTAAAAGTAAAAACATCAAGCACGATGGGCGCATCGCGGTTATACGAGCAGTTCCGTGAACGAGCGGGTTTTGGACCCACTTTCGTCATCTGAGTTTTTCGATGTATGCAGTCGCCCGGCTCGAAGCAAGATTAAGAGGCTCCCGCCAGCATATGCGAGTAATGTTCTAATTTTAGCCGAATGTTGGCGGATACATCGGTTTTGGGAAACCTCTAGACCCTTGAGACTGCATCTTTTGAAACTCCGAACATATGTAACATAGTCGTACTATGTATATTTTTTTGATAGCTTAGTATGACTGTTGTGAGCAACTAATATAAATTTCGTGACGCGTGTTGGATTAGTAGCAGTAGCGGTGTTTTTTTTTCGTTTTGACCATCTTGTGGTAGAATGGAAAAATCTGTTGAACAAAGAATTTGCATTAAATTTTGTCAAAAAAAATGAAACCTCTTGTTCTGATGCATTAAAAAGGTAACAAAAGTGTTACTGTGATGAGTGATTCCAACCAACCTACCAGCCTACGAAAAAAATATACACATTCATACCATAGCGCGGGTATTTTAAAAGAATAAAATATCATTACGTTTTGTCCAAGGTAGTATATTGTGAAGGACAAGTGAGCGATCGGGCAGTTAGAAATTGATTGATTCGCCAAATTGTGTTCCCGAGATAACGACTTTTAGTACCTTTTCAGCCTTAACGACAACCACGTCGAATAACAAGAGATATAGCAGAAAAATTGAATATTTTTAACACCAACTACTTGCCGCCATCTGAAGAAATTAGGGAAAGCCAGCAAACTAAAAAAACGAAATTTATTTGTGATTCGACCTAATATAGTGATGTTCTCATATATATACTTTCTAATCCATTAAATTCATTCTTAGTCTTGGTGTTACATATATTTTGTTTTTTAGTTAAATAATATTTTTCCTGTCAATATCTAATTTGTAACTGAATTTTGAAAAGATACATAAAAGACTTTCTTTCTTGCAGTTTTTAAGAACGTACGAAAAAGGAAATGTTTGACTCCCGACAAATATGTCTAAATATGGATATAATTTTTTATTTCTTCAAGATGAGTCTTCTTAGTATACCCTTAACACTTCAACAATAAATAAAATATAATTCTGAACACATTAAAAAAAAAAATGTTTAAATCTATCCTAACTTGAATTAATTATATGTAGAAAAAGTCTTAGCATAAAATATTTGATATTAGGCGAAAAGCAATAAATAAAGAACTAAATCGATTCAAAATCTCTAATTAGGTAAGACTTAACTGTAGATTATGGAATCTTTAATAATTATCGCTAGATTTTTGAAACCAGAATCGATTGTGAAGGAATATCGTATAACTTGAAATTTGATGTAACAAAGCTTTTCATCTTTATTGTCCGGTAGGCAAATGAAACGCAATAGTATTACAATAGGAAGAGACTGCGTCTGCGCTAATTAAAATAACAATGAAAATATAGGTAGAAAAGAAAAAGGCGGTTGGAAATGATGTAATGATAGTGGAATGCATGGGGAAAGCTTTTAAACCAACACCTCAATAGAAAAGCTATGGAAATGTTCGTTGTCTGTCCTCTGTAAAACGAAAATATAAAACAATAAAACATTTGAAAATTTTCTTCAGTTCTATAGAAGTTAGTTCAGTAAAAATTACTTAGACGTTTAGCAGTATATGTAGAACGGGACCGCGCATATTTTTTTTACTAATATTTTTGCTTTTCATGAAACATAAAACAAATCGGGAGCCTAGTTAGAATTTATTTAAATACAATTAATTACGCGAAGATATGAATAAAATTGAAATAAAAGAAATAAAGAAGAGAAAAATTCACTAAAAAAATTGAAAATTTTTCTTAAAGCATTAACTATAACGCAAATCAACAAGTCATGGAATTTGTTAGGGAAAACTACTAAATGGTATTATGCATCCTTAATTCACAGTTAACATAGATATGTATATCCGACCACTAACTAGTGCATAAAAGTCTACAATCTATAACACAATCAATCAACATTTTTTTTTAAGCCAAACATATACAAGTCTTAAGCTGTACTAACTTTTAGAAAAGCCAAGAACCACAAATACAACAACGACCAAAAATATTAAATTTTTTTTTTTTTTTTTTTTGTAAATAAAGAAAATTAAAGACTAAGAATCTACCACCGCTTTTACTACTAAGATATTAAAAATACCAACAACAGCAATAATTACTAACTACTAGTTCGTAGTACGAACTACGAATATAACTAAAATTGTAATCAGGGATTTAAAAAAAGAAAAGCCTTTTTTAAATCAATCAATCAATCAACTAAACGTAAACATTGATAATGGGTCGCCATAAGGATAAACCTCGAATGATACCCGAACAAGATAAACGTATATGTCGTGCGATTTGCTTATGTCAACTAACTATGGTATTGTCTTGCGTTTCGATTGTGTATTTAAGTGTCGCCATCTATTCGCCCTCGCTTAAGTAAGATAAATGGCATCGAATATAAATATTTTGACGTAACCTCTCTATTGACCTCGCCTTCTCTCTCCCTCTCTCTTTATCTCTTTCGTTTGTTTTTGTTTTATCTACATAATCCTTTCACTTAGAGCCTTCAAGTCGGGTTTTGAATTAGAGCCAGTTATGTGCCAGACTATAGATCGTCAAATGCCGAATACTCAATGTCCATGGGCGTCATGCGGCGAATGGTGTTTAACGCGTACCAGTGGTTTTTGCCCACAAATTCATTCAGTAGTGCGACGCAATGGCACCGATATACAGTTAAACAATTGTACCCGCATCACCAATACTACTTGTGCTATGGTAAGTATATATTTATTGAACGCATTTGTAAACTAATTTTTTTTTTGCAAAATCAACTCATAAAATATGTATACACAGCAATGATGACAAAACGTTTCTGTGACAAATTATTCCTTCTTGACTTCATACGTTCATCCACTATGTTCATTTTATGTGCATTGTTTATATAAGATGCAGTAAATTGATTTCTGGTTGATGCACAGACACATATGTATATATACATATATATACATACGCAGCTCACATTGCTACTTTATTGACATGGATTGTGTCACTCACTCAACTTTATTCATTTGCAAATTAATTTCTATCCTTTTGTGCATATAATTTCAATGAGTCATACAACCTTAAAATGACATAAACGTTCAAGTGCATAAAGCACCACATGCACACACACACACCCAATCATACACAAATTATGAATTTAAAAAAAAAAGCATTCAACTTATGTTGCTATGATCATAGGAGGAGATACTACACTTGACATGTGCATGTTTCGATGATGACAATGGCTGACAATAAAAGAAAATTGCACAGGGATTTGTACAGCATGCCCTTTGAATTGCAGGCAGAACGTGTTGTTTGTTTGTTTTATTCATACGGCACAGCAAAGAAGAAACTTATTTCGGTAACAGAAAAATTGAAAAAACCCTTTGTGTATTAATTATATTTATAGACATTTAAAGACTGCACAACCTGTTGACTGGCACACCTGCCAATATTTTTGCATGCGTTTAAAATTTAGCAACAAGTAAAAATTCCATTGTAGGTATGTGCTTTTGCGTGTGAATCTATCTTTCGACTATTTATCAATTATTTAAAAACTGTTATGGAAAGAAAGCAGGTGCTAACGACTTAGTACTGTATGATTAGAAGTTGTTGACACACAGTCGGAAGGACGTGAAGTGGAATTTTTTTAACTTTTCAGTTTAATTAAGTTTTTTTTTTCTAAATATAAAATATTTTTGTCAAATTTATTAAAATGCCCCAACTGTTCGTATAGAAATATATGTTGAAGACTCAACAAGAAAGACAATTTAGCCACGACTATCTGTTCGTTTTTCGTTAAAATTACGATTACAGAGAATTTTGGTATAGAGTCGCTGTTTACATAAAACGGACTTCAAACTAATAATAATTTTCTCTATCACTCAAGTTAATCTAGTCAGGACAAATTGAAAAATAAACAGAAATACAAGAAAGAAAAAAAAACCCGACAAACATTGTGAAGACTTTGCTCAGTCAGAGAATGCTATGTTCCTCGATCTCTGGCTACGATTCTTCGGGGAGTATCATAGTGGTTGTGGAATCCTAGATAGGAAAGGGAAACTTTGAACTGAATAGAGTGAATGTTTGTTCTGGAACTACGAGAATAGCGGAATCTCTCCCTATGGGGGTTGTTAGAAAACTTGAGGGACGCAGACTTTCGTTCGCTGCAAAATATTTCTTTACTTTAGTGGACCGCGGAGTTAAATTTTCAAAGTATGGCTGAATTTAAACGACATTGCGTATAACCATAACTAACGAACACTGTTCAGGTCGTTCAATGGATGTTATAACAGCACGAACGTTTGGAAAAATCAATGGCATGATGTTGGACTAAAAAGTGCATGATTTAACTGCCTAGTCTTAAATATTTCATATTCTATGCTTAATATTTTGCACGAAAAATTGAATTGAAAAAAATTTATATGCAAGATGGACGCTGCGTTCACATATCAATTAAGGCCCGTTCATTCGATTCGAATTTTCGCGTTGTTGCATTACTGCAAATGAAACATCAATTTATTATTTCACATTGTTTCTGATGTGAACTGAACGAAAGCGGGCAAGGAGCCATACATCACCATGAAAAACTAAATTTTTTTTGGGATGCACTTGACCTAATCAAAACGCATGAGTCGTTTGAATAACAAGGCTTAACAATACAAATAAGAAAATTATATTCGACTGCACCGAAGCTTTTATACCTACCGTCTTTATCTTAAAAAAAGAGGAGAAAACCAAATTTCCATAGATCGATGTGACAAATTTTTTCTATTTGTATGGAATACCATGAAGTACAGCCCGCTACGGAATACCGCGGAAAATATCCAGAAAAAATAAGTGTTTTCAGCTTATTTTATACTCTGGGTGTGTCCTTTGACCGATTTGACACATTTTTAATAACAACTTCAAGGGTATGATATATAATGGTTGACTTTGAGTTTGACTTTTTTCTTTTTTTTATCTTTTTTTTATATTTAAATTCACATCATTTGATCTTCTTATGTTTTATATTTCAGATCGATATGAATCGTTTAAATAAATTCAATTGCAATAACGGAACCGCTTGCAATAACATACATGGAGTATTTAATTGTTCTAACGGTAATTAAAACCCCATTTTAAACCTCTGCCACATTAAAAAAATGTTCGATAATTGTAACGCTTACAATTCATAGTAAAAAAAAGCTCTATTAAGTGCTTAGTGGTCACTCCCAATTATCTACCCCACAAGACACTTTCAAGTAATTTATGAAATTGTATGGAAAATTTTTATATTTTTTTCGAAAATTTTGAACCTTTCTCACTATTGGGTACCTAAAGAAATGAATCATGTGAATTGCTGCTTTTTATCCACAAAATAGAATTCAAGTGTTACATACATACAATACATATGTCCGTATTTGCAAGTTGCAAACACAACAAATACACCAACGAACTAAATCGGGTTAGAAATTTTTATATTTTATAAGGTTTCCATGTGCTAAGAGCTTTTTAGCTCCTATATATTAAAAACTTTTATTTGCTTGAAATGTGAATTGTTTTCAGGGCACTGCAAAAATATGTCGGAATTCTTTTTGTGTCATCATAAAGCCGACGGACCCACCATTAATTCAGCGAAAGATAATACGAAATTGAATGGCTTTTTTGAATGTCACGGCATACACTGTACGAAAATTAAAAAAGCTTTTAGCTGCGATCGTTATTGTTCAAAAATCACCACAGCCCGGATTAATGTCCTATTAATGCAGGTAATTGATTCACTATCGAAACTAATAATTCAAAATTACTCAAAAATGTTTTAGGACGATAATGTTATCGCTGCCGATTGTGAAAACAGCGTTGCCTTCAATGAAGCTCGTGGTAATGAACATGGTGTACGCATTGATCCCATTGAATTTTGGAAAGAGGATGATGGTCATTTATTAGCCAATTGTGCTTCAGTTGCTAAAGAGAGTGATAAAATAATGTAAGATTTTTTTTTTTTTTAAACAATAGGAGAAGCGTTAAACAAAAAAAAAAAAAGAAAGATACGGCACGAAAAGATGTCCTATTAGTAAAAAAAAATTTTAGATTTTATACCGACCTCCAAACTGATTTTTTCATTCCATTTTCAAACAGGGAGCTCTAGGCGTAAAGTTCCGCTTCAATCTACTTTGATTCCTGAATTTTTCGATATCTTCACAACATTGCAGACCGTCAAGCAGAAAATCTTTTTTATATTATTTCAATTTTGTAATACAGCATAATCCCCTTAAAGACGCTTAAAAGGTAGCATCAATGTAACACCCTAAAAAAGGTGTAGATACTCGTATCTACAGTTAGTGCAAAACGGAGGATTCTTTTTAAAACATTGGCATTTGTGTGATTTTGGCAAGTACTAGAGTAAAAAAAATTGAAATTCGGCCAAAAAAAAAAAACATACTTTTATGAATAAAAAATGTTCAAATTAACTTATCAGAAATATCTTCAATATTTCCATTCTAATGTTATAAAGATATTGTAAAAATTCGAATGAAAAGAATGGAAATTGATGCAGTTATACTGCGTGACGTTTTGAAAAGGTCTGTTTCGAAAAAAACCCATTTACAATATTGGAATGTCTTATAGGTATATCCTTTTCTTATGATAAATTCTTTTATTGTATTTGTCTATTAGTCCGCAATCCTTCTGCCCTTGTAAGTACATATATTACTTATCGTTCTTTTTCTTGGAAGAATTTTTTGCTCGAAAGCATGCATTTGTTAAAGATAAAATTGCATATGTTTCATGTTACATTTTTGGGAAACGCCGAAGAATAGGGCAAGAAAAGTATAAATGTAATTCTATAACCGAATTTATAATGAACATCAGAATCTCCCTTAAACACTACTGCTTCCTTGTCGGAAGTGTATTGAAAACTTTCGAGCATTAATCGGCCTTACATTTATTTAATAATCAGCTTAATGATGCTACATTAATATATATTTGTTTGGAAATGCTTTTAGGTAAACATAAACACCGTCTAAAGAACTTCATTTATTAGGGAGTTTAGGAATCAAAAGCTGTAACTTCTAGGCAGGGATTCATCTAACAAAGGTAATCTTTGCTGAAGGTTTGGGAAAAAGCGCGAAATTTCTACAAAATAATTTTTGGAGTTAATGAATTTTTTTCCACATATTTTAAGAAGTTCCACGCATCTATTAAATTAACAAAAGAAAAAAAGTTTTAAACAAATTTATAGTGATGCTTCCTTTTAGGTAACAGTCTAGATATACGTACGACTGATATTTATGCAGCTTGCAATCAATTACACTCAAAATTGATTCTATTACGTGAATTTCTTCCCTGCCACAGTGTGGAATCTCTTCATATATCTGCATCGTCATTATTCATTCCTTCATTTTTATTTAATTTTTTTTTTCTTTACGATTGTGAGGTAATATTTGATGTGATTTTATTCGTGTTTTCACTCACAATTTTAACTGCCAGATATTTTTTTTTTTTTTTTTGGTAAGTGAAAGAGTTGCATTTGCAGCAGGTCCAAAAGACAGGAAAAGCAAAGGAAGAGTTATTAAAAAGAAAATTCATCTAAGATAGACATTAATTAAAATTTTGTATATATAAATTAAGTCCTTATAAACGTCATCTTTGTTTCGTATCCCGTGAATCAATCAAATGTTTTTTTTCTTTTTCTTTTAAATAAAAAATTCGTTGCAATTTCGTTTCCGCCTTTTTTTGTTGTTTTTCGTTAGAGCTACCGATTGCATTAACGGTACGATTTTGGAGCCAAATGCTTTGCCAGAACCTTTCATGAATTTTACACAATTCTGGAAAATCTATGAAACTAGCTCCGTACCTATAGATGTTAAACAAGTATTCTTACCTAACCAAGCAAACTTGACTATATATCAAAACAAAAAATTGTTAATTAACTTGGAAGGATGTGTGAATACTCTAAGAGGTGAATGCAAGGAATTCGTCGCTCGTTATGGCAATGACGGCGATAATAACACCGCACCATCGAGATATCAATGTTATTATAATAAGGTAAAAAAAAAAATTATTGATTAAAAAAAAGTGATAAAATGACAACACTTGTACTAACTATCCTTAGAATCCCATGGTCGATTTTGTGGTAGCTCGTTACAATTTAAGTAAAGTCTATCGAGAGCTATTGATTTCACTGATAGTACCCATCGTTCTGTTTATTATATCATCAATATCCTTAATTGTAATAACAAAATCAGTTAAGGTACATACATACGTACATAAAAAAAAAGCAGAAAACATGTTCCTTGTAAATTAATAAACATTTTTTTTGTAGGTGGGTGATGATGCTAAAATGCGTTGCATCTGTGGAACTGACGATTCCGATAATGATGAGATTTATTCAAATAGTAGAAACAAAAAGAATCGTTCGATTAAAAGACTTGAAGTCCATGATGTGATCGATCAACTCAATAACATAGAGGTAAACGTAATTTCATGCGAATACATAGAAAAAATGAAGAAATTTCTCATCACTGAAACTGTATAGGAAATGGATATTACCCCAGCTGAAGCTTCTGGATTAATTGGCAGCACGAAATCTTTATTACCTTTAAGTCCCACCAATGATTCCGGTACCACCGATAATACTTTTGACGATGAAAAAGGAACCAAATGCGATTTACCTGAAAAACCTTTAGTGGAAATTTAAATGCGTAATTTTTTTTTTTTTTTTGTAAAAAAAAAACTGTATTTGCCTTGAGGTGAATATTTAGACACTCACGATCTTAAAGAAAATATACAAAACTCACGGTTTTCCGTTAGTTGAGCATAAAACAGTGAATGAAATCGATCAAATTGTTGCCTATGATTTTTACAACAATTATAATAAACTCTTGTATCAATTTTTAGATCGATGTTTATTAGTTCGTAATGACAAAAAATATTCATTAAAATTTTCGATTTTCTTCATGCAGCTTCAAACTTTTTTCGCACGCCTTTGTCTCATTAGACCATCTTCCTTTTGATTTACTTAATCCATGCAATTGTGTCTATGCTAAATTTTATATTTTCGCCATTTCAAGTACAAAGTACATACGGGCAGGGACAAATAAATTGGCTTAGAAATTTATGATGACACTTATGAAAGGTATAAAAGGATTAATACATAGCTAGTTATTTCTCTTACGTATGTATAACTGCGGTATATGCGTAATTATGCATAAACGAACAGAAAAAAATCACATTCTCATATATAGGAAGTTTTCACTAATCATCTTTATTCTTTTTTTTTTTATTTTTTTGCATAAACAAAACTTTACTAATATACACAAAGCAAATAACTGCCTTTTGAAAAAATAAAAAATCAATAAAAGTAGCAACAAAATAAAAAGTAACAAGAAGTTGCTATTTGCTGCATAAAAAAATCAAAATTGAATCTAAAACAAAACGGAACAACTTATGATGTGATTGAAAATAAATTTTTATAATTGTTTTCTTTTTATATAAAATGTCTAAAAATGTAATATCTGTAATACGAAAAACAAAAACTATGTCACTATGTGTTTGCGTGTATGCTCACATCTCTTGTAATTTGACTTTAAATAAATACATTAAGTCTTGCATTTTAAGTAGAAGTTTAATTAAACGAATACTTACAATTAAAACAATGAGAGAATTGCAATTTCTTTAGATTAGCATTTTTATTTTCATTTTAAAAATCTCATTGGGTTTTTTAGTGTTTGAAACGGACAGGCAAAATAATTACCGTACACGTAGATTTCATGATTTATTATCAAAAAAGAAATATATATTGCAAAGTATTTAGTTGTTTGCCAATCGTTGATATGGTCGGAGACGGGGATGTTGCCCATTTTCGATCTCATTCTATACCTGCAAGTAAATTTCTTTTTTATTTATCTTTTTTCTATCAATTATAAGCGTTCCAATAGCGCGCAGTATACATATACTAGTGTTTAAATTAACTTGGAACCTTAGACTGACCAAAATGGCCACTGATGCGTATTTCTGTGTGTCACAATCAAAAGAGAAAATGTGCTGCTCTTTGCTATTTATAACAACAAAACTAAAAAGGTAATGCATATATATGACTCGGTCTTAAGCAGATATATATTTTTACTGCGGTATAGAAAACCAACTCTTTATATGACGTTTAGTTTGTTAAAGCGAACACGTTTGATTTTTGGTAATTTTTTTTATATTTACATTTATTTGTCATTTTTCAGTATCATGCATTGCTCTTGGTAATTTTCTAAAAATAAATACACTTAAAGTCTAATTTATAGTATAAATTATAAAAATAGTATAATTATCCCTTATCATTATATAAATGGGGAACTGTTGCTTTCAAAATTTGGTGGACAGGAAACCAATGAGTATAAACTATAATGATTATAAATAAAAATCAGTGATTGATGATATAATATGCATTGTTAAGAAGGACAACGGAATCCGGAACCAAAAATTCATTAAGTAAAATCTGCCTTTTATTTAAATATTATAAATGCCATTTGTGGTTGGCTATCTCAGATATTTTCTAAAATTTTCCATTTCAAATATGCTGTTGGAAAGTCTAAAAAATAAAGAAATGTTCAATAAAAGAGAGAGCAGGTAGACACGTCATCATATCAAATACAAACCTTCCAAAAGCATTAAATAGAGCCACAATTTCTGGGCGTGTTAAACGAAATATATGATCGCCTTCTAAGTTCGGTTTCTGCCACAAACCGCTTACTGTGGCTTGATTTAATTTTTCCGAATATAAAATTTTTAAAGCCGTACCTAAACCCTGGGTCTACACATAAAATTTTGCTTATGAATATTTTCAGAAAACAATGATCAATAAATTTACCTGTAATTTGCCCCATAATTTGCATTTATCACAACCAACACAATCCATTATTTCTGAAATATTGCGAAATTTCTCCTTGAATTCACGTTTAAATTTAATGCCTTCTCTGCTACTCGAAAACAAAGCATGCTCGTCGAAATGTGAAGGAAACGATCTTTAAAACGATTTCATTTGATTAAATGTGATCTCAATTTTAAAAAATATATAATTACTTACTCTATAACTGATAATAAATCTTTAATTGCTATTTTTGTTTCTTCATCCTCTTCAACAATGCCGGTATAATATTCTTCCTTTCTAAAGTATGGTGCAGCTTTGGCCAATGCTCTTAATTCTACTAGATAAATAAAGTATAGATTTCTTAACCAATGGGGACCTTCACCATTAGTGGTTTCTGGGCTAAATCGTCTTTTGAACTCATTTAAATTTTGTCCCCATATACCTTGAGGATCTAAAAAATCCTTCGATTCTGAGAGCAAATATTTAGCACACAAATGTATATTAATACTGGAATGTAAACCAGAAATAATCCGATAGAAAGCTCGTTGCTCTAAACACAAATTACGTAAATCCAAATGTGCTATATAGTCTGGTAACGAGTTGTTTTGGTTTTGTGTATCAAAACAATTTTCTAAATATATGCTCTTCCACACACGATGAGCAGAATCTCCTTTGTAACCGGTATAACGTTCCGGGTTAATTAAAAGATCTACATATTGAGCTTCATCTTGATTATCATCCCTAATGCAAAAATCCTCTTCGGCTTCATCATGCTTCGCCCATAATTCAAATTCTTTATGAGCCTGATCGCTAATGCTCGTGTCCAAGAATCCCAAAATGCTATTGAAGTCATCAGCATCCGAGCAACGTGGCTCCTGAGCATCTTTCGTGTACTATGTCGAAATAATATAAAAAAAGTTTCGCTAACGTATTGAATAGTGATATTAAATGTTCGCTTCAAAATGATTTAAAAATTCAAGAACTATCGATAGACAATACCATGAAAAAACTACTTGAATATATAATCTATTATTGACACACTAAGACTATTAAATCTATAGTTTACGTAAAAGCAATCACAGTTGGCTTTGACGCCCACAGAAAAAGCACGCAACATAAGTAACTTAGTTACCACGCAAAAGAATAGCTAAACAAAATCGTGGCCACGTCACTACTTTATTGTTTTTACCTTGTAAGCTGCACCCGACTCGCCATTTGAATGATGTTTACTCGACTCTATAAGACCTTTAGGTATATTTTGTTCCTCACAATTTTCCACTTGGCAGAAACGTATTGCACATTTGCTGTCCTGAGGCCAAAACGGACATTTGCGATTCAAGTTTACCTTATAGAAGCGAAAATAATTTTTCAATAGCAGACTCTTAAGCCGGGGATAAATTTTGATGTTGTTAAAATGGTCTACAGTATCCACATCGCAGCTGCAATCATTTATTGAACCCCGCAGCTAAAATTTCAAAAAAGATTTAAAACAAATAATTCCAACTCTGATTATGTTAATTTACCTCGCAAAAGCAATTCTTATCATTTTCCTGTTCTTCGTAAGCCGTAAAATAGCCGCTTGACAATTGTGTGACATACAAACATATCAATAATAAAACTACAAATATTGATACTTTATTGCTTAAATAAGAGTACAACCACATTTTGCTTTCGATTAATAAAAACTGCAATTAGATTTTTACGCGATTATATTTCCTTTATATAAAATATATAAATCCTCTATCTCCTCTTGATTGCTGTTTTCAGATAATCGTACCGTCTTTTTATGTACTACCTATTTATATCCATGAATTTTATTATGCAGAGTTGCCGTAGGCTTAATATGTAAAATCGTTGCCGGTATTAAACAGCTGGTAAAGGATGAACTTTTTTAGAAAAGAGAACGTATCGATAAATTAAAATTCTTATGAAAGATAGGAGGTAATTCAAAAATTTTAAGTTTATCATTGTTACATAAATTGATTTCATTGGTAAATTATATAAATATAGTTTGGACTTCTAAAAGTAAAGGCAATATCTTATACCCAAAACTTCTGTTCGGTGACTCTATATTATCGAAGTAAAAACAAGTGAAGATATTTAATTGATTAAAAATTCCTAATAAGAAAAGCAAACAAGGTATTAATATTCAGATCAACTTTGCAACCCACAACATTCTATGCCACTCCCGTGTAAAACGATGTGCCCAATATCATATATATAAAAACCTCAGATTTGCCAAATCAAAGTTTTAGAGACTCCAGGCATTATTTTAAATTTCAACCACATTTAATAAGAATTAATAAACTTACATACAATTATTATGCTATTGCAAGCTCCGTAATGTGTATGCTGTATTAGGATTTTGAATATAATTGAAAAAATATAGTTTACTTGTGCACTTATCGAAGAATTATTACAAAAATGACTGTTTAGAAAGAAAAATGGAATACTGTCATCATTATTTGCATTAGTATTGAGTATATAAAAATTGAATACAATTACCTCCACAATCTCTTACAAAGCTGTAATTTAACGTAGGAAGTAACAGTCTACAAGTTATAAAAAGAATTCTCTGTCTAAAGGCGATTACATTTTTTTTGCATCCAATCGATCTTTGCTGTGTCTTACAAACTACTGTAACTACTACGCCTTGACTCTATTCTTGACCGTAAAAATAGAAAACAAAGCTTTTGGAAATATTTTGTAGCGAATTTCTATTTGTGGCGGTTTTATACAATCATTTTGCTTTTGTTTTCCGTTGTTCCTTACGATAACTTTTTTTTTCATTTTTCTTGAGCAGACAAATGAGAAAACATGCGTTAGTACTGCATTATCGACAATTATTTTATAGCAAGAACGGATAGGTCTTTATAGTATAAAATGGATTATGTGATTTATTAATATTTACTGTTAACGCGTTTGACAAGAGCAACTGAAATGCCCAACTATTATTCAACAAAAACGGGTCAGAAAGTCAATATCAAAAAAAGGCTATTAAGAAGAATTATTTAAAAAAATATATATATTCATCTTTTCTGCTCGTTACGATAAGGAACAAACGAGTGAAAATACTTGTTAACTTCAAAAACATTATCAATGTAAGACGGAACATTTGAATATTTCATGCGCAACATTTCCGCAATAAAATTATTATATCGTAAATCTCGTTATTGACATAAATAAAAGCTATGAGAGCAAGAGAGCGTAAAAAACTGAAATTAACTTCATTTACTGATTTTAGTGGTAACTATTGTGTAAGACATTATGAGTGGGTGTGCTTGCACTGTAGTAGCAATACTTGTATATGCTTATTATTATTATATGAATTATTGGAAATTTGTATGAAAATGATTTTCATCATTTGCATATAAATGAATTTTCGAATAAGTTGCTCTTAAACACGCGAAATTACTTCTTTATATTTTTAGTAAAATTTTGTTAATACATAATAATAATTGTTTAACATCAATTTGATTAAAAATAATGTAAAATATATACACAAGAGCAAAGCAATCACACACCATCTACATGTTCACTGCGAACCTAAATATTTATTAAATTAATTTTAGGTTGCGAACACAATTTAAATTAAACTAAAGTAGTTAAAGTAGCTAGTTTTGGAAAAGCACATAATTCTCACAATTAGCCAAAATTGCTTATTTCAAGTTGCGCTGTTCCTGCAGCTCTGAACAGGTATAAAAGAATGCAACAATAAAATTGGTAAAAAAAGAGCATTTATTAATACGATGTATTATTTCTCCTAACAGTGAATATCAGTTTTTATTCAATTTTTAATTAAATAAACAAGTTTTTTTTTTTTTCAAAATTCTGCGGTGTCTTATACTATTCTTCCTTAATTGTGATTCGAAGCTCTGTGGAACTCATACGCTCTCTCTGAGTTTCGTAGGCGCTCGTAGGCGCTTTCAGCTCATCTCATAGATGCTTAATGGGCTTGAGGTCTAGGGTTAAAGCATGCCACACAATAACCAAGTGCGGACGTATTAAAGCAGCGGTATGTGGCTTGCGTTGTTATGTTTATGCTATTTGATCAGGTATGTTCAAAAAAAGAGGTGACTGTTTATTTTTTTCGAAAACGATTTATTAGTCAATATCAACTTTTTCCCCTTCAAAGTAATTCCCCTTAGATATAATACACTTTGTCAATTGCCACTTTTTCCAATCCTCGAAGCACTTCTGATATGCGATCATTAGTTTGAACTTCAGCTTTTCCAGCGATGCGATCCTTATCTTCTTAATCGTGGCAAAACTCCTTCGTTTGGGGAATAGGAAAAAGTCGCAGCAGGACAAGTTCGTCGAATACGGTGGCTAATGCATGATTACGCACGTTTCATGCTCAAAACATTCGAAAAAAATTGAATGGTATGAAAAAGTGATTCGACGATTGTTCATAACAATATTCTTCACTACTTCAAATGCTGGGGAAGCCCAGGCCAGGCGTTATTAGTGCATGCTTGAATGACTAAGAAAAGTATTTTGTGATTCGGATAATTTTGAAGTTTTGTAGACGAATCGATCCTATTGGCTAGGCATAGAATGCCAGACGTTTTTGAAAAATTTTTATTTTCTATAACAATCTTTTTTGACGGGATTTCCAACAACAACAAGTTATATAAACTCACTGCGACAGTTTGACTAAGCACTCATGTTCGCTTTCATAACTAAATGTTTCATAATATATAATATATACATGTACATTCACATATATACTGAGACTGGATATATTTGCATAAATTAAAAATTTATTGTTATTGAAACGATAAAAGATAAAAAAATTATTCATCATGGATAAATGTATTTGTAATTGAAACTGAAATTTCGTTCATATAAACAAGAATTTCTTATATAATTTAAACGCCCGCACGGAGTTTATAATTCTTTACAAATTCACACATAAACAAAGAAAAGTTTCCTATCACCGTTTAGTCTATTCTAAATCAATAGAAAACATTTATGCAAACATCTTGTAATATTTATTCTCATCATTGTTAAGAATTTGCACAATGCAACTAATCTTGAACTGTTTTTAGAAATTATGCTGATATATGTTAACGTACAACACGCAAAAATCAGACAAATGAAAGCACCATCATCAATCGATAACAGAACATTGCTGACAATCAATTGATAAAGTTATCACCCCTTAAACAGTACGCGTGTCCGTCCTTCTCTTTATTCGTTATTGTGTTCATCTTTGAAAAACAAAAAAGAAGAAAAGTTTGCCATTCAAAGTAAAAATTGAGAAAATCTTGATCAGACAAATTCAATTATTAGCAAAATTTATTATCAGTATTTTATAGGGTTGATAATGACATACTTGCGCCCGATTTTCATTTACAATTGTATATAAAGCGTGTCATCTCTCAGTTGATACAAAACAATCTTAACATTACATTTGCTTTCTCCTTTAATTTATTTATTTATTTGTCATTATTTTCTTGGAAGAAGTACGTTTTTGCACACAAAGGTTCGCTTATACATTTTATTGTTATTAAATCGTTTTGGGTTAAAAATTATTTTAAATTCGATAAGGTATTCAAAGAACACTAATATTGAAGATTTTTCTTCAAAATAAAAACTTAAAATATTTCACAGTTGTGGTTGGGAATTCAATCGATTTTTCAATAAAGACAGAGTTTTTTCCCTTAAAAGATCAAAATGGAAAAATGTTGAGTCAAGCGTTTAATTGAACTTTATTAACGTTCTCTAACGTTTCCGTATATACATATTTTAAATAATAATATTATTTTGTAGCAAATAAGAAAGTAGTCTTTTCACTTTAAAGGGAAATTCTAGCATCCACCGGCTCAAACCAATGTATAAAATTGATCAAATATTTTGTTAAAAGGGTGGGGAGGGTGGTTATACTTAGTTTAACGCATCTTATGCATCTCGTAAATGAAAGTTTCCTTCTATTATGGGCCCCTTTGCAAATAATTTACGCTCTTAGTCACACTAAACTTTAAAGTTTTAGATGGTTTTGGTAAATGTTTGCTCAAAGTTTTAATGCAACACGGTTATATGGCTTTAGTGGCAATATTTTGGGTGCAGCAGAACTACTTTCAAACTTGACCTAAGGTGAAGAATGTATGCGACAAATTTCAGTTTTACATCGCACAGATGACAGATTAGTGAACGAACAAAAGCTAAATGGATTTAAGGGGTAATATCACTGTAACAGTATTAAAAAAGAAAGTCTTTTTGACAATTTTTTGCAATAGAAGGAAAGATAATAGAGGAACAATATGTGAAAACAAAAGAAAAAAATTATTTTGGAAAAATTTAAAAAAAAATGGCAACACTGCAGCCACTCTCTGCAGACATCTCTAGATCAACGCGCAAATTTGAATTAAAGAAAAACAAATACTTCTAATCTTTATTCAGATATCTGGTGCACTTTGTAGGAATTTTTGGTTACATTGAAATTTTATTGTAAATGATGAGTATTTGAATGAAAAAGTGTTGATTTTCGAGACCAAAAGAAAGCCACTCGTTTGTTAATAAAAAATAATTAAATTAATCTTTCGAACATATTTTGTCTGAATGTTTTCTTAAAAATATTGTAAAAAAGTTCAAATGAAATGGAAAAAATTCTATAGATTATTAAGTTACTCTACATGCATGAGTTTTGAAAAATTTTTTTTCGAAAAAAACGCTTTTGAAGCTTCGCAATATATTGTAGATCTGTTCTTTTATGGTAATAAAGTTTTTATTATTTTTTTCAGTAGTCTGTAATCGCAGGATCATCAAAGTGTCCTTCCAAATGTCCAAATATTTTCATCGTTCTTTTACCTCGAAAATGTGGTCCCGAGAAGTGCCCCTTTCACTGCATCTATTCAACACTAAATTGCACGTTTTATACACTTTATGTATTGCGAGACTATAGTAGTCGAATTCTAATTCTATTTTTTTTTTTTGGTAGAAGTATTGAAGTCTTTAAAATTTCTCTCGCCTTCATGTCTACACAATGATTGTCTCAATGAAGCCTACGCTAACGCATTTTTATTTGGAAATACTTTTAAATGAATAGAAACACTTTCTTAGGATATGTCCGACTGTTCTAAAAAGGTTACAAATCAATAGCTAAGATGTTTGACTATAACTTCCCAGCAGAACTTCATTTGGTATAGGCAGCTCTGAGGACCACTTGAAGGAAAACCCTTTTTTGTAAATAATGAATTTTTTTCAACATATTCCACCAGGTTTAAAGCATTTTTGCAACCAACCAAAGCATCTATTAAGGAAACGCTAATGTTTACTCTTCAGGAATATGTATATACTTTACAGAGTCTTTCCGTAATATGTTCCATGACGTGGTTAAGGATAACAATTTGGTCAGCGTTTTTTGATGAATGAGAATATTAATGAAAATCTGTGGATAACCTCTGCTGTGATACGCTAGTTAGCTATGTTTTTGTGCGCAAAGTAGAAGAAACGACGTTTAGTTACAAAAGGATAGCTCATCATACAGTTGACGAAAAAATCCAGTTATTTAAACTAAAAAGAACCAAGAGATAAAACAATTTTTGGTGAATCATCAGCTTAAGTTCACCTGCAAAGACTTTCATGGTTTAAGAAAATTTCTTAAAATTTCTCAATATATTTTTCAGAAACTCAATAGCAAATTTTGTTGAATTCGGTTAAAATAATTTCTAGAATTTAGAACCTCCATACAGAGAACAAGAAAGAGGAAAAAAGCTCTGTTTCTTTAATTGCATGTTTCTCAGTGCTGTTGGCCAATAATGTTCATCATTCTTAATTACTTATTCATCAAATTAAGTGGTTTGCTATGTAGCGCAATTCTCTTACCATCATCCAAACTCTATTCCATTCTATGTATACATTAATACACACCTATGAGTGTTAAGGAAACGTAAGAGTAAGATTTTTTAAAATCATTCCCACACTCTGATAATAGTGTAGCCAGCCACGATGTATGAAACTAAATTTTATTCCAAAGAAAAAAAAGGAGAAGAGAAGAAAAGAGAAGAGAAAAAAAAACAAAGAAAAAATTCAGTTCAGTACTTATAAAATTATTTTAAAATGAAGTTTATGATAATTTTAAATATAAATCAAGGAATAAATATCAATTTTACAAAATATAATTAAGTAATAAGGTAAACATAAAAAAGGAAAAAAAAACATTAGCAAAAAAACAAATTCTCAAATATATTATATAACCTACCATAAGGAGGTAGGTAGGTATACTAAGGTTGGTTGGCTGTTCTTTCAAAAACCGCTTAAGGTCATTTGAAATAAACTCATTTGCATTTGTTCTGAAATATTGAATAAAAGATGCAAGTAAAGGCATTATTTGTGCGGCTGTCAGTAATTGTGAAGACAATCACCCTTTATCAAGCATACATATACGCACACTTGCATACAAAACAAAGTTTAGTTTGAGTTTTATACACAAGTCACTCAGGATATTACACAAAGCAAAAAGGATTGTAAGGCATTTGTGAGGCCATTATTTATAATCGTCTGCGGTTATGTTTACCTTCTTTCCATCTTTTATCTTTCGTTTGAATGAACATTTACTGATTTATTATATATACATAGAATATTATAAGGATAACAGAAAAAGGCTTTGTCTTCAAGTGTTATATGAGAATAGAATCGAAATAGATTTCATGGAAAGACAATTAAATCAATATTTTATTATTATTAATATTAATATATAAGAATAAATCGATTTTTAACAACTAATTGAACACCTTATAAACAATTAATTTAGTATTTCTGTTACATAAATACATACTTGATGGCAGATAAAATTATATAAGGATGCGAGTATACTAAAAAAACTTACAAAAAAATATTATATTTCTTTCCCATCAGCATAATGTTCTGAATCGATTTACTCACATTCATCTGTCATTGGAATATTTATTATCAAAAGTTTTGATGGAGAGCTGATTCGCCCACAATATTGCCAGAAATTTCATATATATTATTTGGCCGTTTTTACGAGTTTATCTTAGTTTGTTATGTCAACCACAGTTGTATTCAGATTTGCAGAATATTTGCAGGGTTATCCAATTTGTAATTTTGTGGAAGTGCTAAATAAAACACACATTTGATTGAAATTTCGATAACATTTTTTTTTTTTTTTATTTACTTTTTAGATCTTGCGGATTACAACATTATTCAAGTGTCTTTCAAGGAATATCTTACGGGATTAGAATTTGAGATAATTTTTGAGATAATTTTCGATGAATTGTCTGCACATAGCGGTCATAGCTCGACCATAAATTGACTTAACTTGTTCATTTTTAAAGTGTCAAGATTTGAAGGCTGTTCGAATAAACTCGACGCTTTGCGTAAACAATCAAAAAAAAGTGCACCAATGGGAAATCGGACGATCTTAATGGACAGCTCATATCAGCAAGATGCGAAATTACTAGTGCAGTTTATTTCTCGCGCACGAAAGTCAAAATAGAACTTGTTCTATAGTTTGTGGTATCGTCCTGTTGGAGCCACATACTTTCACTTTCCATATCTTCAATTCATTCAATCATAACACTCTCTAGCGATTAGAACGCTGTGTGGCCGGTGTAAGGGATATATTTGGAGTTTCTTCGGCATTTTCACTAAAGATACCAATATTTTCGGTGGAGCATGCGTTTCGATGATGTGCCGATCTTAACAAATCCGTTACAGATCGAGTTTCTTGAAACTTTTTCACGCTTCTGTCATAGTGTGCTCAGATGGACAGCTATGACGACCGCAATTTGCTCATAACGCACGCAACGTATTTGTTACAAAATTATCATTTTTGTAGTAAGTTTTTACTATTTTAACACATTCAACTGTTACTAAACGATCCATATTGTAAAATGGGAAACGCTAGATCAATTACATAATGATCGAGATGATAGTTCTGTTGTACAGATGTTTATGAAATAAAGTTTCCAAAACCGCACCATGAAGTGAATGACCCTACATGTATTCTTGATCAGAATGTTTATTTAACTGTCTATTGAAATTTCGATTAAAATCACTTTGATCATGGGTGAGTTGGAAAACAACCTAAATCGTTTGATTGATAAATCTATCTTGAGTTCATCATTTTGAACTTTATTTTCTTAATTATGACTACTAAAATTAATAAAGTTTTTAATTTAGGTCTTTACACGTAATTATTTGCCCGTAAATAAATATAATTTCATATATATACAAATATATATATGCGATATATGCTTTACGATATACGATCAATACATTGAGCGAATGAAACTTCTTCGCTTTAATTTGCAATCAAATATCGTACATTGGCTCGTAAATGAGTGGTGAGTATATTAAAAAATTCATCCAAACGGAATATGATTTCTCTCATTTTTAAGGATTATTCTCTAGACATTGAATACCATATCGTTTCATATTAATGGGCTTTTCATTAAAAATTATATTAGACGTATTAATCGGACGCTTTTAAAATTGCTCTGAAAAATCTTTTATGGAATCTATAGAAAGTGAAATTTATAAGAAATTATAATAACTTCTTACGAAATTTTATTTTTCATAAAATTGACACTGAAAGCTAAAACTAAAATTTATAACAATAATCCCTGGTATAAATCGTAATTTATGTTTTGTTTGTTAAGTGTTAATTGATTATGGTTATTATATACAATTTCTAAGAAAATATATAAATAAAGGTTCCATTGTCATATGTACACGAATCATTGTTTTCCCATGACACCTAAATATTATAATAAACCCTTCGAATTATGTTAATTTTTTCTTTATGATAATCAGTGAATGTTAACAAGAGACCTACGTAGGGATACAATGATCTTACAAGAGAAAATCCTTACAATGTTCTTTTTTTATCACGTGACTTGTGTAAGAAATGGTAGCTTATAAGCGATAAAAGGCTTCAGAATATGGCTAAGGGTGCGTCTACACGTCTGCATGCATCAGAGGGTTATAAGATGCAAATGAATTTATTCTAAATGACCTTAAGGCGATTTTAAATGGAAATACATTACAAACGCATCTTCGTCAAGTTATCGAATGCATTGCAATTTTCTGATTAATCATTCACTTACAGGGGTTCAATAAGGATTGTATACATTTTGCTGTAATTTACATTACTTAATTTAATATTTTATAAATATATTGGGATATTATAGATAACCGCAAAAATATTTTGTGAAAAACTAAAGTGGATCCACTTAAACATTAAATGTAAAATTTGCTTTAATTTGTTTTTCTCCTTTTGTTTCAATAAAATTGAATGTTCAAGATCGAAAGAACGACTTTTGAAACTATTCACTAACCAACCTATCTTTTTGGTATCCTTAGAAGAGTAGAAACGCTGCTTAAAAAAATCATGAATCTTCGACCGAAGGAAGTGGTGCATGAAATTGGTATGGAACTGAGGGTGATGGATGATGGGAGTAACGCAGCATGTACCAGTTAATCGTTTGTAATATTTACTTGATGGGTTTTGCAAAGTTAACGTATTGTCGTAGTAAAAAATCACCTTTTTGTGCCCAATCGCATGTTGTGACGCTTATTCCTTTAATGTTTTGGGATCGAAGCAACTGATAACACTCTACATAACCAGCTGAACATTTGAATTCACAGTATTCAGCCCCGGTCTAAGCTATACATTTAGCTTAAGCTGATAATTCTTTTCGTATATTACTCATGTAATCATTAGAATGAAATGACAAGCGTTGAATACTTTGTTGTCTTTGGCAACACATGCCCCTCCTCACGTTTCAGAGACGTTAGTTCGCTTTGCCTATATTATTTTCGAAATTTCTTTTCAGAATTTTAAGGTTAAATCGACATTAATAACGGATATCTTGCAACAGAATGCTAAGATTTGAATATAGATGAAGACAATACGATTAGTATTTGTTACACCAATTTCTCGACGTCAAACAGTATTTTTTGCTTTTTCTCCGGCACCATCAATCAAAAAGCAATGTTAGCAATATTTCTCTAAATAAGTTTTTCTTTATTCAGAATTCTGAAATTAAATATTAAATCTCTCATCTATAACTAAGTACGTATTGCTAGTATATGGCGGAACTCGATTGTTGATATCAAAATATTCTCTATATTCGATATAGAGCGTTTCGAAAAGAAACTTTGGCAATTACAACAATAACAATCTTTCGTTGACTACTATTTGTATCTCCCAGGCTAAGGTCAAGTCATCACTCAGTCTAGTGATTATCTACAATTCTTTGAAAAAATTATTGCCATTTTTCATAAAAGACGAAACTTCAATTAAATAAAAGCTTCTTTTTTTTTTTTTAAATACAGTTAACTTTTTAACCGCATTCAACACAACATCAATTGAAAATATCAATTTATTGTAAATATTCCATAAATCCTCAAACAATCTCATTTCAATGCGATTTAATCATAATAATAATAATAAATTGTAATCGAACCCCGTTTGCAAAAACATAAATCTTTCAATAAAAGAAAGAAAAGAAAAAAATATAAATAAAAGAAAGAAAGCAAATGTAATGTTAATAATGTTGTACCAACAAATGACACGCTTTGCATACAATTTCGGTATTTATATATATAGGCACTCTCGCACAAATATTCCTTATCTCAATTTCATTTTAAATAGGCGCTGAAATGGCAAAATTTTATCAATAATGAAGGTAGTGGCGTGGACAAAGAGAGAGAGAGAGAGAAAGAGAGAGGGAGAAAGCGGGACGCGTGAGCTATTTAAGGGGTGATAAGCCGATCATTGATCTTTGCCAATGCCTAACGTTCTAACGATTGATGTGTTCATTTGTTAACTAACAACGAGCGATAGCTTGCTTTTGACTGATTTTTGCGTGTTGTCTGTTAACACATATTAGCATAATTCCTGAGAACAGTACAAGATTAGTTGCATTATGCAAATTTTTAACAAAGATAAGAATGCGAATTGAGAATTATTTACAAAAGAATCGATGAAAAAGTAGACAAAGGCAATGAAAAGGAATTTTCTCATAAGATTGCAAAGGCACAGGCAAAGTGCGAAATCAAGAGACTTATAAACCCAGCGGGTAATTGAGTTATTAAAATGAAATTTCACTTTATGTGAAAATAATGAGAAGAACTTTCTACGTGTAACTAAGTATAGTAAAATAAGTGATGAATGATTTTTCTTTTTATATGCATAAAATATTTTTTTTTTTTTCTTAATGATGGATTAGAAAGATATGTAAATTGTTTTCCTTGTTGAAAGTGTTGCAAAAAAAAAAGAACGAAAAAAAACATTACTTTTTCTAAAAACATTTACCTTCCAAGAAAAAAAGGAAAAATTATAGTAATAATAATAACTCACACACATGTATATATTCTCACATGATTGCTGTATAGTTTCAAATACTTTCATTAAATTGAAACTAAGCATGGAAAGGTACCACTTTTTCTTAATATTGTGCCTACTTTTTCTCTTTGATATTAAAAACAAAAATGTTTTTTTTTTATTTAATTTTATAAAAAATCCATTTTTTTGTTAGTCAATATTAATCCAAAGGAATGTAAGAGAAGATAAAACGCCCTTAGGTGGTGGAAATTTCTTCAAATCAAAAATTTACATAAAGCATCAGCATTCAAAGACTATGTTGAAGCGTTTTATGCAAATAAGATAGCGGTCCATTGTTTATTACATTACGGTGTTTTTCTCTTATATATAAAGGGTTTCCTTTATGTATTCAAAATATAATACATTCAAACTATACCATAAGACGATACAAGACGATACGAGACGTACTTATATAGAGAAATATATATGAAATGTATTTACAAATAAAACATATGTGTTTTTAGATGAGACAGAAAATACATTCGATCTTTAATAGAATTTTGACGCTGAGGACATGGTGGACATATTATCAAGCAAAAACTAATAAAACATAGATTTGGATGAAATTAATAAAGAAATATAAAGAAAAAATAAAATAAAAAATTATAAACAAAATTAATCTCTAACTTTATTAAGTTTCAAACAAACAACTTCCCCGTTTACACTGAACTTTTCTCACTTCGCACTTGGCGAACGATCTCTGGTCGATTTATTTAACTTTTAAAAGGTAAAGAGGAAGAAACTAGATTCGCAGTTAATTTGATCAGATTTGTATGAGTTTTGTCGTATCTGTTTAATAAACATAAGCAGCTTTAAAACAACTTCAAGAAAATGATCTCAATCCATTGATCAATCGAAATTGGCATACGAATGTATTTAGTTTTGATGTACCGGCATAGATGAAACAATAAACCTGAAACACTAATTGGAAGAAAATATCTTGACTTTTTGCCTTACACTATTTTATTAGATAGTATCGGAAGATTCTTTAGAGTCCAATAAGTTTCATAACTTTAAGATTACAATTTGACGCAATCATGTGTCATGCTACTCAACGCCAGTTCTACTTGAAACTTTTTGACAATTAGTATAGATTAAGAGCTGAGCTTATCAAGAATTTAAAAAAGTAGGTATCAGGACCTTTTCTTCTTACGGACTTATTACATGGTCTTTCCTTTTCAGACGTTCTTAACATTGTCTGACAATCAAGCGGCTTTTAGACAAATTCCTGCATCATTTTGTTAAGGAAATTCTTCATTTATTTACTAGAAAGGTGGCCTAAATAGTGAACTCACGTTATCCAAACTTAGCATATTTAGTTTTTCAGTCAAAGTTCTAATTCTTCCATCGTTTCTGCCATAATATATTAAAAATTATACTTTTTTGCAGTTTAAAGACTTACTTCTTCTTAATAGAACCCAGATAGGTCTACCTGTTCCACATTTTATGCAATTCATTTTTATATCAAGTTACTATTAGCGACTTATTTTCATCTTAAAGAAAAATATTACAAATTAGAACTTTTTCCCATACAAAGATTTATTCTCCAAAAGAACGGATATATGGGAGGTGGTTTAAAAAATGGTCCCAACCGAACCAAAATTTGCACATTTATTTTATATGCTAAAATATTGGCTTTTGCCAATTTCTGTCGAAAAATTAACAAATTGCCGTTTCTTTCATATCATGACTTTTTCAAATGGAATACGAAGTGGTCTTAGAAATGATTCAAACCAATCCATTTTCAATAGAGTTCGTCGCTGGACGAGAAGACGTCAATATACCAAATTTCGTTAAAATATTTCAAAAATTGTGACCTGTAGGTTGAACACAAAAATATATGGACTTCAGATGGAGAGACAGATAGACGGACAGACCGGCTTAAGTCGATTCAGAATGTGGCTCGGATTCAAATGTAATTCTCAATGTACTCAATCGACCGCTGTAATAAAAAGTGGGTCTGTCTTAAGCTCTTTTGAGTCTTACATATATTCGCATAAATTTATAATAACCTGCAGTACTAGTGGTGTACGGTATAAAAAATTTGGGAGGCACAGAATAGCATATTTCATTTCGTGTCAGATCGTTCGTCAACTTCATAGCATAGACAATAAATGTACACTAATTTCTCTTCTATGTCTTCGATTTTTTTTTCATATTTAGATGAGTTCCTATATTAAGAATATCGAAAACATAAATCAGAATTTCCCCTATAAGCTTTCAAGCTTTGGGAACTTTAGCTCGTAATTGCTTTGATTACAAATAAGCAAACATCAAAAATTTTGTTCCAGTTTTCTTTTCAATTTTTCCCGAAAAGTCTATATAAGGAATAGGGAAGGGGTGAAGGGCGTTAAGAGTTAGTGTATCGTTAATGTCAAAAGTTTGTTCAAATTTAACCCCCATGGATTGTTTACGGTCATGTCAATGACAAGTCTCGAACTTTCTTTACCAAGACTAACAGAATTATTCATCGAGAAAGATTCTACTTAAGTTTAATATTATTTTTAATCCTTTCTTATTCTTAATATCGTTCGTGCAATAAATATATAATTTTTTTTTTTATTTAGAAAAAATACATTTTTTATAAAAATTCAAATTCTTGGGATGTTCGTAAAATTGTGCTCTCACGGCAAAAAGTACATGATTTTGTTCATGTATAAAATAAATCCTGCAGAGAGAAAAAAAAGTGACTGAAAAAACTAAAGGATTTCTTCTTAAGTTACCTTAACTTTCTTAATATTTTTTATAAATAGTCATTAATATTAGAAAAAAAATGTTGAAAAAATTCGTATGCAAAGCAAAAACAAACCCTTTTGTTGTGTGATATCATTCGAGTCAGACAAAGAATAGCAGCAACAGCATCATCATCATCATCAACATAAGTCTCATCTGCATATAAGGCTGAACGCCTTTTGATCGCGAAGAGAAGTGCGTATGTAAATCAAGCTACGGATCAGTAGCATAACTTCACATAGAATCAACGCAACCACCACAAGCAACAGAAGAATTTTTTTTTATCTATTTGTTCAAAAGTATGCTGATGATGTTTCTCTGTACATGCTTGGCATTAAAAATGAATTTTTTACTGAAATTTTATAGATTTTTTTGTTAAGGTTTTTTTTTAAAGAACTTTCAATTTTCTATTTTTTTTTTTTTTTTGTTAAACAATTGTTAAGTTTGCCGTGTGAACTGTCTGCATTCTCGATTATTTTATTTTAGGAAAGATTAGAAAAAAAGTCTGAGAACTCTTAAGAGATTTTTCTCAGTTATACATGAGTTTTGTTCACGTTTTATATTTGTCTTAAATTAAAATCTAATTTCAAATTATTATTAAAAAAATATGAGTACATATGAGTTTTAACTTCCATTCATATTCATTAAGAATATGTCGTTTTGTCAAAAACCTCCTTATTTAGAAGACTTTTCCATATTGATTCCATTACCTCAGGCTACTGATGATGATAAGTATTTTGTAATCGTTGCAATCAGTTGAGAAGTGCCTAGAAAAGAGGAACTTATGTTGCATTTGTACATGGGCTTTAAAAAGAAATTTAGAAATAAAGTTTTTTTCGAATGAAAAACAAAACCAATTGTTGAAACTGAAAAAGAGCATTACTTCGCTTATATTAGTCTGGATCGAGGACCTGTTAAATGCATTAGAGTTGAACATATTTCAATTATAACTAACTAATAAATCAATTACAACTAATTAATAAATATATAACTAATAAAATATGAATGAATTGAGGCATTCGGAATTTATTTTAAAATTACCGTTACTGATTAATGAAAATAGGTAAACTTGTGCACATACCATATGTTACTCCTGTAGTGTACAAACGAATCCATTTTCTTGCAAATACATTAAGTTCACGGAAATCCATCATAATATCGATGACAACGGCCTTGACAGCAACAGAAAGACCTTTTGTATAAATACATGTAGATACGTAATGATTATATACGATAATTACGGTCCAATTTTAAGTGCAATGTAATCAGTTGAAGGAGAAGAAATTTAATTATTTTTGGAAAATTTCTAAAATTAAACTAAATAAATACAGTTGAAGTCTTGAAGGCTCAATATTAGTTGGATCGTATTGTGTTCGATAACTTTTTAATAACCGAGGATTGCGTATATATGTGTTTACATATATAACACAATATTCCATCATTTCAATAATTTTGAATAACAGCGGATGTGTGCTTTTTTATTTTTTTTGCAAGAGTTACAATTGGTTAATGACTGAATCGTTTCATACTTCCAGAAAGTGACGCATATTGTAGATGAAGTAAAAAACCATTTCCGATTATAAAGAAATTCAAAAATGATTCCTCATAAATATTTCAAGCAATGTGCGCAGACCCGGCAGGTAATAACTTGCAACTGAATTTATGAAACCTTATTAACGCGAGATATATTGTATTTGGAAGCCGTGTTAGCAGAAAGCCTGTTAGTATTTAGTTTATAATATCCCTGAAATGGATACATTGCAGTTTTTATCATTTCTTTTTTTTTTATTATTATTTCTATTTAATAATTGGAAAAGTTATGGAGTCAACAGCTTATTGCTTGGCCTAATCTTCAATCTCATTATTATTATTACATGGACTATTATCTTTTGTTTCATGCTGCAGTGGATTGTTGTTGACGATGCAAACATCGAACCATTCTCGGTTGGCCGCTCCGGGCCTTATTTTTTGTCGTCTGCTTCAAATGAACTGCAAGTTTATCTTGTTTGGACGGTCTATTTATTGATTTTCGAGTAGTACTTTTTCTAACATGTACGGAATTTTTATGCAAACATGTACTATTTCGATTAATAACTTTCGTTTTATCGTAGTTTTATTTTTATCCGAAAGTGCGTACATTAGCAAGGAAATTTCATATTAGCAAGCACATATCTAGCACAAAACGAAATATTAACATAGAAGTATGGCTATAGTGAATATATTCAACAGCTATTAAATCGGACGCTGAATAGTAATTGAATTTTCGCTTAACATGATCATGTATTTCTGAAAAATACCTTCAAGCTTTAAGTCGAAAACCGCGTATTATTATAAATAATAAATCTTTATTTCTAATTTTTTCTATAACATAATTAAAAAAAAAAATGATTTTTTTTATCCTTGGCATTGAATTAGTTTATGATGTAGTATAACATTATTAGATTTTTGCTTATAATCTTTTCTTCGGAATGCAAAAAAAAAATCATGTTCGATTCGAATCGAACAAGTTTGTTATTTTTCCTTTTTTTTTTTTTTGAAAAATGAATAAACGGAGCCTTTCCACGACGTAGCTGTGACATATCGTAGTTTAAACAATATAAGTTTCGTTAGTGCGTAACATTAATGTTATTCCATAAAACTATCGGGGAACGTAAATCTTAAGTGTTTCGCGTTTATTATTATGATCATAAAGGACCCAGAGACGAAGAGCTATACAAACAGATCTTTCAGCTGATGAAAATTTGTTCAGCATATAAAATTTTTGATATCAATTTTTAAGTATAATAAATGCGTATATCTCCGCAGTAGGTATAACAATATATCGAATACGTAATATACATAAGTATATATATGCTAAATAACTAATGTAAAGCATTACGTTTATATATTTTCAATGTCTTCAATCCTAGCAAGCAGTAGTAGGATAGTAGGGAGTTTATTGTTTTTTTATACAAAACAACGTTGACAACACTATAAAGATATTTGTAATTTTTAGATTTTTACCGATATTGTGTGATTTGTTTTTGGCTCCATCTCATTATAATGAAAAAAAAGAAATGTGTTTTTTTTTTAGAAAAAATTTGCCCGGTCGGGCATACTATTTCAAACAGTTGACACGATTTTACGAACGATTGAAAATATACTTTTTTTTAAACAAATATATATATGAAATCTGACATAAAGTGTCCGATCAATTAATGGAAAGTATAGCGGTGGTTCGATTAGATATCCAAGACTCGTTGTAAGGCAAATAAGATTTTCTTAGCGTTTTAAATTTTTTATATCTTTTCTTACACACAAATTATAATAGGACAGGTCACTGACTGTGTACTTCGCTATTAAATATGTTAACACGACTATGTGCATATATATGCGTATGTACTTCAGATAATCTTTATAGTTTTCTTTTCTTGTTTAATTTTGTAGAAGAGGATCCAAACTCTTCCAATTTCCAAAAATATCTCTTTTTATTATTGATTCAAACAACAAAACAGGTGAGCATCATGCCTTGCGAAGAAGAGCAATAAAAGTAATTTTATTGTTTTTAATATGGTACGTACACGTGTGTGTGTTCGTTCACCCGCAGCAACGCTGCGGTTTGTTAACATTTGAAAGTATTTCGATAAGTTAACACTGCATCATATAACGGCTTGAGAGTTTGTTAAAGCCCAGACGGTTTTAAAAGAGATTAAAGAGAATACAGCAACGTCTTGAGGTAAATAGAGAATGTAGAGAAAAAAAGGCGAAAAAGGGAAAGAAAGAAAGAAAGAAAGAAAGAAAGAAAGAAAGAAAGGAAGATGTAAAGAAGAAGAATTTCTTAAGCCTTCAGTACAATCTTTGCGAAATATTTCTGTATAGAATATGTGCGTGTGGTATGTCTATCTAACAATACTTTAACTCTCTAAATATATTTTGTTGTTTGGCATCCAATGCAACAGTATAAGCCACCTGTTGAATGACTTAACTCCATAAAGGAATACATGCTGATATGCTTGTATATATGTTTGTATATATATATGTATATATATATAGGAAAAAGTATGAAAAAGCATTGTGGCCGCATTAATAGTCCAATGTTAATCGCGGTCAATTCAGTTGATTTAAAGCTTTCGGGGGCAAAACATCGCTAGATATTTATGATCGGTAAAAGATTTCATTGAAAAAGGAAAATCGCTACTAAATGATCTAAAAATAAATGTGCTCGAGAAGAGGAGAAGTGAGACAAAAAAAAGAAGAAAGGCAAACAACAATTTTTTTTGTAAGGTGCTCCAAAGAAATTCCTATTGAAAGCTTAGTAATAAAGAGAAAAGCAATAAACAAAATAAATAAATAATTAAAAGGAATTATTCACAAATTCATAAAAGTAGAGGTATAAATGAAATATTCAAAATTCTTAATATATATACATATACAAAATATACAAAAAAAAAAAAAGAAAAAGAATATTAAAATATTTAAAATTCGGTTTGAAAAAGAAAAACATGAAAAACCACTGAATACTAAAATAGTTGGTTTTGAAGATGAAAAGTCTGCTCCAGGAAAAATATGCAACAAACAAAACTTGATTTAAAGCAATAAAAAACAAAAAAAGGCACATTGATATATGCCAGCCCATTAAATGTGTAGCAGTTGCATTTGTATGTATTGGTCTCTCATAGCGTGTATCTAACTCATATTGCCATTTAAAAAGCTACCGTTAGTTCTAATTTTTTTTTTTCGTGGTGGTGACCTTAAAAGCCAAAAAACGAAATCAGTCAATGTTGAATGAAATTCGAAACATATATATATATATATATATGTGTGTATGTGTATGTGTATATATGTATTTATTTATGAATGTGTATGCAATTATGGATGTGTATTCATGTGTATGGACTTGTACTTTTTCTTAGTGTGTTAAGGCGTGTTTAGAGCCAATAATGTCATCAGCTAACTGTTCGTTGTTCGATTTTAATTCAGGGGGAAATTCTTTCGCTACTTGGCTTTAAGAAAGTATAATGCTGGTATATGCGTATGTATGCGTGGTTGTGTGTGTACCATAAAAAGCATTCTATTAAGTTTTTGTTTACAGAATAACAGTCTTCTGTATACTAAGCACGAACTTTTTTATGCTTTTTTTTTTGTTTAATTTTTTAATTTAAAAAAAAATATATTTTTTGTCTTTTTAACGTTATTGTTCAGTTGACATACTTTACGTTTAACAATATCGTTAAGATTTTTGAGGCGATCGGCTGTGTACATGTGTCACTGGGCCTATACTCTCATATAGATATATGCGAGTTATACGCTTGTAAAGAGATTATTGTGTTCTTTCATATACTGGCTACAAGTTCGTTTTAACGCAGATTTTTTTTTCCTTTTTTTAATTTCTACTCACACTCAATGTAATAAAAAACCAAAAAAGTAAGAAGTTACATTGGATTAAATATTTCAAATCCGCGTCATATGTTAGTAAGATATGTGTGCAGGTAAATATATATCTTCTCTCTTAAACATTAAGGAAAATAAAGCGTACTGACATAATTAAGAAAAGTTTAATCATTTTAAAGGGAAATAAACGTAAAAAGCTAAAGTTTATTAGATTATATGGAAGAACACATATAGGAGAATAAGTTTGCACAGGGAGATGATTATGACTGTACAGACACGTCTAGTCTTTATCGCTTGTAATGATTAATTCGTATGATTTTAACGGCATATATATATGTATGCCGTTATAAACGGTTTTATGAAAACAGATCTTCCCTCAAACGTGCCTTAAATGTATGCAAATGTAAGTTCTTAGACATAGTTTTTCAGATAGTTATTATTTTCAATTCAAGAGCGCCTTCAACATGATTTAAAACAAAAATAATATTTTCATTTCGAAAATGTTACGGTTTAGGTTTAGCGTATTTCTTCAAATTCTTTTACTAGTTGGTAAATAATAGCGAGAGTTAAGGAAAGTAATAAGTCTTCTTATAGGTCCAACATCCATCCATCCATCCATCATTCAACTTCGTATTCTCTACTCGTTAATCATATATTTTATTGATTAAACTCGAAGATAAAGAGGAGACTGAACGATGATCGAATGATTATTGTTACAATATAATTTACGGAGTGCTTTAAAAAAATAAATTAAAACTACCTTTGATGAACGTGAATTACGTCTTTAAATTATTGGGCTATCTTTTCATTTGTTTTTGCACAGTTAAAGATCACAATTTACTACATATTGCATTTGCTGTCAGAGCCGAGAAAAAAGAAAATTAATCTAACAATACTTACAAATAACTAGTGAATGCATTAGCACTCAAAACGAAAATTCGAACAATTTTTATAAGTAATGAGAGTGATCTTATTCAATACTATATATAAACTTATTCGAATAATGTATAGTTTGATGTAGGTAAAAGTTCATCATATATTACCAATAATCGTAAAGCTATCACATAATAAATATATTGAAGAGGGGGACACAACTAATGGAAATAAGACATAGGAAATATTGGAAATTTTTTCTTCTCAAAAACAAAAACACGAAGAATCATGTATTGGTTCCTTGTCCATCAACAAAAGACGATTTGTAAAGTAAACTCGTTTCCAAAAAAATATACTTATTAGGTCTCAAAAGGAAATGGTGCATTATTAGGTGTTCCTTACAATCAATTAATAGAACTTTAACGTTTTAAAAAAGTAAAAAATCTTCGTTTTTTTTTCGTTTCATGAAATATCTCTGATTCTTATAGACATTTTTAAGCTGTAAGGCTAGGGCTGGAATATTTAAATATCCACTTACTCTAAGCGTTTTGAAGTATTATATATACTCTAAGTCGATTCTGTTTTGCTATAAAATGATCCAAGATTTAACTGATTCAGCTCTAATGGATTGTAATTGAATAAAGCTGATGATAGTGCTTTAATTAAATCCGTAACATTATCGTAGAAAGTATATAACTCACCACTTTCACTTTTCTCCTTCTATCATCTTAATTTTCCTTTCATTTAAAGAATAATATATTCTAAAAGATTTACTTACGTAAAAAGCTCTTATTCGGTTCCATCGATTTTAGTTAAAACATGAGATCACTTGCTATTCATTGTAATTAATTTTTGGAAATTAACCTTAAGATCTTACTATAGTGAGAGGAATTTATTTGAAAACAGCTTGAACTGAGTTATCGGCTGTGAAACTTGAAATCTAACATTTCATATATATTGCGTTAAGGAAGATATTCGTGGCGTTTTTCCTCCATAGATGATCATTCTATAAAGTCGCACTATATCGAACATGTAAGGATGAGACCCCATATATAACTAAAAAAACTAATATTTTTAAATTTATTAATTCAGCCGAAATGCGATTTAAAATTGGGTTAAAAATCTTGTCAAAATTTTTACAGTATTACATCGACAAAAGCGATAAATTGTCGTGGGTTTATGAAAAAATTTGTGGAGTTTATGTTAAAAATGCTCAATATTGCAGTTTGCTTGCTCGGCTGTGGTGTTTATATTTCGCATCGCATTTTCTTTAATCAATTGTCGATGAAATCGTTTAATTTCTTCAATAAATTGAGGAAGACTGACTAATTTCTTAATATGATATTGTTGCCTGCTTTAGCTAAGCAGTGATCCAAAAATAGTTTTTAGATAAGACTGAGTATAAAAGGAACCTTTATATTTGGTTAGTACACGAATTAATATCGAAAAATTTAATTTACCCAATTTCCATCCATCTGTAAACTGCTACTGAAATGAAAAGAAATGAAGCAATTTTTGAAGAGATTGATAATCAACGATGAAAAGTGGATCGCATATGGCAATCATGTCCGAAAAAAAATGTGTTGTGGATAAAGATACATAAATGGCGGCAAAGACCAAATTGGCGGGTTTGGATGGATTAAAAGCAAACTCCTGCACCATCAGCTGCTCCAATCTTGTTAGACGATTGATTCTTCCACTCTCTACTATCAACAAAAAGAAATCCGATTAATATACCTAATCGAGCTAAAACATTTTTAAAACTGATGCATAGAAAAGATATTGCTTTCCATTAAGATAAGGCTAACGGCAATCCAATGCAGACATCTTTAATGACTTTTCGAAAGTTAAAAGAGGTTGGAACGTCTTAATACAGCCGCTGTGTATCGTAAATCTTAGTCCGTCCGATTTCAACTTCTTTCGCAACAGCGTATAGCGGACTTCAAAAGAGACCGACAAAAATCACTCAGTTCAGTTTTTCGCCTAGATAATCCAAAAAATTTATTCAATGCTGGCTGGTTTTACTAGAATTATAAAAAAATTATTTGTCAATTTATCCGATTAAATTTGGTTTAATCGAATGTAGTTGAAAAAACATCACGAACTTTTTCCTCGACAAGTTTGGGTTATGGAAAAGTTATAAGAGATTTTCTCATTTTCCTGGTTCCCGCTTTTAAGGCTCTCGTAGATCTCTGCAAGTTCGTAGAAGTACTTTACTTTTACATCACATTACAAACGGAACGACAGCATTGGTCTACACTCCTTCCACTAGCATATACATGACGATTATATGATTTTTTTTTTAGATTGACGGTTCTTATCCCTAAGAGGTGATAAAACGAGTTATGAAACGAATTTTTACAGGAGATTTTTTTATTGGATCTATGCGTATGACGCGGAAATAATTGACCAATTGAAATCGTGCTAAAAATGAGTCAAGATTAAAATGAAATTAAGGTCATGTTAACAGTTTTCTCCGATTTTAGTACTATCGTACTGCACTGTGAAGCCTCTGTCGAGCCAAATAGTTGATAATAAAATAAAATATTCGAATGTTATGCGTTGCTTGTGTGAAGCTAGCTGTCTGCTAAAAGTGGTCGGAATTGAGAAAAAATTAAATTGCTTTTACATTTTGGATATATTTTTATATTTTCCTCTGTGTTTCCAATTTTGGCTTCTTTTTCTATTCTTTTTTTTTTGTTCTTCTCTCCCTTTACTTTCTCTGCATTATGATTTTTGTCTTATGCAAATAGTACACATCTGTACACTAACTGATAGGCTTTAGCCCCGTTGTAAAGACGATAATCGATTTCTATAATAATGATTTGTTTGATTCATAAAAGTTATAATAACAATCACAGAATAACAGCATTAACCAGCTGGTTATTGGTTATTGTTAAATTAAATAGTATTAAATCATTGTATAAAACATTACTATATTCTTCATTCCGGAGTCCAAGCCAAGAAGCTATGAAATGCTTAAACATGCTTCTTGAGTTTTCAAACGATGCACGAATCAATGGATTATGGACCAGAGAACTATTTGTATAGTAGAAGCGACCTGTGTTGTTAATAAATACTTAATTCCTGGTCTAAACCTGAATTTTGTGCTCTACATAAAAGTATTGAGAACTCAAAGATTGCAAGACTTGTTATATCACTAAATTTTCTAAATACATGTTTTCAACTTGTTAGTTAAATTCTTGTCAATTTTCCCGTTTTATTGCAATTATTGTCTTTCCTTTTTCTTTTGCGGAATTCTACCGTTATGTGATCATCAGCTTGAGTATTACATGACAGCATTGACATACATAGGAATGAACCACTTTGGGAATGTACGTTTTTTTTGTAATGTTTACAGTAACTGTATGGATTTATTTAATTTATCTTTCTTGATATTGAACATCTTTTAGGATTTCGTTGTTGTTATTATAAGCGTGTGTATAAGTATGGACGTGTGCATAAGAAAGACTTTCACTTGAAATATTTGATTGAACGGAAGTTGGCATATGACTCTGGTTGCTTTTTTAATTTCCCCTCAAGTAATTGCACACGTAATCTTTTTTTCAAATTTTTATTCAGTTTTTTTTTCTTTTTTTTTTTTTTTGTTTCTGTATAAACAAATATATTGGCGGGCGCGACGCTGTTTGATTAAATAATATGTCTACGCGTATAAACGTAGTTCGGGTTTTTTTTGCCCTTATTAATTTATATGAAGAAAGTATGTACTATTCCTACTACTCGAGAACGACGGCGTACGTAATGATTTCGTACCTCGAATAAAGCACATAAAGCATAGTGCTCCTAGGCAACGCAAAGTTCCACATCCACTGTCGTCTGACAATGTAACAATTTGATTAGTTTTTGAAAATGGATTCGATATAAAAAAATAAATAAAAGTATGGTCGTTTTGGGGCAAATCAACGGTTTTCAAGATCAGGCATATGTACATGAAAATCGCTTAGCTTTTGTTTGTTTTGGGGGGAAGATAAATTTTGCTTTTTTTTTATGAAAACGTTTGTAACATTAGGAAAAATGCTATAGAAATCACATAAAGTATATGTATTCCTGATCAGTATAAAATTCGGAATCCATCTAGACGCGTTCATCTGTTCGTTACACCATCTGTCTGCGTAATGTCGATGGTAAAAATTCTCCTGGCCGGAAAAATGAAGATATCGGCAGATGCACTGCGTTGCTATTGAAAATGGAATAAATCAATCACAGGCCATGCCTACCATATAAAATAAGATTAAAACACGTCTGTTTTCTGGCTGTTTTACTCAATGCTTTCATAGGGAGCAAAATAGAAAACTTCCGGGGCATTCTAAAGAAACAAGGAAAATCTGCCATCATCTATTAAACTTAAGTTTTTCCCCTTTCTTTTTAAAATAAAGATGTTGGGTATGAAAGATTCGGCACAGCTGAATATAATTTTCTTATTTGCTCTATATTTTAATCTTACTTTAACTATTAATGATGTTATTTATGAGAAGATAGATGACAATGATAGAAGCAACTAAACTAAATCGAGAGCAAGAAAGAACGTTCTTCCAAGTATTCTTACTTTACTTACTTATCGGTCATTTTCTTGAATTTATATCTGGAAAACCAATGTTTGCACATGAGTTTAGCTAGAGAAAAAAATTATTTTAATAATTTAAAACAAAATAAATACTATTTCAATAATAAGAAATTAATTTAATAATTAAATAAATTATAAAATAAATTTTTCAAAACAAAATAACGGTACAGAAATTCCGGCAAAGAGCATTTTTTATAACGCGTCTTTGGCCGGATTTCCACATGTCGCAATTTTCTATAATACTTAAAAAACAATGTTTACTTCATAGTAACAATATCTAGTGAATCGAACAAAATGTTCTGCAAATATTAATTTAAAAAAATGACTTGGATTTTATATAAAAAAAAGTAAATATTTTTACTATGAAACTACCGTTGAAATTTAAAATCGATCGGGTTAGATTTGAAAGTACTATAAGAAATTTAGTTTTAAGTAATTTTTTCTAATTATTTTTTGAATCTTAAAAATATAAAAAATCATTTATAAAACGAAAAAAAAAGAATTTACAAGATTAAATGAAAAATACTTTTATAGGCATTCCACTATCTTTGTGCTAAGAAATTGATTGAAAGAGAGAGCAAAAAACAACTGTCTCAACACACCGATTACACATTTTACCATGAAAATGGTATATATTTCAGATTATGTTTTCATACGATTTGATAATACTTCTAAATAGTTTGCAGAGAGTATATCTACGTAGTTCGTTTTATTCAGGTATATTTTTTCTAATAATTGGCGGTAGGCCATTAATACGATTTAGTTGATTTTTGAACTTGACCTGAACAGATGATTAAAAAATATATATAAACCAAGTTTGTTCTTCAGCAAAAAGTTTCAAGTTTATGACCTCACATTTTTCAGATGGACGGATATGGTACACTTCCATAAGCAGACGAGTAAATGTTGCTAGCCCAATACCGCTTTTCACACTGATCAGACAAGACACTCCGGTGGATTTCCGGAAAATGTCTATTTCTATATAAATAAGTCTTCCACAATAAATCTAATTTTCTAAGCCCCCTATGATGGATATCTCAAAGTATTTAGATGTGTTTGCTGTAAATAAAAGCCTTCTTGAATCAGTTACATCTCTTTCAAAATATATGTGTGGGATATTATATATAACGAATTAATTCGAATGTAACGACTTGATTAATGTGAAGATGGCTTATATAGCATGAATTCATCTCATATACTACAAATGTTTTCTGCAAAACACGAATACGCAGAAAAGTGATATGTAGAGCTGAACCGAAGCCATAGACATTTCGATTGGTTGGGTGCAACAGACCTTAAGTTTTGAATTATATATGAGGAAGCAACTGCAAAGTTGATTAATTAACTCAATTTTCACTTTCAAAATGACAAAATCACCGAAAGAAGTTACAATACCGTACAGTACATTTAAAATGAGAGAGAAATTTTGTTTATTGTCCAAAGAATTATTGTTGATACTTTTTGATTCATTGAATGAGAAAATTGTAAGGAAAAAACGAGGTTTTGGTAGGAAATTTTCAAATGACTTAAGTCAATAGACTGGTACAACGAATTGTAAAATGCTGGAAAGGAATTCAATCATCACAGAAGTGCAAAGTGTTACACAAAAATGTTGTCCTCGTTTTTATTAAACTGGAAAAACTCTTTCGAAAACTTAATAACACGTATACAGGATGTCCCAAAATTTACGCACGAAGAAAACAATTTGACAGCTGACAGTTTAGTAAAAACGAAGCATATACAAGAAAACAATTCGTTTTCAATGTTGAACAATATTTAATAAATAATGAAAGTTTGACGGCCACAATTCGCAAAGATCATACAAAATATGATTGCAATATTGATTGAACTTCATCAACTGGAAAGGAAGTAATTTAAGAAATTAGATTAATTGAATTGGTTCTATTTGATGACAATGGTCTATGACAAAAAGTCTACAACTATCCTCGCACTGAAAGAGGAGATTCCACGAAACTGAATCACATTTATGTAAAATGGTTACAGAAAATTTCGATAAAAGCCGTGAAGGCGGTTTGCGCGTTTTGATATCGCACACCTAACCATGTACATTATGATTCAATAATAAAATTGTAACGAAAAAAAAAGAATTCTATTTAACTTAAATTTTGCGTAAATTTTGGGACATGATATACATAATTATATATATACTGTTCATCAGTGTTACGATTCCGGCTCGCTAAAATTATGGTCAGAAGGGGAAATTTGAAATAAAGACTAATTTGAAAATACGCATGACTCGTCTACAACGATGCTAAAACTGAAAGAATTTTGAGAATTAAAAGCTTGGAGTAAAGTTCATTGAACTATCGATGTGTATGTATGATACACAGTTTTCTTATTTGTTGACACTTGTTTCTTCCGAACAAACGTACAGTTGTTCCAAGATTAACGAGAAATTAGCTCTATGTGTTTGAAAATGCCAAAACTATTCGCACATTATGTCTGAGTCATAGACGGTGTCTAATTGAAACCGTTTTCTTTACATTGAAATGTGATTGTAGGAATTACGCTTTTTCTGGGTGAATATTGCGACTGAAAACTTTAACATTTTAATGTAACGTCTACTTAACCAAGTTTTTCATATATATATACATACCAGCTATCATGTCATTTATCGGCTTTGTCAACATTCAGCCTACGAATACGTCTTTTTTTTATTTAAAACATTTTTATGTGCTAATTATTGTTATACTCCGACACTTTTACTTCAACCGCAAGTACTAAAATTTTTAACGCACTTTTTCTTTTTCCATTTTTACGTTTGTTAAAAATAAATTTTTTTATTTGTAATTTTTTTTTCGTTGCACTTAGTTATGTTTTCTAGCGAAAGTTATTAAAGAACGTGTATCAGATAAAGAAAGCAAGTAAATTAAAAAAGATGAGCAGATTAACATTTCGTGTAAGCCTAGCGTTATTCATCTTATTTGCTACACAAGCTCAGGCCCAAAATGAATCCTTAGCTGGCAGCTTTCTCTCGGGTAAGCCAATATTATGATTATGAGTACAAATAATGTTGATCTTTAACGATATAATCTTTGAAGGTCTTTTGGATACCATAACCAGCACAGCAGATTCTAAAGATTGTCCAGGTATGTGTGTTCATACACTGGCTACGCTAATATGTTACGAGGTACTAGAAGACGTTCCTTGTCCTTCCTCAAGTATGAAATGCTGTATAGAACATGCGCCAGCTAAAAATGTTTCATATCCATCCACGACGACTACGAGTACTACTACCACTACGACGACAACAACCAGCAAGCGTCCAACGACTACTACGACCGCTAGACCTAAAACTAGTTCAACTTCAACTCAAAAGCCCAAAACAACTCAAAAGAGACCGTCTACTACAGCAGCTACTAAGCCCACAACTAGAAAACCTATAGCTTCCAGCACAACGACTGCAGCCACAAAAAAAGTCGACAAGACGAAAGCAGAAGAAGAAAAAGGAGGTAAGTTTTCATGAAAAAATCAATTTTCTATGGGCTTAAGCTGGTCTTCTGGAATTTATCGTTTATGTAATATTAAATAAAATTTATTTTGAATCCGTTCGACGAACTTAACGCTAAAATTTTTGCTTTTCTTCGCTTCTTCATAAGTAAAAGGCATTTATTTAAATGATGTTGCAATTTTTCAAAAGTATTTTCAGTTTTTCGTTCACTGATGATTCTTCTTATTTCCTACAATTTACTTTGATAGATATGTTGTCTCTCTATTCAAGTTTAGATATTGACTTAAACGACAAAGTTACGGACAGACATTATAAGACCAAGTTAGGATCTCGCACTAATATTGTTTATTAAGCTACCATTGACTGATTTTGTGCTTAGTAAATGTTAACAAATTTTTCACATCATGGGTGAAAAACTTTTCACGTCTTTTTGATGCTTAGAAAATCTCTTTCGGTTAAAAGATTGTAATGGCGTTTGCGTAGCTGATAGAATAGCTGAATATTGCGAAGCGTATCTTATTACCAGCGGTCTTTGCAAGGAAGGCACCAAGTGTTGTGTATCTTTGGATGATTATACGAATATTAAGTTACCTAAGGATTTATATATACCAGCAAGTAAGTAATAAACTAATTCTTTTTTGAATATGTTATCTTAAGGAGTTTCTGCATTTTTAGAACACATGTCCAATCTTAGTAATCAGCAGAACAAAACGCGACTTATAACAACTAGTAGAACACCTGTTGCAAGTAGTTCAAAAGTAACCTCTACAGCAGCGACATCTGCCGCTAGTACTGTTATCACAACTAGTACTACGACCACTACAGAACCAGCTCGTACTAAGATCATTAGTAGTAGCGCTAATCAAAATAAACCAAGTAAGCATAAGAAAACTCAACCCACCGCTACGACCACAACTACTACACCAGACCCTCCCGAAGAGGAAGAAGATGACACCGACGAGACTGATGATGAAGAAAAAACTGAAAACGGACACGTGTATAAAGAATGTGAAGGAGAGTGCATAAATGGTATTTTGGCGATATTTAGTTGTGACGAAATAGACTCGGATGCGTTCTGCCCAAATCAGGAAGGCTGTTGTATTACCAATTCGCGACCTGAAACTTCAACGCCAGTTACAAAAATAGCTGGAACAAAACCTGCTCATAAAATTGCAGCTAAGCCTTCACCAAAACCTGTTCACAAACCGGTATCATACGCTCCCCCGGCAACTGGAGGTAGTGACATTTTCTCTCAAATATTATCATTTGCTGAAAGTACATTAAGTGGAGCTACCAACCCACCAGCTCCTCCGCCTACACCAGCTGCACCTCAAATTCCACGCTGTCCCGGATCTTGTTTGCTTAATATAATGGCAGCCTTTTGTAAAAGCCCTTCAGTATTGATATCTACACCGACCACATGTTCGAAAGGGTCAGTGTGCTGTGATAATTCCAGAGCTGGACCTCCAAAACAACCACCACAGAACAGGCACCCAACAACATCAGTGCCCCCACCTCCCACTGCTCCACCATATGTGGTTAATACGCCTTTGCCCGATCCTAGAGAAGAATGTCCTGGTTCATGTATTGTCAGCCTGCTCAGTTTCACTTGTTTTAGTAAGTTTTAACCAAAATATCGAAGGAATTACAATAAAAAATTTCAACGTGGTATATTCTTATAGAAAACGCTGAAATGACAGATCTTTTCAAATGTAAACGATCCGGACAAACCTGTTGTGCTCCGAAAAGTAAAATTCTGGAGAAACAGCAATTTCAAACTCGTAATGATTCTTATATTCATTATCCTTTACCACCACCGCCAGCCCCACCGATGGGTGCGCAACAGTATCCACCACAATCGGGTTATCCACCGCCACCACCCTCTTACATGCCTACGCAACCAGCGTCGATGCACCACCATTATGCACCGCCTCCTCCTATGCCACCACCTATACAGATGCCACAACAACCGAACTATGAATATTCTTTATACGGCCCGGCTCTACGTAAGATAACTATGTCAAATATCTACATTTCTTAAAAAAATTTTATTTCTTCCAGTGCCACATAAGCCGGGTGGATTAGCATCACCACCGTTAGCGCCGCAGCTTATACCCACAACGACAACAACAACGGTAACACCTCCCACCACAACCACTACTTCTACGACATCACGTCCACAAGTCTATTCCAAATATATCTGCGGCGTTAAGGGGACATTACGTAATGGTCGTACGTCCCCAGCTCTATCGTTAGTTTCCTACGTGCGCTCCAGATATGGCATTCAGAGAGAATCGCGACAACTAACTGAAAGTTTCGTCCATACCTCTGCTCTTCAAAAAACAAGTGAACGTCTAATATTGGGTTCCGATATTATTCCAATACAAATACATAATGATAAACTAGGCGATTTAATACAAAACGATGTTATTGCATCTAATCAAGTGAGATCTTATCGGGAGAGCTATAGTTACCCAGCGACCATAATAGCGCATTCCTATCCAGAAAATTATACTGGACATAGTAAAAGACGAGCACGTGTTGTAGGAGGCGAGGATGGGGATAACGGTGAATGGTGTTGGCAAGTTGCTTTAATCAATTCAATGAACCAATATTTATGTGGAGCCGCCTTAATAGGAACACAATGGGTTTTAACTGCTGCTCATTGTGTAACAAAGTGAGTGAGAACATTTTACAAAAGAATTGAAAAGAAAAGGGAAATAGTCGCTTACTGGTAAATAGGGTGAAACCAGCTTACTTTCTCAATAATAGACGAATCGTTCAGCATAGCTATCCAGATTAACTCAGAAGTTAAAAACCTGACCAATTCAATAATAAGAGCAAACGTTTCTTTTCTCTTGTGGCTTTCTTTTCATAGCATTGTACGCTCTGGTGACGCTATTTATGTAAGAGTAGGAGATTATGATTTAACTCGAAAGTATGGAAGTCCTGGAGCTCAAACACTTCGGGTGGCAACTACATATATACACCACAATCATAACAGTGAAACTCTAGACAATGATATAGCCTTGTTAAAGCTGCATGGACAGGCTGAGCTTCGGGATGGTGTATGCTTGGTATGTTTAAAAGTTTAAAGTGCGTACCTCGGCGAATTAGAAAGTTTCAAAATCAATTTCTGTACTTAGGTTTGCCTGCCAGCACGTGGCGTTAGTCATGCCGCTGGGAAACGTTGCACTGTAACTGGTTATGGTTATATGGGAGAAAGTAAGTAGTTTTATATATTTTTGAGAATTATGATTTATTTTTAAAATTCTCACTGTTTGCTGCTAGCCGGTCCAATACCTCTTCGAGTACGTGAAGCCGAAATACCTATTGTCAGCGACACCGAATGTATACGCAAAGTTAACGCGGTAACAGAGAAAATTTTTATATTACCCGCAAGCAGTTTCTGTGCAGGCGGTGAAGAAGGCAACGATGCCTGTCAAGGCGATGGTGGTGGTCCTCTTGTCTGTCAAGATGATGGATTTTATGAATTGGCTGGTTTGGTTTCATGGGGTTTCGGTTGCGGCCGTGTTGATGTACCGGGTGTTTATGTTAAAGTTTCGTCATTCATTGGCTGGATTAATCAAATAATTAGTGTTAATAATTTATAGTCTCAGTCTAATGCTAATTGAAACAATTACGAATTTTTTTCTTACAATAAGAAACGATTCCACAAACGTTTATAATGCAGTAAATGCAGAGTGACATAAATTCATATTTAATAGCAGAACAAAAGAGGAGAACATTTCTAATTGAAAGCTTATCTATTCGACTGTTTTTTAACATGTAATCCTAAGAATGCATTCTACATATTTAATATAACTGATGTAATCTAATTTAAATATTTGTAAGATTTGTATGGCAATAACGTTATATATATATATATATATATATATATATATATATATATATATATATATATATGTATATATATTAAAGAAAATATTTCGAAAAATCCTGTACAATGAATATTTTAAGAAAATAAATTAATTTTATAAGCAAAAAGCAAAAAATACGAAACAGTATAGTGGTTGCTTCAAAATGAAATAATTTTTCTACACAGGTTCATAAATGGATGATTGTTGTTATCTATTAGCTTGAGGAAACAAATTTCGTATCTACCTATTACAAGGTTTTCGACTAGTCGTATAAGTTGCAAAGAACTTTCAAAGTTTCGTCAAATTTTTGTACAATGTGAAAAGATTTATAATCGTCACCCTTTAATAACTTGAAATCACAAGCACAATTTTTGGCCTTATGTTATTTTGCGGATAGAGGTTTGCTTGGATGATCAATAACCAAAATTTCAATAATCTTTCTTCTTATGTAATGCTTTATTGGTTTTATATTTCAAAAGCCAAACAATACATTTGTACCTTCCCATATCGAATCCTAATAGTTTTTCTGATCTCAACTAACTGGGGATAAAAAAATAGTTGAATGCGTTTATAAACAGATATACAAATTGACGAACAGGGAGATTGGCATACTTATCAGTACAAGATGATTTTGAATTTCAAAATTTCATTGATCAAGAACATATATTTTATAGGACTTGAAATGTAAATTTTCTGTCTTTACTAATGATATTAACATAATTAACATAAGAAACTGAATATTTCCGTTGCGTGTCGGTGCTCAGATTAATTAAGCATCATATACACCACCGAAGGTGAGGGGTGTATTTCATTTGGTCATTTGGTTTGTAACTATCAGAAGGAAACTTCGGAGACACCCATAAAATATATATATACTTGATCAGCATCAAATTTAGAACCGATTTAAGCAAGTCCGTCTGTCCGTCTGTCCCTCTGTCCCTCTGTCTCTGTGTCCGTCTGTTATGTAATGTCTGTGGTGAACATTTTCCTGGCCGTAAATATGAAGATGCCGCAACCACAGGTTGCTCTTGAAAACGGGCCAAATCTGTTAAAAGACACGCTCACAGTACGATGTAGACTAAGAACACGACATAGACTAAGCCCACTTGTTATAATGGAATATTGAAGTTTAATTTTTTTGTGCAAATAATTGTAATAATAAGAAGAATGCTTCTGGAACCACGTAAAATGTATATATTCCTTATTAGTATCAAATGCTTAACTGTCTAATGTGTTTGCTAAGTATTCTTCTAGCCGCTTCAAATTTGGCAGAAACATTGGAAGTTCTTTCACTGCTACGCCCACCTATTACAACATAGTTTTTCCCCCTTGTTTTAAAAAAAAGGTGGTAGGTATAAAAGGTTCGGCACAGCCGAATATAATTTTCTTACTTGTTATTATTGAACGGATGCTGGTAATGCGTAGAGTTATTTACCGAAAATCCTAATGAATCTATTAATTCTTGATCAGACTGGTTACTGAAATCAACTTAAATACGCCTATTGCCCTGTCCTTCTGCTGAAATTAAATTACAATTTGCAAATTTTATACAGAGTCAAAGATTTTATTGTAAGTTTCTTGTTATTATCAGGCGCACGAATAAGTCGTTACCGCTTTTCCTAAGAGATTGTATGGGATACTCTGCGAGTACAGGTCAAACTCTAAGTTTTCCATAAGAGAGTGCTATTTTGTGCAAGTTAGCCCATACATAACATAATTTTTGGGTGTTCTGTGCCGAAAAACGTCAAACGAGATAAATACCAGTGCTGATGAATCACTTCTGGAAATAAAATAATAATCCCAATACAATATCTCAAGTGAAAAGGAAAATAGCGCAGGTTAGAGTTAGCAGTAAAAATAAACATTATTGATTAGAGCATCGGCTTGGATTTAACAGTTCGAAAATTAAGTACCAAGGACCCAGGATATGCCCCCCAAGAACTAAAGCATTCCACACGCATAAGGTGAGCTACGTAACTAACTACGTATTGCTTTTTAATTTGCGGATAATTAATCTATAAAGTGGCACCGAATAGCGTACAATCATGATTTGAAATTGATATAATATCCAGCATAGATCTAAATATGCTCTTATAATCAAGCTTGCTGTAATAAAAAAATATAATTATTTCCTAACTACGATGAACTTGTCGCGTTGCGTTATTACGCAAAATGATAAAAAAGACTTTAAGACATCTCCATCGAATACGTGACTTTAAAACAATTTAAAAGAAACCACTAGTATGAACAGAATTGTGTCGGAGTTGAAAACACAAAGGGTTAGAAAAGCAATAACGGTTTTCAATTCTTAAGTGAGCTTAGTATGCAAAGACAAACGAAACTTATACTTAACTACACTCGAGAGCAAAGAAATCGAAAATCCGCTGCATCTTCACTTCGTGCCTAAATAGTATATAAAAAGCTGTTCTCCGGCGAGTCTACCGAAGATGCGGTGAGCGTTTCGTACAAAGCTCCATTTGTAAATTGAAGTTAATAGATATTTAGGTTCGAAGTGAAAAAGTTAAAACGTGAAAGTGTACGCGTGTATTTCAGCTTTTTGGTTCACTACGCATGTCTCCATGGAAGACTTATAGATAAACAAATCGTTTATCTATCTTTTACGAATTGAATATTTTTGTCAAAATAGTTTCTTATCACACACATATACATAAATTCTTACAGTACCTAGTATAACATCTGCTTTTCTATTTGCATTTCAAGTAACATAAGTTATTAGAAAAACGTTAGAAATGTTAGAAAAAAGGAAAAAGGAAAAAGAAAAACTGGCGCCATAAAATATTTTAAGGAGTTCATTTGTTTTTAAACAAAAAGACATTAGACATGGTTTCCAAAAAAAGGATGACATACAAAACATTCAAAGAAAAGTAAAATTCTTCTGATTTAAGAAAAAAAAAAAATTAAATAAAATAAAATAATAAGCTTTTAATTTTGTTTTACACTCACACAGCACCCATACAGTGGTAATTGACATTATTATGCAAATTACAGTGGACAAGAAAACTAGAAAGCAAGAAATACATAAAAAAGTTCATAAAAATTTATTAAAAAGGAAAAAGACAAAAACAAAAGGACTGTAAGGATCAGCAAAGAATCGAAAAAGTCTCATTTTACCCTTAAAGGCGGAGTTGAGAAAATTCTCAAGGAGAAAAAGGATCATTAAGAAAAAAAAAAAACAAAAAAATCTCAACTCTCGAGTGCACAGATGCTGTTGCCTCCACGCATAACCTAATTTCTATGTATCTATTTATACTTAAAGAAATCCAACAAGATTTAGAAGATATTATATATTTGAAAAGCACACAAATATGTGAACGGTGAACGAATTTGTATAAATGTAGTTTTATATTGAATGTATGTAAACGTAAAATGTTCACCCTTTCAAGGCATAAACGCAGAAAGTACAAACACGCTTCCTGCTGTTCTGATTTTTTAACCCTTTTCTTAGCTTAACTAATACATGTTATTATATGCACAGTATATGTATATGGGAAGAGAGTTTCTGAACGATATATACGGAAAGAGAGTAACATTAAGATTTCGTTCATGTGCGCTTCCCTACAAGAATAAGATCAGAAATTAAAAAAAAAAAAAAAAGAAGATCTACCAGATTTGTTGTTTTTGCTGAGTGCGTAAATTTTTTGAAAAGTTTCATAGCGTTATGTGCGCGTTGCGCAAGGGTTACGGTTGTCCAGTCGCAACTACGCTAAACAGAACTTTGTCTGGTCTCGACTAGAGCAGATCGTATTATCAATTACGCTTAGCGTTCGTAGCAAATCAGCGAGCGAAAGCGCAAGAAAGAAAGTTTATTGTTAACAAAAAAGTGTTTTCGTACAATTTTTGTTCTAAACAACCGAAAGTTCGCGGTTTCTGAATAAAACTTAAAAGCTGTAGAATTTTTGGATATTTTTTGGTTTTTTTTTTTGTCTTTAGTTTAACTTACAGAAAAGTAGTTGAAGTAGTTTTCTTTGCATGCGATCTCGTTTTTATTTGAATTTTCTTTGCACGTTTATGTGGGTGTATGTGTGCATATGTGTGTGTAGGTGCGTGTGTGTATATATATATATATATATGTACCTATGTGAATATGTACTTATAAATATTAGTAAACCATAAGGTTTTCGATAATTGTTACAAAAATTAAATTAACACAAAGCACACAACAACAAGCAATATGGATTCTTCGACCGGAAATTCTTTAAGCACAACAAACACAACATCTGCAACAACTTGTTTAAATACTAATACAACGACAACTAATAATATAACAAGCGTTTCCGCGTCCATTACGAGTAGCATTAGCAGTACTAGCAATTTACCGGCTAGCGGAAGTTTATCGTCTTTAACAACAGCAGCTGTTTGTGCTACGTCTTCATCATCATCTAGCCTACCTTTACCCACACCGCTTTTGCAAGTCTTACCGCTGGACACTGGGAAGCAAGATGATAGTAATAATTTATCATTGGCCAGCGGTATATCTGAAGGTCAACGTTCATTATCGGCTGCACCTTCAGCTTCCTCAAGTCCAATACTAAGTCCGCCGGGCAAAATTTTCGGACGTAATGCTAATGGGACGAGTAAGTATAATTGTAAATAAAATCAATCGTTGAATTTTTTTTAAATATTTTTTTTATTAGTAATATGTCGAATTCAAATACACAATTTAAAAGATTGTTTTTTTTTAATGGAACCGATAGTCTTATTCAAAGAATTTATATCTTTGATTTAAAGAAATTACAATAATAATAATAAAATTTTTATTTTGTTTCATAAAGCTTCGCATAATTATACTAAACGTTACATAACAACAACACTGACGATTTAATTAGAAATTAAGGTAACACTAAGTAAAACTGAATAATCAAAAACAACTTACGATTGTTGGAACTTAAAATGCAATTTGTTTGCAAAATTTGATAACAATCCACAATTGTAAACTTGATAATAAATTAAAAAGTGATATCCTCCTAAGACTATTTTTTTAAATTTCCGTTAATTTTCATAATTTCTCATTAGATTTCCAATTTCGGTTAAAGACATTTGACAGTTTTCTTAAAGTTAATCTGTCAATTTAAATACTATAATACATCATCAGCAGTTAGGACCATTTATGAATACTAAAATTAACTCTTTGCTTAACATGTCCTCATAATTAAAGACTTCGAGATTTTTGCAGTGTTCGATTAATAATCTTTCCTTTCAATTGCTAAATTTTGTTAGTTTTTGCGGTCATTTTCATAACATTTAGAGTTAAAACTAATCTATCGATTGAAGTGTAAAATTTATTTAACAATTTGGATTTTCATGATCTAATCTAATAACGATTAATGTATTAATGCATCGGTTAAAAAGTTCAGTATTCATAATAATTTTATATTTTAAATTTATATTTCAAAATTTAATTCTTTTCGGTGAAGTGGCTAATTTCTTTCACTAGTTGGGAATATTCTCCGAATATCCGCTTAAAGTTAATCATTCAGTTTGAAATATGAAATTTGCTTAATTAATAATGAAGCCCGTTTACAGTTAATTTCTCGGTTAAAAATTTAAATATTTATTACAATTTTATACTTCAGTTTAAAAAATAAATATTTTCTGTTATGTGTTATGTTCTCTTAGGAATATTTTCCCAAAATATCCACTTAAAACTAATCATTGGATTAAAATCCTGCATATGCTTAATAACTGGGTTCCTTTTCTCAAGATCTGTTTTTAATCAACCTAGCGGTTAAAAAGATTTAATTCACAAATTAATTGAATTCGAATAACTTAAAGCATTTGCCATAAATGATGATGAGTATTAACATTAAAACAAAGGGTTTATCTGAACTGAAATTTTCATTATTATTTTTCTTTTTTTATAAAACCAAAATTTTATTATGTAATTAACAACATTTTTAAATTGATGATGACATGACGATTGAAGTGTTCGTACAATTATTATACTCTTTCACTGAAAATGACGACGTGTTGAACCGTATTATTGAAGCCTTATTCCTCTTTTATCGTTATCACTAGTTTTTAACCATATAAAGTTCAAGATCCTATAATTGCATTGAATTTAAAACATCATATTTATTTTGAGATATTATTTAGTTTCGGTAAAAATAAAAACAAAATATTTGTATAATCTAGAGAGCATGACTCGCAATGCAAGTGAATTTTTTTCTAACTTAATAATGATATATATATATATATATTGAAAACTTGAATAATTAACGATCTGCATGCTTGTGTACATATGAATAATAGTGTGTGAGAGTAGCAGTATACTCGCAATATATTCCTAAACGATAACATTGTCAGTGAATAAGAATTATAATATGGTTCTGTTCAAGCATGTGTACGTCGTACTATTGAAAACATCGAAAAGTAATTTTATCATTTGAACGTTTATACATTTTGTGTTATGATTTTATATATAAAAAATCATTGACTTTATAAAATATTTATGTGAAAATTAATTAATACTTTTTATGAAATTAATTCTATTCAAGAATTTGTTTCTTAGATTAGCACACGCGAACCACAAATACATATAATAATTTTCTGGATCTGTGAATAGAAGAACTACGCTCGATTTAGCCATATAAAAAATCTAGACTATCGTACACTTACATAGGTCCTCTTGACAGTCTTATGATTGGATGATATTAGAGAGACAGTAATACGGGGAATGTTAGATATAAGTAGGAAGAAAGAGAAAGGGAGTGGCCGAAGAGTGGGAAGTGTACAGCCGATTGGTAAGTGTCATGACTTTACCGACCGAGTTCTCGCTATAACTAACGAGCACACACCAATCGTAATTCAAGTATGATCTCTATCATTGGTGAATTACGCTAATAATTGCGTTCCTAATAATGGCGTTCCTTAATAATTTGGCTAAAAGTCCATGATGAAATTTTAATTTATATATTTTTTGATCAGTTGTGCAGATCAATTTCAAAAGTGGGCATTAAAGCTGACCGTAAAACCAAGAAAAAAATTATGTACGAATTGAGTCAAATCTATCAAGATTTATTTATGTAATATGCAATCGTTGCAAGGTACAACGAGATTTATTCGCTTGATATATCGATGAAATATTGCTTTATACCATAAGATATATATATATCTTAAATATTTGAAATCATATTTTTATACGATCTTGCAGCAACTTGTACCTAGATTTTCTTGGTATTTATGCGAGCAAGCTTTGTAAAAAGTCACAAAATAGTTCAAAATAGTTTTTACATCCATTGACAGCAGCTGAAGGAATTACGGCGTAATCGTTGGCGAAAGAAGAGGTTATGAGAGAAGTTTTCCATAAATATTTTGTTGTTATATAATTCAGCAATTTTTAATTTATAGTATTCCTGTCTATTACAATATATGTCCCTATTTCTACTCATCAGTGAAAAAATGTGAAAAAACTATGAGCATATTCTGTTTGCGAAGCACAGAAATTCGTTTCAAAGACTTCGTACGTATATGATAAACTACGATGCGATCCGTAACTGTTTGTCATTAATTGAAGCTTTCATAATCTCAAAAGTTGGTATACGAATCCGAACACAGGTGATTAACCCTGAAAATGGATCTAATATATCTATAAATATGCCAACAAAAATTGAATATCTGAGAAAAATATAAAATGGATCAAATCTTTTGAAATACAAATACAAAGAGGAGAAACTTGAGAAAAAAAAAAAGGAAATGGTGTGTTTATATGAACTTTACTAACGTGCTGAGATGAGATCTGATAGTGTAATCAAGAAATTATTTTTATTTTGAGATTTCTGCTTTCATTTTTGCTAACTTAATTGGTTTTTTTTTTGAAAATTCACCTTTAAATTGTATTCTGACAAAAGCAATTTATTTTCGAAGTTAAAAATTTATGTACAAATAAATTACTTATGCGTTTGGTAGCAAATTTTCATCTAATTTAAAAAACAGTTATGTTAGAAGGTTTAAAAAAAAAAATTAAAAAAATAATCGCTTAATGACGAATCTTTTATACCCAGGAGCTCAAAACTCCTAAGCAATAGCAATTGTAGACGTAACATTTGGTAGGAATCTTTTCTATAAACCCTAATTTCAGAGATTTTCCAGGGGGAGGGCAGAAAGAACGGGGGAAAGAGGATATTATAAGTAGAAAAAGGGCCGTTTTCAAACTTGCTCTATGGCCTGCAATGACTTTAGCTTTTCATCTCAATTCTTGTAACTAATGTTGAATGTTTCAATATATAATAATACAATGACTTGACAAATGGATGAGATGATCAAGACATGACGTGCGTATGACGTTGCGAATGGAAGAACAAATCGTGTATACCTCCATCGAATGGTGGTGGGCATAAAAACAGTTAAACATTTAAAAGAGCCACCGCATAAGTGTACGTGAAAAATTTATAAAAAAAATTAACGATAACAACACACAAAAAAAACGCATTTCTTCTTTACCCGAAAAAAACCCTTAAAAAACACTCATGGTCTTTGACTTTTTGTCCTTGAAATAACGGTTGGCTTTTTTTATTAACCCAATTTTGCTAACACAATGCAAGTAAAAAAAAGAAATATGGCGTGTTTTTCTAGATTTCAATATACTTTTCGTTATTATCATTTAGTGACATTCGAAAAAATGCTGGCTGTTGAGACGAATATAAATGAAACCAGATTCCTTTATGTAGGCAAAGTAACGGATTTTTACACCCTTATTGCGCAACAATCATCATTTTGAATAAAATATTTCGTAACGTAGTCGTATACGACGTTTGCCACAATGATGCTTACATATGAACATTTGCAATAACCTTTTATTTATACAACAACCAATAAACATTTATTTAACAGAAACCCAAAAAAAGCACGCCTTGTTGGTTTAGAAAAATTACTCAATTTTTTTTTTTTCACTTAACCTACTAGACGAACAGAAATGCTAGAAAAAATTATACACCCAGGGATAGAAAAAAAAACTACCCCTAATGTATATATATATACACACCCTTACAATATGTGTAACAGGGTTGGTAATTTAGGCAGTGGTTGCTCTACTTTCTTATATCTATATATATATGTAAATAAATATGTATATAAAAAAAAATCTGATTGGTACAAATCTTTTTGCCATCTGCATATTTTATTCAGCTAACAATACGAACAAATAATAAAATAGTTCATATACAAATGAATGTATATAAGCAAATGTGCGTTTGTGTGCGTGTGAGCACATATGTCATTTCATTATGTATTCAAGAAGGGTACAGTTGTTACAAATTCAAAAATCATTACATTAACTTTTCCCAAAGCTTTATAAGACTCAATTACGAAGGGTGACATCAATTGTTACTACATTTGAAGTACTTATGACATTGTTGAGAATACTATGTGTGTAATCCACTGCTATGTAATCTAACAGTGTTTGCAGAATGGCTTTTTTTTTCTTTTCTTTCATTGTAATATAATAATCTAAATTTAATTTATCAAAGAAATTTTGTAGAAACCGAAACGAATAGAAGAATAGACGCACAAACAAGGATATACGATGGAAGCATCAAAATTTACCAGATAAGCTGTGTCAGTTATCGCTGGGTCAACAAAAATATATATGGTTTGACGTTGCAATGATCGAAGATAACATCCTTTCTATTGATCATATCTGGTCGGTTTTGCTGAATCGTTTGCTGCAATCTGTTTAGTCCGGCTGACGGTGGAAATTAAAATAGACCATTTGACAAGGTTCTGTAATCTTACAGCTCTCTCTTATAGAACGTCCATGTAAGTTTCGAAGTCATCCGTCGAAGTTTACAATTATCCTTTTCCAATGTCAACATTGGCTTCGAAATACTCCGTCGAGATTGTCAGTGATCTTTTTCGAACCTCAATCATGGTTTCGATGCCGTGTGTACAAGTTGGCAGTGACATTATGGAACGTCAATCTTGGTTTCGAAAGCGTCCGCCGAGGTTGACAGTGTCCTTTATCGAACGACAATCTTAAAATTTAGCCACTTTTCATCGCCAGTAATGATTTGTTACAAAAATAGTTCGATATCCTTGCGTTTCAACATCTATACGGCTAACAAAAAAGACGATCAATCGTAGTAAAATTACAAAATATAGAGAATTTTTCTTATTTGCACATTAATACAATCTTGGAAGGAGCTATCTTCATGCATATATTAGACTGGAACGTTACCTTTACGCGCTTTACTGTTACCGTATAAATATATATGAAACCATCTTACAATAAATATCTAACATTTTCTTTTGCGTACTATCATCATCCATTATATAAATCACGGTTTCCTTATGTGAGCTAAACTGTGGAGCGAATTCCTCATTATTGGATACAACATTTTTGTGAACTGTGCATCAAAGGAAAAGTCCAATGACGTCGAAATTTTTCAATGAGTCGCCTGCATTTACATATGTTCTTGCGACAGATGAAAAACTCAACAGAAGAAAAAAGTTATGTTCCTCTAGGATCAAATCTATTAATATATAAAACTAGCTAGGGTATATTATTAGTTTTTTTTTTACATGTAGGTTTCGTCGTGGTTAGGAAAGATTATTGATAGAGGAGAGAGAGGAAAGAAAGTTTATGTCCTATTTTTATTTTAATTCACTTGGTCTATTGATCTTAGAGCGAATCGTATGCATTGTATCCCGATTTATTTACATATGATTTCTTAGTATGTAATTGCAAAAGCACATCTTGTCCGACTTAACTGATCTTTAAACTTGACTTTAAGATTTTGTTAAGGAAAAATTTAAGATTTAATTTATAGGTTCTTAAGTTGAAGGCGTTGCGATTTCGTTATTTTTATGTAAGGAGAACGGAAAAATGTAATAACTTCTTTGTGAATTACAAGCAAATTTTTGAATTGATTTTGCTGAAATGTCGGGAATGATAAGAAAAAATTGTAAAACAAATTTGTTCTTCTGTAAGCCCGAGACAGACAGAGATGGCTAAAAAGATTCCGCTATTTGCAATGCAGGCTTTACAAACAATGCATTAACAAATCAATGACAACCCCTGTAGAGGCTATAAAAAATTCACGTCAGTTTAATTTATTCCTGCCCTCAGTGGTTTATTTACTATAATGTGTCGTACAACGCTTTAAGCTAAAGCAAAAATATTTATCAATGAAGCCCGCGTATACATCAGTCAATCGAATGAAATGAAGTGACTGATATAATTAAATTGATTTCGAATTTCAAGCTAATTAATATTTTACTGCTTATATTATTAACTGAATTAGTTGTGTTAATGAAATGTTTAGATTTTATTATACTTGACTTAAATTAAACAAAACAACAAAATATTTTATGTATTGCACAAGAGAAGGAGTTATCTTTCTCTCGCTTTATTCATATCCATGGTTAGGAAAATATTTTGCACTCACGTGATAAGCTATATATATACAGGATGATATATTATAATAAATGACTGCGTTGTATGCTTATTTTCTTACATTTACTCGTGCGATAATTCTAACACTTAATTCTAACTGTAAGGAAGCATTGACCTTGGAGATCTAATCTCCTCAAAAAATATATTGAACTTCTTTTCTTTTATACATCTATTTGTTATCAGTAGAATTCAAATTATCCATAAAGGAAGGTCTATAGTTAGAGAGCAGATACCAAATATACTTTTTGTTTTTAATAAAATTCCAGAAATGTGTAAAATACGGTGAACAAAATTGAAGAGAAAATTTTCTATTTAAACATCGCGGATATTACGGAATGATAGAAATTACTGTTTTTTTGTGTGTCTAATATGTATACATATAGTCTATGTATTATTGTCAATTTTTTTAATTGTTATAGACTTTTATGTTTTTTTGTAAACACACCAAGGAGGGTTTTTCGATTTCGAATATGTCTGTAAAAGAGTTATTTGTGAGTGATGAGACTTGGATTGTTGAATCGGAAATAACTGACCAATCGAGTGAGTATCATGTTAAAGGTAAAGCAAGATAGCAAAAGCCACGCCTACGTCTCTTAAAAATCAAGGCTATGTTGACAGTTTTCTTTGCTTTATCGCAGTGTTGTGCATTCTGAACTTCTTTCGACACACCAAACTGTCAATAAGGAACATTATTTGAGGCTTAAGAAGATGATGGAGGCGATGACATTGATTTGGAACAATAAATAAATCACATCTTATAAACAAATTCACCTTATATTTTGATCACAGCAGATTATCTGCTTCAGAATGATCTCCATTAAAAGTAACCCTAGTACGTTAACGCGTTAATGCTCTTAATGGGATTGCTTCAAGTAGTAGTGCTGGATTTTTTTATCTGAATTAATTTTTCTCAGTTTAAAAAAAAAGTCTCATTTTCACTTTCCATAATGCGAAGTTCAGTCATTTACTTACTAATAGCGGCACCAACTTATAGCACTAAGTAAGAGAGATTTGTAAAGAACTTGATCGAAATAATCGAAAAAGAAGTTGTCAACGATGCTATCTAAACTTCTCAAGGCCTTTTGTGTTAAGTATCAGGAATAAGTATTTTTGCTCTACTGGCCTAACCTTCATATTGGTTATCGGTTCATATTTGAAGTCTCATCCATGCAATCATTGTTGAAGATATTACTTTAATAATATGGCTAACGATAGTGAGTGCAATGTTTTCGGTATGAAAATCGATGTTTTAAATAACTTCTTATTTATGAGTATAGACGAACCATTTTTGTTGCTAAAAATAAAAAAAAATAACAATAAAATAAGTTATGATTATGTACATATCGTTCAAAAATCTTTTTCTTCGATTTCTTAAAGAAAATATTTTCCTTTCTCTACAAACGGAGCGAAACAACAGAACGAAGGAGTTGCATTTTTTTTTTTTTGGTTTTTTTTTTTTTTTGGTGGTCATATATGAATTCTTTGATGGTTTATATCGCTATGAAAGTTTTTCAGGCTTTTTTAGGCAACCACCCTAAATCGCAAGCAAAGTGAAATTTCAGAGTGCTGTGATACTTTTCTTGTTTGTATAGGAGTAAAAACGCACAGAAGCCATTAGCACGTCAATCTTTGTTGGGTATACGAACATGAAACGCTCGCTTAAACATTGTACCCTCGACATTTATGCTGAAGTAGCTATTGTTGCTATTGTTGCTTTTTTTCTTCTTTATAATTGTTGTTGTTATTGTTGTTGTTGTTTTTATGATGGGTCTTTTATTGCCTCTAAAGGAATTTTGATCGACAAGAATTTGGTCATTTAAGAAAAACATTTTCTTTTTACTTTTTTTAGTTGTAGTTACTGTTGTTGTTGTGCGCCCCATCATTTCTTTTAATTTATCGCTTTTGAAGCTTCATATGAGAAATAGTTGTTGTTTTTTTTTCTGTTTTCTGTTTTCTTTTTGTTTTTATTTTTATTTTTTATTTATTTATTTTTTTTGTTTTTATTTCGCTTGGTAGGCAATAATCAATTGAATAAAATGTCCAATCGTTTGATGTTTTTGTTGACTGTTTTCATGTATATGCGTTGAGTACTATACCTAAGTTTAAGTATTCGCACGCATACAACCAACAAGTGGAGTCATCAGCACCATCCATCCAGTATAGATAAAGTTAAGTCGGGGCAATATTTTGCCACCATACGCACATACAGCACACACAAGGTTTCGGTCACACTACAACTAAACATCGCTACTAAACATGCGTACGTTTGTATATATTTAACTGCATTTCTTATGCGTCTTGTTGACTTGTGTTGGGGTACTTAGGCATGTGGCGTCGTATGTCATTATGTTGGTCAATTCAAGTGCCAACTAAACGAGGCTCCTGCAGTTTCGATATTTTGTTGCTATTGCTGTTGTTTTGGTTTTTTATTTTTTTTTATTTTTTTCTTTTTGCTTTTTTCTACAATTCTCAATACACTGCTTTTTTAACTTCTTAGCTCTCTTCTGAACAGGCTTCCAAGCTCCTCCACGCTCATTTTCACATTTTACCACAAAAACAGCATATTTAGCAAATGACAACGACAACAACATCAACAGCAACAAATAATGAAGGTATGAAATAATATTTTAAAAAAAAGCAACAACCAACAGCAACAACAACGACCAAGCAACGTTAATTTTAATGAAAGAAGAAATAATCATGATCATGAAAAACGACAAAGAGATGATAATGTTTTTGATGATATTTTTTTTTTTGCACATATGTACTAACAAACTTCTGTATGTATGTATATGCACGCGTTTAAACATAGCCAGTATAGTACTTACTGTTCAATTCTACAGGCAGCGTATGTATGCATCTTTAATATGTATTTGTGTATTAAAATCACGTATCATTTATTTATTGCTGCAAACCACAAATGCATTCCTTTTCATGTGTTATACTCGTATGTACCACTGATAAATCGTATCAAGGCAACAACGACAACACCAGTGACAAAACAAGAAAACACGTTACTTAGAATCATTGGTTGGTTAGCTGGTGTGTTGCTTGGTCCTTATTGCTGATGATGATGACGACGATGATGCTAATGGAGATTTTGTCTAAAGTTAAGAGGATCTCTAATAAGGGGTACAATCAACTAGACAATAAAAGTGATTGAATTTTAGTTTGAATTTTCTCTTTTCATCTCATTTTATTCCCTTTGGTTTCCAATTCCTTTTTGTAATATTTTACTTAAAAACAATATTTAATACTAATTTTATATTTTCAAATATTAAAGGACTTCAAGTAATCAAAGCAAAAAAAAATTATTAACCTATTCAGGTACGTCATGTACGTGGATAATCGAACTGAATACAAGCATTTTTTATATGTTAAATTTATTTAAAAAAAAAAACGAAAGAAGAGAATTTTTTTCACCATTAAAATGGATTTGGTAGGCGTGTCAGTACAGTGATAAAGGCAATTTTTACATCAAATTTGTCGATGACACCGATAACGGTTTCCACCAAATTTTAAGATAGCTGCCGACTACAAGTGTTCTAATTATTTATAGCGATGTTATCAAGATTTCATTCGTTAAGCTTTTTTGAATTTTTTAAAATTTTTTGTTTGGTAATGTGTTTGTATTATATTATATAAAAAATATGAACCTACACGGAATCGTTGTTATTTTTTAAGTCTTTTAAGTCTTTCAGTGTTAATGAATGGATTCATAAGCACATTACGCCAACTCAGAAATTGAATTTTGGAACTTACCTCCAAAATATATCGAAATTTCTATGAGTTTCTTTTCTTCTTCAATTTCAATAATAAATACCTAAATGGACATGCATGATTAAATCACTATAAAATTGCGAGCTGATCAAGCCCATAACTGAGAGAAAATAAGATTAATGCCATCAAGAATTTTTGTCTCATTTAGAAATTGAAAATTTATAGCAGATGCTCAATTACTCTAATCTAATCATCCTAAACTACTACACATAGTATTTAAGCATGAAGAATACGGTATAAAGGATAGAGGGCAAATGATTATCGAAAGAAAACTAATTGGAAATTATTATCATTTTAAACTACAAGTTAGCGTAATCTACAGACAGACATGTTAACGCATATGTGAGTATTAACTCAAACTATTAGATATTACTCCCTCCATCATAAGGTGTGTATGTTTTGCCGATTCATCTGTATGGCGATCTTCTTGAAAGCTAGGAAGAGTTGAGCGCAACATCAAAAACTTTATCTGGACGAAAACACCGCATTGTGTATTCATTTGTCTTCACTTTCAATCCTACTTTATCGTCAATTATTAACTTCCACGATATCATGTCTTCTAATTCGTTCCAATTTTTTTAATTTTTTTTTTTGCTTCTTTTCTTCAGGAAATTTTTCGTTTTAAAGGCCTGAACTCCAAAAATTTCTTCAAACAATAAATCATTAATTTTCTTTAAACGCAATTAACTCATTTGACAATTGGTAAGCACTTATTTTTGCTAGTAATCGAAATCATTTGTCTTACCACATAATACAATGCTGTCGTTTTCTTTATATTTACACATATATCGAATTGTCTCTATTGCCATAACTTAACAATTCCTTGAGCTAATTATTGATTACAATTTCTTAATAGTACAACTAACGTGTTTACCAAACGACAAGAACGCAAACTTTTATACACACAACAACCATCTTCAACAGTAATAAATGCATTAGAGTGAATGTTAAGCAGAAATAATTGAAACAAATCTTTTAAATTTTATATGTAAGCGCATAAACAAATATGTAGTATTAAAGAAATTTAAGGGCTGCCTTTTTAATGACAGAAAGACGAGTAGATAAAAGGAATAAACAAAGCAACGAACAAACCGGACAATGAAGACCCGAAGTAGCTTACAGAAAAATTCCCTTAATCATAGACGGAGGAAAAGTTAAAGAAACAAACAGAGAACGGGAGCAGCATAGGGAAAAATTCTCTTAATCATAAGCGAATAAAGAAATAAACAGAGATGTAACAATAATGTTAACGATTCTAGTTGATTTTCAGTAAAAAAAACTTCTGGCTTCTATTCATATGGATGTAAAAGTCGACTCTTAAGACGAATGTATTTTTTAAAATATAATTGAAAAAAAAATTCTTTTTTATATGCAAAAAAACAAAAGAACAGCTAATAAGAGTCTAACATTTTTTGAAAGATAATGCATAAACTATCTTCAAATTAATTGCTTGTCCTGTTTAGCGAATTGAAAATGTTTTGATTAGAAATGTGTTTCGAAGTTTTTACAACACTTTGCCTAACTTAAGCGATTTGTACTTGCCCTGCACATTCAAAGGCAAAGTTTATGTTTCTTTTTTACTTTCATTATTCTAAGGTGCAGTCTAATATTGTATACATACATACATACATACATACATACATACATATATATATATATATATATATATATATATATATATAAATATAAATATATATATATATATATGTACGTATATATATGTTGTTGGTAGCAAACAACATCTTACACGACATAGTTGTTATCAACTTGTATAAACACAAGATTTGTATGCTTTTTGTACGTGCCATCCAACGCCTAAGGATATAATAATTTTATCATAACATTTGTAACATTTAAAATATTCTACAAATTCATGTACAAAAGCGATTTGAATATGTCCGGTTAATTGCCTGACGTCTCTTTTCAAAAACTATGTCGTTAGTGTTTACAAAGATAATTTAATCATGTTCTTCCGACTGCTCTCTTGTCTACTGTTGACGATGCATGGACGATGGTCCATGCATAGATTGGGTGCTGAAGGACATAGAAGTTCTTAGTTATGACATCGATCCAAGTCTATGTAGTCATGTAAGCTGGTCGAACAACTTTTGTTTTGAAAAGTGTCCGATACGCTTCAAAGCTAAGAGATTAATGTTAGAAATGTTGTTATTTAATGTATTGTAGGTCTGAATAAGAGTTGAGTTTTATAAATTCTTTTTGTCCTCCTGCTGATATTTTTCTTAAGAATCTCATACAACTAACGGATCACAAGTTGAATGGTAAATATATTCTTAGTTGCTGTCTATAAGCTAATAGAGAAAAACAATCCAATCTACTTGCAAACGCATTTAATAGTCACAGAAAACATTTTCGTTTACTTATGCGTGTGTACACGTAAATCTCATTGTATATGCATGTGTGAATATTCCTTATTTTTTTTCTAAATACAAGTTTTATTTTTAGTATTTATAAAAAAATATAAATAATAATAAAATAAAAAAATGTAGCGAGTTAAGTTAGTATAACATTTTATGTACAGTTAATTTGGAGGGCATCGCGTATTCGTTTTAAATCGAATATAACATTTTCGCTTGTTTTACTCCAAAAGATCTTTTTGCACACATAATAAATTCTCACATACGTAATTATTAAAAAGATGTGGTTAAGTTACAGCAATATCATCATCAATGGGCTTTTTTCTCTTTTTCCCGATGTAATTTTCTTTAAAGGACCACCTAAGTAGATAAAATGTAATGATAAGAAAGTTTAGTGTTTATTATGAGATTGAAATGATGTAATGAATTTAAATAACAAAAGAAAGCGGATTTGTTGTCTTTCTACTAAAAAGCCTCTTTCCTTTTGTTTTTTTTTTCTTTTTTTTTTCGGTTAACAAAAATTAAAAATCTTAAGGAACCTCAGTTTAAGTTTGTATTTATATTCTCACGCTAAAATTTTTATAGGAAAAAAAATTGCTCTTTTTTTTCTAATAAAAAACGCTTTAGAAAAAAAGCTCAAAAATCGAAAGTGATAAAAAAAAATTAGGAAATATACAAAAAAAAGCAAAAAAGAAAAAAGACAGAAATAAAAAAAAATGAACTAAATAAAATAATTAATTCTTCATGCGTATCAGATGAAATGTGTGGTAGAGATGATTATGTTGATGATCCTTTTTTTTTAAACTGGTTTCGCAGACAATCGGTACTGAAATTCTGACAGAATTTACGTAACTCATCCCTCCCTTAAAATTGGTATAAAGTCTTTTCGAAGCCACACATATATAAATTACGATTTGATCATATATGCATAACACTATTTAGCTATACTCAGACAATTTTATCCTTATGTAGATTAGTTTGATTGTAGGGTCGTGGCGGCCAGTTTTTTTCTTCTCTTAATCATTTGTGTATTGGTTTTTTATGCAGGCTTTTCGTGTACACAGATTCATTATTTGCTTTAAGTTTTTTATTATTTCATTTTTTTTTATTTTTGTTTTTACGTTTCCTTAGACAATTTTAATGAAAAAAGGGTTACGGTCCGCATAAGTCCGTTCGTTCAGTATGCGTTTTTTTGCTGTCGTTCAAAGCGGAAAAAAAAATTTTTTTTTGATTATTTTCTAAGGGTTTTTTTAAAACGATGAGAATCTTTTTAGAACATAACTTTTTTTTAAATCTTTATTCAAAGACTAAAGAGAGAGAGAGAGAGAGAGAGAGCAAAAAAAGAAAAAATGGTAAATTTAATTTAACTGGTGTGAATAATAATTTTTGAAAAGATTGTTTTCTTATATTTTATTTAATAGTTGTTTTTCTCTTTAATTTTACAGTGGTAGCTACCTCTCGCCCCAGCAATGAGGCCGAAGTACAGTTATATCGGGTTTTGCAAAAAGCCAGTCTATTAGCTTATTATGATACTTTACTGGAAATGGGTGGCGATGATGTACAACAATTGTACGAAGCCGGTGAGGAGGAGTTTTTAGAAATTATGGCCTTAGTTGGCATGGCTTCAAAACCGTTGCATGTTCGACGTTTACAAAAAGCCTTGCACGAATGGGCGAGTAATCCTCAGCAATTTCAAACACCTATTACTAATAATTCCGGTAAGTATTAAGAAGAAAAAATAAAAACTTTAAGAGAAATCTACTAAGAAAACTACAGAGTATTCAGCACGAATGTTTATTTTGTTTGATCGACATTTCATAATCATTAATTTGATAGTTAACACCTGCGTTTGCAATTCTAGTACATATTCGAAATATATTCGATTAACTGCTAAGACATTTATTGAAATCTACTACTAATTAGATTATAATTTGGGAAGAAATATCAAGGGATCCAAATTTTTTTTTAGTTAAATTTACAGAAAGGGAACATTTCGCAAATAAGTTTATGATCCTGGAAAGTTAAGGAAAACATGACAAACATTCCATGTATTTTAGTTTATTTAAGAACTCAAACTTACAACAACAAAAGCGCGAGCTTCCAGATCTTTCTTGGAAACACTCATGAGCAGCGAGACTGTGTCCAAACCTCTAGGTACAATTGAAAATCGGTGTAATTAGGGCTGTGTTGCGCTTATATATAAGTACGCAAATGACTCACGTTCCACAGAGATAAGAGACATTTTTCAACCAATCAGTTCCTTTATCGAGATTACTTGGTTTACGCCTTACGCAACCGTACTTATTTAGCCGTTTTTTCCACCTTCGGGGGAACGTAAATACAATGATTTTTCTCACAGTTCCAGACGTTTGCACTTTTAAGCCGAACGTACACAAATTCTATTCTCTTTTTCTTTCCTGCTCTATCTATAATCCTTCATGAACGCTACTATATCCACATGTACGAGGGACATCGCCTGAGTTGTTGCTTAAATAATAAAAAAAAAAAACGCACATGATAAAATCTTCTCAGAATTTATCTAAGTTTAGTCTTGCTATCATGTACTTAAACTAAGAACTGTGTGGGATAGAATTTATTTATATAATTTTTATATTCTCTTCTGTTTGTTTCAGGTCAATTCGATACGCCCGCGAAATCATCTGTCATATTCAATACAGAGCCTTCTCCCTCTCATTGTGCACCGCGGCCCAAATTTCCACCTTTCAATCCTACACCTACATTTAATCCCACTCCGCTTATGAATACTGTTCCACCATCTACGTCTGCTCATTTACTTTCACAGATCTGCTCTTTACCCGCTACGATACAACCCCCTAGTGGTCCACTAATTGTACCACCAGCTGGTCCATTGCCTAATGAACGACCACATCCTTTATTAGCCAGTCAGACTACTGCAACGGCCAGTGGAGTAACACATTCCAGTACCTCCCATCAAGTTACGTCTAGTTCCCCTCAACTCACACCAGTATTAAGCGAAATGCAAGTGGCCCGAATAACTGTCGGTGCTGAAAAGATTGCCGCACAATTACCGCAACGTGAACCGCGAGCTCATACCTCAAAAAAACGTACTTCGCGTGAATTGGAACAAGTAATAGCCATGAGTGAACACGATCCCAGACGCATGGATGAAATACGTAAGTATTCGGCGATTTATGGGCGCTTCGATTGTAAACGCCGTCCTGAGAAGCCACTTACCTTGCATGAAGTCTGTGTAAATGAAGCTGCCGCTCAACTATGTCGTCTTGTACCCGCGTTATTGACACGACGCGATGAACTGTTTCCTTTAGCTAGACAGATTGTCAAAGACGCCGGCTTTGGTCATTCGGCCAGTATAGCCCGTTATGGTAATCTTTTAACACAGATGACACAAAACCCTGCGGCACCAGTCTCAATAGCAGGAACAATTCGATCATCAATAGCTCTAATTGATTGTGAATCGAATGAATCGAATTCGACACCGTTAAAGCGACAACGCCTTACATCCACAGATGCACTTGCTAATTTATCGGGTTCGGATAATAATCGGGTAAGAATCTTAAAATCTGAACAACATTAGAAATGAAAGGAAAATGTTTCATTAACCACGAGCTTTTCATACAATCGCTTATATGCTTTTGGCTTTCTATACATAACAAGCAACCTGCCTCAGATGTGGGTTAGCTTGTTTTTCTTGCTTTCAGCTTTCGCGTGCTTTGCGTTGGAATAGCTTAGAAAAGAAAAGAAAACAAAGTGGTTTGGTGTGTCGTATGGTGTTCAAAATCTCGGAAAACAGTGTTCAAATAACACCAAGAAAATAACACCAAGAAATTTTTACTCAGTTACTTTTCAAGTTTAAGGGATCAACTAAACAGTTCCCAATTAAATAATAAAACGTTCTTAAATCTTTTTCCAAATATCCTAAGCTGAGTTCAACATTAACAGAGAAAAGGTTTCAAAATCGCCTCGAACTGTTGGTAATAAAAGTAATTCTGTTGAATATTATTAACTTTCCGTAGTTGAATGGTTTCTGTTTCTTTTTATTTTTATTTAATGACTTCGCCCAACAACAACTGTAAGGCCTGAAACCAAGCGTCAAGTAATGAAAACTGACCAAGAAGTATCGTTTAAATATTTTTCTTTTATTTGAAGATAAATTTGCGTGATCTTTGATAATAGAAACTGTAACTAAGGCGACAAATGCTTTTATTTTTACATTTCTCGTATCGAAAGAATGATGTTTAGCGCTTGTGCGGAATTTTGTTTTTCGTGAGAAAACAAAGAACTTGACTTGACTTAAGCAAGTATTTGGCTCACAGTTACAAGAAAGAATCATCGCTCTCGAAGGACGATGTTTATTACTTCGTTGACTAAAAATGGGTACTGAATGAGATGATGAAACGTCGATGAGTTAGATTTCTAATTAGAAATCTCGCAGTACATCCAAATATAAGGGTTCTTGGCCAAAATTTATCAAAAGAGAGGCACGGTGACCTTAAAAGGCCATGAACTACAGCTGTCTAGGTCTTTCTTGACTGTTAGTGAGTCTAGCTGGGTCATCAGCGTCTCGTGGCTTACTACAATAATGTACACAAACTTAGGATCATTATATGTGATTGGAAGTCGCTTCCTTTTTGCCAACCAAAGACTCCAAATTCATTTTTTTTTGTTTCTGCTCCAATGGTATTATGACACCGTCCTTCCATAACATATTATATGAAGCAAAGTAATGCCTCGCTCAACCTTAAGAGATAATGAGATATTTAATGCAGTGATTTATTCGAAAATTTTTTATTTACCCCCTCAACTATTTCGTGAGTCGAAAGATGTCCAAAAAGATGCAAGTCCTTAACAGTTCCTTAACCATCTTTGAACACTTTAACGCTTGAAGTACTCTTTTGTTCGATCATAAAAGGCTTTCGAAGGCATTTAACAACATTCTTAGCGCATACCATCCAAGAAATCTCATTTAAAACAAAAATTTCGTCTTCGTTTTTAAAAAATCCACATAACTGTAGGATATAGTTATGAGCACCTCTCCCAAAAAAGAAAACTTTCTGCCATTGAAGTGCAAAAAAAATTAGGCACAGATTTAAAACCTCTTTCATCCGAGCAAACAATGGTTTAATTTCAAGCAAATTGAAATATTCCACAAAATTTTCTAAATTTTCCTGAATTAGAAATCCTCTTGACATCCAACCTAATCCATGTAATTTAAAAGTCACTTTAAAAAACTCACTCAGAAAAGAATTCAGGTCTTTTAAGCCTTTAACCCTAAAAAACTATTTAGTAACTATTTTAGCGTTGAGAAAATAATAATCAAACTCACACAAGCTTTTTGATTAGAGTATATGTTGCAGCTAAAGCTAAAACTTTGACTTTTAACGAAGATTCTATAAATAACTGAATTCCTTAATTCCTTGATTAACTATATTTTCAATTAAGGTGGTGGGTGTTGAAGATGTGTCTTAGCAGGCGAATTACAGTTTTAATAACGATTTGCGTTTTTTGTTTTGTAGCTATTCTATGTTTTCTGTATTGCTTATGGTTTGTTTGTTTTATGTAAACATTTTGTAGTGTATAGTATTTATTTATTTATTCATTATTAAACTCTGTAAAGTATTTTGTACATAAATGTTTCATTTTGTAATTGCTTAATAATAAAATTAAAAAAAATAAAAATAAAAAATAAAAAAAGAAAAAAGCTTTTCAACATTTTCATCAAATTTGCTGCTTCATTCACTTTATTATTTAGCCACGAATACAATTAATAAAATAAATTCAAAAATAATTTGTATCTAATAAATATAAAATTCAAGGATTTGAACGAGGATTCCAGATACAATTTATTTGCTATGTATCAAAAATTTGCAGCTAAAGCACCTTTTGATTTAACGGATATAGCAAAATTTTCGTAAGTTTTTATATTTTCTGTAAATTTAAATCAAAATATTTAATAATTATTAAATATTTATTTATTTAATTTTTTTTTATTTAGTTTAAATAAACCGAACGAATTCGAGGAGCAAGACAATGAATCACGTTTCTCGTTTAGTAATTCCAGTTCGCCACCAACCATACCAGTGAGTATGTGTTTTAGAACTTTTGTTATAATATTTTAGTTTTATTTTCAATAATTATAATTTTTTTTTGCTTTATATTTTACATTAAAACCATTATTCCTTTAGAACAATGGTCCGGAAGATGAACGAATTACAGAAAAATCTTACAGTCGTGCAGATTCAATAAACAATTCTACAGATTTGCATTGTTCGCCCTCTTCAAATAACAATAATAACAATAATAATAGTAACAATAATAATAATAATAATCATCATCATCCTTTCCATCATCATCATCATCGTTTAACCATTGAAACTTGTTCGTCTTCAGCTACAAAAGGCCTTTCATCCTTAAGCAGCGGCGGTGAAGTGCAAGTGATATCAGCCTCTGGTAATCATATCATCGCTGTTGCCAATCCGGCTTTAATAATGAGTCCCACTCTAACTGAGGCTATTAGTTTAAAACGCGAAACTGATTCACCCGATTTGTAAAAATTTACTATAAATATTTTTTTTTTTAAAGAATATTTTGTTTATTAATCATGTGCAATAGTGTAATTTTTATTTGTTTCTTCTTGCTTCTATTTTTTTTTTTTTTTTTTTGTAAATAAAGTTTTATTTAAACTCTTACATTTAATTCGAATAGAACTGAACAACGTATTGAATAAATTATTTAGTTTTAGTCAAGAGCATCTTAATGGTTACGTAATTGTGTAAAAAATTTACTGTGATTTCACTAAATAAATAAAATAAATGATAAAAACTAAGTAAATAGACTTAATGTTCTTGTCAAACAATTCATCCTATAATATAAATAAAATTAATTGTGTTTTTCTTTTTTTTTTTTTTCTAATGTGTATATCCCTGCGAACGAATTTTGTTAGATGCAAAGGAAAATCTTTATAAGTTAATTTATAATCATATTATGAAAGTCGTGCAAAAAAAAAGAACAAAAGAGAGATTATATTCGGTTTTTGCTAAGTATTTTAATACCCACCACTCTCTCTCTCTCTCTCTCTCTCCATGAGTGCCTTCATATGTTTCAGAGTATGTTTTGATATGCTATTGATATTCTATACTTCACTTAAACCCTTGTATTTTTTTATAGCCCTTCATTTCCAACATTTTTAGTGAATTTGAATATGATATTTTATCGGAAACCGGGAATATATTTGAATTGAAAAACATATTTGTGTGAATATATTTTGTCTAAAAAAAAAGTTTGATCTAAAAATAATGATTAATCAATTAGCGAACGTGAACCCTTCCATTACTATCAGATCAGATTGAATACAATTATCGATAGAAAAGTAAAAAACATAAAAAATTCGATTTATTTTTTACAGACCAATTTGTGACCCCAAGCAATATCTTTTACCTTTTTTTTTATTTTTATTTTTTTTGACCCAAACTTTCTTACATTATGAAAAAAAAGGAAAAAAGTAACACAAAGGCATGCAAAAGAACAAACGAGAATCAGAAAACGAAATAACTGTGTAAACAATGGAGTGCAAACATCGGGAAAAGAATCTGTGATTAGGATCTTCATTAATCCAGAAAACCAGTAATTTTTATGTAAGCATGAAGTTGTATTTTGAAGTAAAAGATTCGCTGCACTTTTTTCCCGGAATATCTAAGTTCGCCGAATATTTGTAGTTGCTTTTGTTTTCTTCATCCTACATCGTTCAAAGTTACTATTAATTCAAATATCTTTGCAAGTCACTGTGTCTATTATGGTCGGATGTATTAGTTGTTCGACGTAGAAGCGAACTATCTACGATTAATTAGCTTATGTATGATGATTAATAATGAATTTATAATCGTATGGTTTATTAAGTTAAACTCGCCCTTAAGCGGGATTATATTGTAGGCGTTGAGTTGATGGGGAATTCTTTATTTATAATTTCAGTCATTTCAGGTTCGTGCATGTTAAAGTAATAAATATTTAAACTTTCTACAATCTTTTTAATCGTGCAACGTACAGGGGGTAGAGCAAAATAACGCAAACACTTGACATTATAAAGGTTTTCATAATTGTAGCCCATTAATAAATGTTAACTTTGTGAAACTTCGGCCGTTCTTTTTATTGTCGAAACAGCATTACTCGAGTAAATGCTGAGTTCTGCCGTCACCTTTACCGCAATAGTTTTATGTTGCCTAGTCACAATCTTGATACTATATTGCATGATGTTCATATTATTTTATCTGTCCCCTGTATGTTTCATAATAGACATTAACTTCTTTGCAGCGAGTCTTCGCCGAACATTTTCGTCTTTTTTTTTTACTAAAGTAAGGAAGCTTCCTTTTACAATTTCCTCATCTTATACGCTGTAAAGTATACATCGCCGATTACTGCGATTAATTTAGGTATGGTAAGTAAGTGAAAATGTGCCTTTCATACAACACGGCACTTCTCTCTCTTTACTCATATCTGGGGTCGTTTTACGTTGCCGGATCTTGCTATCGAACAACTTTTAACAAGTTAAACATGCATGAATCGGATAAAAGAAGATAATCGGAGAAGATTCTTCTTTTAACGTGTTAAAATTTGCTCGATAACGAGAACCGTTAACTCAAAATTAAAAGTAATGATCGATAGCTAGAACCATGAAACGGCCCCTGTTTTCCAAAATTAAAATTGCGCCTGTAACCGCAAGCACAGTTTTCGAAGAGTTTGAGTGTTCGAAGAAGAAAATAAAACATCATCGAAATTTTTTCATTCATATCCGTAACTATCAACAATCGGAAAATCTACAAATTTTGTTGCATTTTAATTGCATTTATGTAATAATGTTTTCGATATTATATTTTAAGTTGTCTTTATATTGCGCATTGCGTTTTTTAATGTATATTTTCTATGCTCGTGCGTATTGATTTTTAGCACAAGGATTCAACTGCCGTGTGACTGTTCATCAGCTCGTCATGAAATTTTATTTAGAACATCGCCCTTATTTCAGGTTTAGAATTTCAGATGAGAAATCAGCTAAATCGACTCAAAAATTCACCTGGAATTAAAAATTTGATGATGTTTAACTTTTTGTAGTAGAGTAAAAGGTATTAATAAAACGACCATGTGAGGATCGTGCTAAACAATAGAGTAAGTTTTGTTAACAGTAGACGGCGTATAGCTTTAAAGATCTACTGAGAATTGAAAATTTACAAAAAGGAGATTTCAGTACACTCATGTTTGTGGCCAATAATATTTAAATTTGAGATTATGCTCATTTTTTATTGTAAAGTATAATAGCGTTAAATTAAAAGAAATCATTGAGACATAGCATAAGAACTTGGTCTCACAATATTATTTTCTAACAACAGGAGCGACTATGAAAAGGTGTATACTTTATAGAAAATATAAAGCAGACGAAAAACAAATTTTGAGAAACAAATTTGCATTTTATATATTATAAACTGGCAAATATTGCACTAAACACATAATGTCTTGAACGACAATTCTGTTTATATGTGCTACCGATAGAGGGTCTGCCAAATCCGGACTATGAAATGAATAATCGTATATATACAATAGTGTTATTATTATTTATTATATAAATCGTTGTTATTAAGATTTTTCAAAATTTAAATGTTATTCTATGAAAATAAAATATAAAAATTGTACTCCCCCATCCTTCGGTATAATGAAAGAAGATGAAATAAATATCTTTTTTTTTTTAATTAAGATTTTTTTTTTAATTGTAACCAATTTTTATATGTATTTTTTTCTTTCGATTGTTTTATGTGAATAAGTAAATATAATGCAATTATAATTAAGATCAGAATAAAGCTAATTAATAATATAAAAGCACGTATATTATTAAAAGATAACTGACAGACATGTCAATACACTTTCCGTACAAGCAATTGTTGTGTTTGCGGGTTGTGAACATTTCAATTCAATTTATTTATTCATAATTCTATTTGTATTTATTTGTCTTTCAATACAAATAAATAACGAAATCAACCCCTCTAGTAAATAAATCGATAATGCATTGATAGAAACAACGTCTAACAATTGTAAGATCAATGGCACGCGACCATTGTTTATAATTCATAATAGATTGACAAACCATAAAATATGCTTTTTACCGCAAATTACTTCTGTAACATATAACAAAGTTTTCCCTTTTTTTAATGTGTGTGTTAATATTTAAATTTATGAACATATATCTTTTGCGTTTAAATGACAATAACGCCGAAGGCATATGTTGTGAGTTTTGGAAAATGCATCTGGTTTCCAATCTACGTAAGACAATTATGAAGAAGTTATCATCATCAACAAATCAAATCATTATTTAAACTTTTGATATCTAACAAGAGGATTTTCATTTCTTTTTAGTTAAATTTCCTTTATTATATTTTTTTTTTTTGTGTTCATTATTATATCTTTAAGAAAGACGCGGGTGATTGTTATATTATGGGTTTAGTTTCTTGGGGAAATGTAAATAAAAGAGCATTTGCGGTAGACGTTTGGTTTTTATTCAAAGAAAATCATTTAAAACATTAAATGCTGCTTTCAAAGATTTAAATCTATTAACAAAGCAAACATTTGCATATTTCCTTGCGAGTGTTCGAAGATTTATTGCTGTAGTTGATGTTCGCCACAGCAGATTCCGTAGGTTTACTGTACGCGCCACAAACACTTCATAAACCATTCATTGTTATTTTGTTGACGGGTACTGGTGTTTATTTTTGCGTCTGTCTAGTTGCCAGTCGATCTGCCTGCTGGAATTATATCTTTAGAAACTTAAAAAACTTCTCCTAGAACTCATGCCTTAAATTATTAAAATTTGGCGTTGTCAGGTGTAATTCAAAAATCGTTTCATAAACTTATTCAAAAAAGCCTGAAACACGCTTACATGAAAATTAATCAAATCAGTACGCACGTCTGTTCCCCTTAATTAGCAACAATATGAAAATTATAAATATAGCCCTTGGCGTTGCTAGTGTAGTCGTCTTTGAATCGCGTCCTTAGATTAAGAAAAGGTACCTTCCGAATAAAAACTTCTATATCGTGCCGTCGTTGTGCTGAAGTTATATCTCTAACATTTATTGTATAGGGTTTTTACATTTCTATGGAACCCTTACAGTGGTATCCTACATTACCCTTATATATTTTCTTGTGATTCAACAATAATAGTAAAAACAAGTAATTAATTATTATATTTCAAGATTCTTAAAAAAATACAAGTTCCTCCTATAAAAAAGGGGCGTATATTATTTGCTAATGTAATTGTAGCATCTTCATATATACAGAGGATCACCAAAATAATATAAACACTTACCGTTATAAAAGGTTTCGCAATTATAGCCTTTTGATGAATATTGCGGTTTGTAGAGCTGTAGAGTGAGTGTTGAGTTCAATTGTCACCTCTTCCGGAAAAGTTTTATGTTGTCTAGCCACAATCCTGGTGCTACATTGCATAGTGTTCATATTATTTTGTGTATCCCTTGTATTTTGAAAGCCCTTTCTTTTGAAAGTGGAACAAGTGAATTTTTTGAAAAGAATCAAGATACAAATAAAACTTTCTATATACAGGTAACGCTCCTACTACACGGTCAATAGGTTCCTGAAAAATCCCGCGTTATAGGAAATCGCGTTGTAGGAGACTTAGATCCAGTGCAAAAAGTGGGGATACGTTCCTAATCGAAAAAAAATAGTTGTTATTTGAGATGTTTTTCTATTTATCCATTTCATCATAACAGCATAAATTAATTCATTTATTATCAATTCATTTATTTAAGCAGCGCGAAATAAAATAAAATCTGGAAAAACAAATAAAAACGCAATTTCAACTCTACTTAACAATAAATTAAACGAAAATTCAAATGACAAGCTTCTACAAATCTCCCTCCTCTACATCACTTATTATAATTTGAGTGTGTTTCAAACGTTTTGCTCATATCTATCCTAATTCAAATTCCGAGCTTGATCCACTATCAGACTGATCCTTTTCAATGATTACTGGTTTAAAAAAAATCTTTTAATGAAGGTTTCCTGGTAGGCGGATAAATTATTTTTAAGATTTGTAACTTTGCCGTCGATTAATTTCTAGCCATGCTATAAAGAGACAATGCACATGCAGATAGGCGGTTTTTCTTGTAAAATTAAAATATGTAGTGTAAAAATCAAAGAGGCTAGATCTCACAATTTTTTACATAAACATATAATGCAAAATTAAAGTTTGTTAGAATATTAATTTAAAAAATTTTTGAAAATCGCGTTGTAGGAATACCGCGTTATAGGAAATTTTCCGCATTTTGCGAACCGCTTTGTAGCGAAACCACGTTATAGAGGTACCGCGTTACAGGAGGGTTACCTGTACTTTATATGTACTTTTTGTTCATAAACAATCTATAATAAAAAGAATTCAATTGCTTTGGGTGATGAAAAGTTTGGCGTTTAATGGTATTGGAAAGATGCTTACGTTAAAAATGATTGAAATCCATTTTAAGTTGCATTTATCCTAAGCGAATAGTATCAATTGTATATTGTAAATAGATCGAAGTAAATTATGTTACTGGTTTAAAAGTATCCCTTTTACAAAGGGGATTTCAGTTCCCGATCATTTTTACTACGGACTTATAAAACTACCGCATCCAAGGGATAACAAAATGTATCATCTTAGCAACAAGCACTTACCGATTATGACAACAGTTTAGCCCACTGGGTAAATAAATAGAAACATAAACTTCACCATTCTATGGATGAAAGTTTTTCGGTGCAGTAAAATTTGATTAAAGATAATTGAACGCCACATTTTGTTATCAAGATAGTCGTTCTTATCATGATTTTGGAGTGTGAGGCAATGGAATGCGGAAGTCCAATTCTTTGCATATGTATACTACTTTCTCATGATAATACAAAATTACCGAAAACATAACAAATTTTTAGTTTCGAAGAAGCAATAAAATTTTCCTGCTTAAATTTCAAAAACTGTACATTTAAAAGCAAAAGGTTAGTTAACATAGCTCTGTAGTTATCATCCGTGCAGAATCACCTGTCAGAATCCCTTTTACAATAATTATTTTTTTCAGATTCCTATTTTTACATAATTATTTAATTAATTATTTACATAATTGGCGATCGACACTTTAGAATACGAATGATTTTCGATTTAATTTAGCTATCACTTATGCTGAACTCTTCGTACGCATAGTTCGTTTTATGAATTTGCAACGATTGACAAGTATTCAAAATGTAAATAAACGATTCACCATAAACTTTATCTTAAATGAATATTATATTAATACTGACAGTAAAATTATTCTTAATATATCAGCATAAGTTGAATTAATATAAAACAAACCGAGTGTTTGACATGTGCAAGAGGATCTGAGCGGCTTTTTTTAATATCTACTAATAATTTATCTTGAAACGAAGAAAATGTTCAATAAAATACATTATACGACTTATGTAAATTTCCTTTCCTTCAATTTTACGGCATTGCACACATGAAAAACGAAGCACTTTTGATAAGTAAAACAAAAAAAAACTTTTATTTTTTTTTTTTAATTCCATTTTTTATTTTTATTGTTTTTCCTAAATCATCTCTAAATGCGATTTTTAATTTAGTTGCCTTAATTACGCAGTATCGGCAATTTTTTCTATAATCCAGTCCATAAAGTGCTGTGTACTTGAGTAAACACCGGGTATTTCAGGACGGGCACAACCGATACCATAGGAAACAACACCAATTAAATAATAACGTACACTATCTTTATAAGGCTGAGCAGAAACAAATGAAGAAAGAATTTATGTTTTCATAAAAGTTTCTTTTTCGTTCTTTTTTTTCTTTGTTATAGGAAGAAATCACTTACTTCTGGCATCATTAGTGGTCCACCAGAATCACCTTGACATGTATCTTTACCTCCGGAGAGTACACCCGCGCATATAGTCGCTTCATCAAATTGATTTTCGGTAAAGAAACGTTTTTGTTGTTCATAACGAACGCGACAGACTTCATTGTCGAATATCGGTATTTGTAGTTCTTGTAAAACATCGGCAGATTGTCCTCCTTCCATTGTTTTACCCCAGCCTGCCACAAACGGCGTATGCTGCACATATGATTTTTGCCTAAATTCCGGGGCGTAGGGCAAACAAATCGGCGCTATGGAATCTGTATTATTACGCAAAATATTAACCAAAAAAAATCTAAAAAATAGTTCAACCAAAATCCCCACTTACCACTAAACTTAACATTGAAAGCCAAGTATAAAATAGCAATATCGCTGTGACCATTTCTTTTATTATATTGAGGATGAGATTCTCTCTAAGAATGGATAAAATGGAATCATTTTAATGTCCTAATTTTTGTTTTCTGATGTATTAAAGCCAAAAAAAAAAAACTAAAAAAAATCTTACTCTAGCCACAGGTATATCAACATGACGCGCTTCGGCATCCGTGCTAAGATCATGTTCGCCCAAACGTACAAAGCTCCTATTAATGCATGAACAATGAGAATTATTTTTTTTTTTGTTTTTATTCTGTTAAAGTTGTTTTGTTTTCTTTTAACTTACAAATCTCTTCTAATGCAATGAGCTGCAGTTACCACATGCCGAGCAGTAACTAGAGTACCGCCACATTTAAATGGAGTATTTGCAAAATTATCATCATAGCCAATTAAAGCTATCCAGGGCCAAGCACCTTTTTTACTAACTTCACCGCCCACAATTTTCTTATAACTACTGGATGTGTAACCACAACCCTCTTCCACGGTGGGCAATCGTCTGGGTGGATCATCGCTATTTCTTATTAAAGGATTGCTAGTAGTGGGGTTTGCTTCGTTAATGGGACAGCAAACGTTTTGTTCCACACCATTGCATATGTCGTTTGACGCTCTTAGGAATTCAGCAAAAGTTGCGTCATTTTGCTTTAATAACAGTTCATCGACTAATGTTTGGCAATTCTTAAGAGATATGCAACTACCTCTTTTCAAATCAGGGCCAACACAACTAAGTCCTTTAGCTTCGACCGCGCTTGTGGTAAGAGGACGTCTGGAAGTTGTGGATGTGACAGGACCTCTGGAAGTAGTTGTTACTCTTCTTGTTGTTGTTGTTGTTATTGTTGTCGGTCTGGTCGTACCAGTCGAAGGTGTTTGCTCTGTAGGTATAGTGGGTCTTAAGAAAGGATTTGAAGGATTGGCAGTTGGTATTTGTGTAGTAAAAAAAGGATTTGGCGGAGCTTCTGTTGTTCTTACTAACTGTTGTGGTCGCGTGCAACAAATCTATTAATTGAAGTCGAAGAAAAGAAAAAAATTAAAATCTCACGATTTAATATCTTATAGCACTGGCAGCAGTGGTACCATTGTTGCTTTAAACCCAAATTCTATTTATCAGTATACCTTAGGCACCTAATACCATAAAAGTCAAAATAATTCATATCTTACTTGATAAACCGATACTTGAACTAAATGTATATTCAGTTATGTAAAAAATTAATCAATTACACCTATTTTTCTATAAACAGAAAGTCATCTAAAACTTACTTAACAAAAAAGATATAAAAAGACTGTCGCTCAGATAGACATATTGATATTAACATATAAAGTGATCAATATAATCAATATATGTGTGATCTTTATATAATGGATTACGTTGCTTCGTTCTTCTTCTTTAAGATGATGTTCTAGCAACTATTGATATCTCGGCTTGTCAAAGTCTATCATATAACCAACCGACAGGATTCGATACACCAACATTTGCCAACTATTTGAAGTTGCTTTCAAAATTTACACTCGATAATGTCAGTTTTACTTTCTTTCTATTTTGCGATAACTATGATTATTCCGAAAAAAAAGCGTTTTGCCGACAATTTGAAAGTCACCTTGTGACTAGGAAAGCAAGGTAGGAAGGCAAACTGTAGAGGGAATATTACACATGCGTGTGCCGCTTATGAATCAAAACTACCGTTGTGAAATTTTTAAGTACTTCGTCACGCACTTTGTAAGTCTCCAAAATGTAATTTGAATCATTTAAAATAAAAGTCAGCCAGGACACCCCTAATGAAGCATGTCATACTAAAAATATAAGTAAAGTTGCTATCGCTTAAAAGTGAAATTATTTCGATTTCAAGTATAAAGGATCATGTATCTAAATTTACGCTGAACAAAATTATCCAATAAATGATTGCTATCATAAAAAATTGAATTTTTTTTTTGTCACCAGGAAAATCTTCGTTCTCCATTCTCTTTAGCTTAGAAATGCTCGGTTTAATAACTCACTCAATTTATTAGATTAATTGGAAAAAATAAAAAAATTCTTTTTAACTTACAACTGGATCACCATTAATATTGCGTGTGCCACAGCTTCTCTGCAAGGCTATTACGTATTGCTGTGCCAGGCGGCGATTTGTTGTCTGAAATACATTTACCACCTGAGGACAATAGCTTAAAGCTACGCAGGTGCCATAATAGTTCTCAGGTGTCACGCAATACTGCGGTTGTACTAGAAAATGAAAAGAAAAAACAAAACAAAACAAAAACATGTAAATGATTATCAAGGATTTCTACTAAATAATATATATATTTTTTTAAATTTATGCTTAAAAGGAGGAAGAAACAATAATAAAAAATAATGAAAACAAACCGACATTAAAGTCAATAAACTGGCCAATTAAACGAAAATAACTCGATTAACGTGTTTTTGATTTCTTTTCTTCAGTTAATGCCACTGGTACGGCTAACATTATGTATTTCATGTAAATTATTAAAATTTGTTTTTCTTCTTTTTTTTTTTTCAACCAATGTTAAATGCGTTCATCCAGTTAACCTTGAATACCTAACTGTGTTAAATACGCGACAAGTATTACGGAACTTACGTTAAATATTAAAAAAAAAAATTAACGAATACCTTCATTTACAGTCAAGGTATAGTCAATAGGTAATTACATGCTAGTATATATTTATTGCTATTATATTACTGAAGTATATCTATATACCATAGTATTACTAAAAACAAATATATTATGATGTTACTGAATACTCTGCGAGTTTAAAATGATGGGTTAATAGACTTTTCATTTTTATACCCACCAGCGAAGGTGAGGGGTGTATTTAATATTGTCATTTGATTTGTAACTGCCAGAAGGTAACTTCGAAGACACCACAATGTATATATATATTCTCGATCAGCATCAAATTTAGAATCGAGTATGTTCGTCTGTCCGTCTGCCCGTTTGTGTAATGTCTGTGGTAAACATTCTTTTAGTCGCAAAATGAAGATATCTGCTTCGAATTTGGCAGACAAATTGGAAGTTATTTTACATACGTTGCTATTGAAAATAGGCCAAATCTACCACAGGCCTCACCCACAGCATAAGCTGAAAGCACATTTGTTTTCTGGGTGTTTTGCTCTGGTTGTTTTCCACGGTATTCCATGGCTGGCTGTGTTCCATGGTATTGCATAAAATAATATAAACAACATCTGCCATTCCCATCCATAAAAATGTAGTTTTTCCCGCTTTCTTTAGGATAGAGATGGTGCTTATAAAGGATTCAGCACATCTGAATATAATTTTCATCCTTGTTTTTTTTAATTACACTAAATTTATTGTTTTCACTGTAAAATTAACAAATAAAAACCCCCTTAACAATACGACATATTTTTGGACAGTTTGTTATTAAAAGCGTAGCAGCCCTGACGATATGTTATATATAGCGTAAATTAAAAGTTGATTGATTACTGCATATGCAAATTTCTCCCTCGCAGTAGGCAACTGTGCAGATTCCATAAGTTCTAAGTTATCGGCCAGAAAAATTTGTTTAAATGTTCTCCTGAACGATTTAGGAAAAACATTATTCTCGACATTTTAATTTCGATAAGTTCGGATTTGTGAAAAGAAATGATTTTTCCTTCAAAGCGATTAAAACGCGGAATTGTCTTTACAAGCAAGAAATTGAACGTCTTGTGGATTTTTAAAATGTTTCCAAGTCATGATTGAATTTGTCAGATATCTGTCGTTTTTAGAAATTAGATGTCTACAAGATTTGTCCGGGAAGTATTTTTTCGGAAAATTAAGAAACTTTCGCTATTTTCCATATATGGGTTTTTAATAAAGTGATGCGTAATGTGCTTTACAGCCGCCGACTAACCTGATTGCAAAGTATACTGGAGAGAAGGTTGCTATTAACAAACTATTTTCTCTAGAAGACATTATAGCTTCGTAACAGACAGGCGGCCATTAATCAAACACGTTAAGTTTAGAAACATATTTAAAAAACTTTGTGGATCGATAACGCTTACATCTTCCAATCTATCAAAATTTAAGTAAAAATGCGTAGAGTAGGGTATAACAATGGAAAATATTAATCTATTTATCTATTTGTCAGTTGTTCACCTGATTAAAACTTGATTTCAATTTTATACATATCTTTATTCCCTTCAAGTTAATTTTAAACGTGAACTAAATTTATCTAGCAGTTCGCTCACTATTCCCAAAAATCTGATAAATTTTGGACATTTCCGCAAATTTTTGTCTTTGAATCCCAAAAATCATATAAATCAGAAGAAGATTAAAAGAACATATTCATTAAGTGAGACGGACACAAGAAAAATTATCAGATGTCATTTATTATTTTAAAAGATCGTAACTACATTGGCATTAATTTGGAGATAATATCATCTTGTGAATTTTATTCATGTTTTATTTTACCCACCAACGAAGAGTGAGGGGGTATTCATTTGGTCATTTTGTTTGCAACAGAGCCTCTATAAAACATATATTTTCTCGATTAGTATACAATTTAAAATCGATTTAGGTATGTCCGTCTATCTGTATGTGTGTCTCTTCCTGGCAAATTTGCTCTTTATTGTGAACATAAACTTATTGTTTTCAAATTTAGCAAAAACATTAGAAGTTCCTGCACGCAATTTAGTACGGAAAATGGGGCCAATATGTACCAAAGGAAACGCATTCAATGCAACACGAATGAGATATCTGGTTTCTATGTTCGTCATCCATAAGTAATAAGTATTTGTACATGTATGCTTTGAAAATGAAAAAATCAACCACGTCCGTTGCCAATTGTAGTATGTCGAAATTTCGTCTTTTTTCGTTTTTTTTTACGATAAAGATGGTGGAGATAAAAGATTCGATCACAACCGCATGCAACGCTAATTGTTATAATTGCTTAGGAGGTAATACATAGTTATTATTTTATGGTTGAACAAATGCATATGCTTGCATACATATATAATTGGAAAATGTATATTTTTTGTTTAAAGAATAATTTCTATCTTTTATGTGTTATTTATTCGATATTTGCATCGTCTAAGTCGTGTGCCTCCGTGGCGCAATGGGTTAGCGCGTTCGGCTGTTAACCGAAAGGTTGGTGGTTCGAGCCCACCCGGGGGCGTTCGTTTTTTTTTTTTTTATTTCAAAATGCATTAAAATATTTTAAAGAAATGAAATACAAAATTAATTCACAAACAAACTGATCTGACATTAGCTGAAATAAATATTTTGCGCATCACTATTTTAATGAAATTAATATCTGTGATGTAAACTGTTTCCTTTTTTCTAGTGTGTTAGCAAGATATATCTTTTAATATCAATAGCTGCAAATTTTGTATTTATTCGCGAAATGCGAATACAGCGCAAATAGAATTTTATCAACTAGAATCTTGAGTATGAATGGAATTTGACTACTAACGAATGCGAGTAGTCGATAGTAATGGCACATGTAGACTAAATCGAATGTATTTGTTTACATCTCTGCAATTATTTACATTGATTAGATGCAATTCTTTTACTATGTTTGCTGTACACGCCCGATTTTAATGAAAAAGCGTAATATTTTTTCATTTTAGGTTCTTGACAATAATGTCAGCTAAATGAATTTGCAATTTGACTCTTATCGCTTGAACAATATTTTATTAAATTAATATACATGTTGATTGTAGTAGACTGTAATGGAAAGACTTCTGTTAAAGCGAAGTTATGTTAGTGTAGAAATTTGATATTTTCGCGGTTATTAATTCTGTTATTTATTTTATAAATTTGACTTTTTACTTGTTATATTATATGGTCTAAGTCATAGTTTAAAAAAAAATGAGTTTATCAACTATTTTTCACATCATATTTTAGCTTGTCTGTCTGTATCGTCCCTTGATATTTGATATTTCGCTTGTTTTTAATCTACAGACTGTAATTTTCTAGATATTTTCATCAAATTTTATACAATGACACAATTCGACTCGAGGGTGAATCTTATAAAAAAAATTGTTTGGACCGGATGATATAAAAAAAATGAAAAAGCTCGTACATATGAAAGGCATTTTATATTTTTAAAGAAAAATCGGTGAAATATTCTCTTTTAACATACTAATGAATATAGAATGTTTAGACGAAGTGGAACAATTTTTCGAACATCCTCTCATATAAATGCTCTTACAAGAAAGCTTGTATATGGCAACAACCTCTACTTTTTAGTTGTTTATGCTGAAGATTAAAATTAATTTAGAATGTATGCATTTAATGAGATTTTAAATCGATGTCGTTCATCCTTGCGTCTGTTCTTTAAACTGGAAAAGATAATTGAAATTTGCCCTTGAGTTTAATTTGAAAGGTCATCGCAAAATTTGTTCAAAGCAGCTAAAAGTCTAATACAGTCGCAGAAAAATTAAATATATTAATTGCTTACTTTTGATCAGTTTACAGACACATCTGCTACTATAGGTAAGAAAATAAGAAAGTTACGTTCGGCTAATGCCGATATTTGTATACCTACCACCATTCATTCTGTTATACCAATAACACATCTGTAGAATGTACGGAATAATTTTTAACTTTCTCTTTTACTTACCTGATGAGTGAAGAAGTGGAAAACGTCAAAAAAAAATGAAAATTAGATAACTTGTACCTTTGCGTGGATCTGGCTGATTTCTTCTATGTTTAATATGAGTGCATTATAAAGTAAAGGTAGAAAATTCCTGCCTTCTGTCCTTCATAATTTAAGAGTAATAAATAAAAAAATTGCGATCGACGCTTTAGAGTAGACCTGGTCTTTGACCAGTTCATTAATAACCTGCGTGCAAGAACTTCCAATATATATGCCAAATTTGTAGTTTATATCTTCATATTTTCAGCTAGACGACTTCACATTTGCAGTCAACAACACTCATCCACACAAACAAATGCACACATGAACATACATGCCCATTTTGGTTCAAAAATTGACAATGATCAAGAACATAAATACTCAGTAGGGTTTTTGGAGTTCTTTCTTTCGAATGTTACAAACGTCATGACATATGACAATGTACCCCACATCCTTCAGTGGTGACTAAAAAAACTAACGGCTGTAGGTATCAAGGATTCGTTGCAGCATAAATATTATTCTCTTATTTGCTTTCAATTTTTATTAACAAGTCGGTAGCAAGCAAGATAAAATCTAAATTTAATTTAATAATAACAATTATATCATATTTTTCTGGCTATTATTATATCACCAACGAAAGAAAAGATCATACATATTCATTTTGCCCTCGTGAATGATGTACATGCCTGATGAATGTAAAATGTCGAGCCGATTTGTATATATATATATATTTATAGTTGTCCATATGTCCATTTGCATTTGAAATTCTCAAAGTAGCAACAACATTAGATATCAAATTTAAGAAAAAGTTTAAAAAATAAAGAGAGTGTGGAGTGTAAAAAATTTGCTTGAGAAATTGATAAATTTGCTTCGATGACCTGGCACGTCTAGCAAAAAAAATAAAAAATAAATAAAGGTGAATATTCAAAATTTCGTCGAAAATGTATGCGAATTCCTGCTTAAAAGATATAAAAGGCATGACGCTTTCCAAAACTCATAGTTTCAATAGACTTAAGACACAAAATTCTTTTGTTTGAACAACTTACAATTTTGATAAAGACTAAAGAAACGAACTTGCTCTAAAAGATTATCCGGTATTTCAAAAGCACTCAACACGAGAACGCCAAATATTAAATAAATCATTGTGCGTGCGATCACATTCAAATTGAAACTAATCGCAAATTGAACACAAATTTTCTAATTTAAAGCGATATTCAATGTTTAAAATTAAAACTTGATACTTCATTTTCTTCTTTTTTTTTTGTTTGTTTTAAAATGAAAATTTTGTAAAATCAACGACATTATTTAGCACTGCGTTATTTATCTGTTTTTGGGAAAATATTCGTTACTGCTTATGGAAATTTGGAATTCGTTTTGGTTGTTTAATTGTTGTTGCTATTGCTGCTGTTTAAAACGTATATAAGCAAGATATTTTGCGTTAAGAATTGAAACAGGTTTGTTTTTTGTATTTTCATTATTATTAAATTTAATTGATTTAAATTGCTTTGCAATATAATAACATATAATTGAAAGGTTTGTGATTTTGTTTGTGTGTATAAAAGAAACAACTACGTAAAAATATTTATATTAAAACTAAATACACAATACATGACGACTATTGTCCCTTCATAGACAATGTTGTTTTTTCTTGTTTTCTTTTTTTTTTTTTTGCTTTCTAAGCAAAAGCACATCAACTCTTAAAAAAATCAGTTTTTTTTTTAGTTTAATCTTTTTACCTTGTTGACGGTTGAAACGCTGAGTTAAGACATCAGCTATTAAACACGCGAAAACAATTAATGTTAAAAATAAATTTTTACTCATTTTGATTATTTGAACACTTGTCAGATTTTGGTGCTAATTAACCCTGCAGTTAAATACTTTTTAAAGATTTTTTATTTCGTCATTTAATTAAAAAATTAGTAAAATAAAATTCAACACTTATTACACTTGTTTTAATCTCTTTAGACAAATTCGTACTAAACTTGTGTTTTCGCGAGCACTTACATTTTAATACTATCTCTACGGATCTCAGTTTACTGTAAAAGAAGCGTCCGTTTTATAAATTTATTAGTGGCCGTGTGTGTGTGTGTATCGCAGTGTATGTGTATGCTTTGCATTTCTCACATTATGTCATATAAACAAGCAATATCTGTTAAGGAACAGATGGAACGGTTTACTATTTATATATTTAATATTTTTTTTCTCTACTGAGATATGAATTTATTTATCTTCTCTGTTACGCTTGATTGCTACCTTCAACATATTAACGTTTGGCAAGTGACCACTGTCGTGGCTATGCATATACATATATGTGTGCATGTATGTCTGCGGCGTCAAGTTATCTACTTAATATTCAAACAGTTTAGTGACACTTTACTCACACTGCACTATATGCACTGAATTGAGACATTTGGTAAAAAAAAAAATATATATATAAATTGTAGAAATTTCTTTAGAATGTAAAATGACTCAAACGGATATTAAATATATATAAATATAACCTTTTTTTTAAATATTAGTCAAATTAAAATTAAACACAATGAAAATACTTTCTAAGCAATTTGAACTAAAGTGAAAAAAAGGTAAAACTCATATTCGGCTTAGACCGGAACTTTTTTATATCCAGCAATAATTTCCAATATTCTTACCTTTTAAACTACAATACAAGTGTAAGTACACGACTGTGTAAATGAAATTAGAATCTTACTCACAAGGTTTTTAAAGAATATTTTTTGGTGTTACAAGCGGAAGGATCATATTTATATGGAAATCCATTTGTATAAAAAGCATTTCTTGTCCTAATTAAAAAAAGTGCAGTAAAAAAAAAGTTAACAAAAATCGATAAACATAACCTGTTCGACATACGACTTGATAATAAAATTGAAATTTATATCTACTTGTTTCAGTTGTTCTATTACGGACGACCGCGCTTATCAAGAAATCGCCACTTGCTACTAAATGTTACAAACCGTCTAATAAAATTAGTAATATACTCCTGTTCTTTGATGTTAGAAAAACATGAATGTTGTTGAAAGAATGCTTTCTGGCGAACCTCTCTTACCTCGTTTTTTTCTTTGCATTTAATTCTAATCTACATAAAAAGGTGATTGAGTGAAAGTTGCAAAATATTAAATTCATTTAATTAATAAATTTAATTTAATATACACACGTTTCTACGTATAATGCAGAGAAGAGAAAGAGAGACAGATTAAGATCAACAACTGATGGCAAACCAGGCCTACATAGTACACTGATAGTAAATAGTATTAATTCATTTGAAAACTTTCAATTTTATGTAAAATTGATAGCAATGACTTTGAAAAATTTTTAGTTAATTGTGTAGAGATATTTTGAAAAGACGTAGAAAAAAAAGTACAACTAACTGGGAAATAAATATCTTAAACGTATTAATTAATAATTATAATGGAGATATAAAGCTTTTGAGACGAACCTTGACTGCCTCTTTACTCTATTTTATGCTTATGTTTTTACATAACGTTCTTCTATATATTTGTAGGTAATAAATATTTGTGTGCACCAAATATTGTACAGTTATTTATTATATAAATTGTAAACTAAAAAAAAACAGGAACAAAATCCATATTCAACTTAAAACTATATGCAAAATTTATGGCAGCGTAACCCTTCTATCCCGCAACAATAACTTAATATATCCAGCAACAGAAATGCTTTCCCTTCAATAAGCTATTAGATATTACAACACAATATGTTGAAAGCATAAGATATAAAGAAATATTGTAAAATGGTAAATATTATACTAAAAATATGATGCCTTGGATGATAGTTTTCCGTTACATATGTTACTAAAATAAGGTTACCAAATTCGGATATTCGCAGAGACATATCTAATTCTTCGTATTAAGCTGACTGGTTTTATAACTTGATTTGACTTGACTTGGCTAATACAAAAAATATAAATTCATGTTTTGAAGCGATTTGATATTTCGAACAAATTTTTAAAACCACAATCGACCGACTCACTACCAGATAGACAGATAGACGAACTATATATATATATATATATATATATATGTACATATATATAATATATATAAATATATAATAATAATAAATATATATATATATATATATATATATATGTGTACATATATATAATATATATATATATATATATGTACAGATAACTGTTTGAATATCAACAAGCAAGAAAATTATATTTGGCTATGCCGAATTTTTTATCTCACCACCTTCATCTTACAAAAATGGCGAAAAACTAAATTGTAATAGGTGGGCGTAGGAGTGAAAGAACTTCCAATGTTTTTGCCAAATTTCAAGCCAATATCTCCATTTTTGCGGCTAGAAGAATGTTTACCACAGACTTCAGATAGTTTAGCAGCCACACAGATGGACAGACGTATCGACGGATACAATTAAGTAGATTCCGAATTTCATACTGATCAAGAATATACATATACTTTGTGAGGTCCCCGAAGTTTCCTTTTGGTAGTTACAAACCAAATGCCAAAATGAAATATATCCTTCACCTTCGGTGCTGGGTACAATAATACGTATCAAGTTTAACGGTTTCTAATGCATATTTCATAGCAATTATAATATAATCCAAGCAACGTAACAAACACATGCGGAGTGCAAAATTAAGCCGTCATCAATACGTTATAAGCTAAAAGAAAATCTATTATGAAACAATAACGGAGAGACGGATGTTTATAAATTTTAGATTTTCATTAATTATAAGAGACATTACAGACAGACGACTTTGACTCTTGATCTTGTTCTAACTTAATATAAATGTATAGAATTTAAGCATAAACTTGATATTTGGCACTTGTTTATCGATGTGGAAGCGGATATGATTAAGTTCATTCAGTTATTAACAATTATGTAACCTATATATGTAGGTTATAAAGATTAATTAGAAAGCATTTTTATGTAATAGAAAAACGCAACAAATCAAATGTACTCCCAATAATGGGTGGTATATAAATAACTTTGTAACGACTTATTAAACATAAGTAAATAAGCGAATAACTTTAAATTTAATTAATTTTTTTTTAAATATAAAACAATTAATTAATGATATAATAATCGTGAATAAAATCTAAAATATGTCAATGAGTAAAATATTAAATATGCGAAGAAATCCCCTTCAACTCAAAAATATGTCTGTTTGCGTGTCCTTGTGATGATTAAGCCAATTTCAGCTAACTGCCCGACATACGCGCATATCATATATTTTATAAAATTTATTAAGCGATTATAGTGCGAATTTATTCTCATTAGTATTTAATTTTGTAAATGGGAATTTTTTTTTATTTAACTGCTCTTAGTCATTTGTTAGCAACGATCCAGTTTGTTTTTTATTTTTTCGTCTTTTTTCGCATGCTTTGTTAAACTAAACAACAGGTACCAAAAAGCTGATTTAAAATCTCTTTACTAAAACGGATATGGCGCTTTCAATCATAAATAAGATTACGATTACACAGCTCGTACTTCATAAATGTGTTTAGAAATGATTTTAAATATTGCATTTTTTTTCTTAAACAAAAGTACGCTACCATCATGTTCTTTACGATTTTTTCTTTGTCTCTTTTTTTATTTTTTTTTTTTGCAAGCTTACTATTACGAATGGAGCCGTAATATATTTGTTATTTGATGTTATAATTCAGAAATACATCTCAGTGGGTATATAAAGTGATAATATTGTTAACCAGCCTAAGAGTGCATTTCATTTTTTTCGTTCATTAATGGAAGGCGTACGATCTCGAAATTGGAATTAAAACGTAAAATTTTACGTATGCATTGCTACAGGCATTCTATTAACTAGCTAAAGGTATATACTCAAAGAAACTCTGAGTGAATTACGACAATTACTATGTGTTCAACAAATGCGTAGTTGATTAATTTGTCTTCTTCTTCTGCATTTTATGAAACATTGTTTCCTCTTTTTTTTTGCAAAAAATTCATTTCACAGAGATATATCTCTATATCTCCACGGAATAATAATATCAATATACACGTGACCTTGCGAATATTCGAAAATGTATACAATAGAGAAAAACAAGTTAACATGTCATAGTCGGACAAGGTCGACTCTCAGAAATCCTGTACCATTTTGACTAAAGCAATTTTTCACCTCTTTTCGTCACAAAATTGTACCTTTTTACTATAGAAAAGCTTGTTCTTTGTCAGAATGTTTTTCTGAGAAATTAAAAAATCCATCAAATCTAAATTTTTGAAAATAATTTGTTAGGCCAAAACACTAATTTTCACTAAGTTGTGGAAATTTTCAAAAATGCATGAAATTTCTTTCCTACAAGGACATTTTCAAAACAGATAATTGTTCTTGACCCAAAACATGCCAGGGTATTAAATTTGATCAAAATATCCATAAAATTGCGACCTGTAAATTGAACATGAAATGAACAGAGAGGCAGACAGAAAAGCATATATACATCGATTCAGAATAATAAAAGCCTCCCAAGTTTCTCTGAGAATTGCATAAATTTTTACGAATTTTACATACACCTAACACAGGTAGCCCCTAGTATAATAATGCAATGTGAAATATATGATACTCTTCTTTTTCCAAAATCTGTAACATTGAATCATAGAAACATGTGTGTGTGTGCGAATAAATTTCTATTATTATAATTTATTTAGATTAAAAGAATAAATTCTTGGACTAAAAAATAGGACGAGCGCCAACAACCATGGAAACTTTAAATTTCTACGCGATATTAGCGTATTAAGATATGAATGTAAGAAAAATTTTATTTTTAGTATTAAAACGCATTTAGATGATATTGTTTCGCTAGGAACTTCAAGTGAAACGAAAAGAAAATTTTTCGTTTAAATCTACCACAAGACAAATTTGGGGAAAATGCAGCAAATGTAACAAACGTAACTTCATGTCAAATCAATTTACATTTTTACTTGTATTGTAAAATTTCATATTATTTAGTTAAGTGTGGGAATCTACTAAATTGTTTAGTCCGTATATAACGCATAGAAGTTTGCCTTGAATATATTTATCCCATAAATATACCTCAGATTAACACCAAGTGTAATATATGATATTCTGTCTGGTTTGCAGGATAATCTTACTCATAAGACAGCTTTACCCGTCACCTCATTCAGGCATATAAAAAAAAAGAAAAGAAAATCCAAAATAATTTTATTTATTCATTAGAATTTTTATAAACGCCGCCATCCCTGTTACCACACACCTGCAAATAGTTATAGATAGAATCACAGAGTTGTCGGAAATCCCTGAGATATATCCTCGATTAATAAGTATGGCAAAAAAAAAAAAAACAAAACGATTGTATTAAGAATTTGCGATATGCAATTAATTTAACATACAGTATAGCTTAAGTATTTGTTTGTCGTTCAGTTAATATATTTGACTGTTTATTATCTGTTGTTCCTTATTGTAATTTTATGTAATTTTTATAGCTACCGGTATTTACAATCTTAACGAGAACGAGATTGTATACATACTTAAGCGCTTTTTATTGGCCAAGTGTTTCATGCATCTGCATTGATAATAACAAATTAAATAAATTATATGGCGGAGTTAATCGAGACCTTTGCACTACAATTCAATGCATTAACTATAGTGCGATCAAAACGAAATTAAATTTTTCTCTTACATCCATTATGGATGTAATTTTAACAAAACGAAACGTACTTCCACAATAGAATTAGCTCTCATGTAGTATTATTACTACTATTAATATTATTATTATTTATTTATTTAGACCAATGAAATGAATTCTGCGACTAAAAAAATTTCATTTTTAACTTAAGGAAAAGAAAAAAGAAGCCATATTTCCTTTAGTTCAAATTTTATATACACATCGGCTAAGATAAATAAATCACAAAAAAGGCTTATATTCTTTGGCTTATTTCTTTGTAATTTTTTTGTTAGCTCAATGTGGTTCTGAATGCGTATAAATGACTGGGCGGATGGACAGATCTATGCGTGTGGGTTAGTGAAACTGACTTACCAGTCTCATGTGTGGTGATCGTATATACATATATACTTTGCAGTGTATTTAATGAACATTTCTAGTCATTCGAAAAGAATTGTGACAAAACTAACTCTATTTGATGGTAAATGCAAATACAAATCAAAGCAATCGCATAAAGCATTAACGCTACAGTGCATGTATATGTATTCTCTCTTGTTGTGTGTACCAGTTCAGTGCTCATTATCCACTTATAAGCGTGTAACTCTACACTGTCTATAAGCAAAACGAGAATCAATAACAAGAGAGCTTCCACAAGAGAGCTTTTACAAGACACTGAAAAAATTATTATTCATACGATGAGAAAAACGGGTATTAAACGAACCTTTTTCATATGTTTACTATTGTTTGCTACGAACTCGAACTCTCGCTTGTTTTACATATTAGAGAAATGCATGTATACAGCACTCTGTATATAAGCAAACATTATATTTCTTCGCATTATGTTTTTTATCCGTTTCAGCATCTGTGTTGAAAGAATACTTTAAATATTTACTAGTGTGAAATTAGCCCTCTACGTTTTGTGGGCTATCTTCACAGATAGTTCATGTCTTTGCTATGGTATTTGATAATAAAGTGGCATCGAAACAGAACTGGCGTCAATTTAGCCCACAACATTTTTAGGTTTATGTATTTACTTTGTCTTTGCTAATTAATATTAAAGTGATATCGAGAAAAAACAAAACGTTTACAGAAACCAAACAAAAGGAGAGAATGCAAACATAAATGAAAATCTGAATCATGCTTTATGTTATAAAAAATACAACAACAAAATTTATTGTAACTATACATTATGAAGAGTGCGCTTGGCGTTGGACAAAGATAACAATGTACAAACCGCGTTACAACATTTGATATATCTTATAGGACATTAAAAGCTATTAGAAAAATCTAACTTCATTACCGTAAACAGGGGAGCCTCCATATGTACTATCTTCCATATACGGAAGATATTTAATTTATTATAAATAATGCATCCTTTCTATTTAATTTTTTTTTACTTTTTATAATTTTTAAATATTGTAAGACGTTTTTCAAATAAAAAATGAAATAGTTATTAAATCTTTTTCAATTCAATGGAATCATTCCCCAGCTCAATGGAAATGCGCGTGCAGACCAATCGGCTTATAGATGACATTTTCTGAAATATTTGAAACAATATATTTAGTAAGATTATTCTTAGTTCTAAAAGAAAAACGAATTATTCCTTAAGACAATAAAAATCTTGAATGGCCTTATTTCTCTAACATTCTTTATGCATTATAATTATTCTTCAATTATATGCTCACTTTTATAGGTAAATAACGATAAAATTTATTTGTTCATGTCTTCAGGTTAAATGTTAAGTCTTCCTAAGTAAGAACAGATTTTATATGACTTGATTTTGACAGCAACGCCTTTTCTTTCATTATTACACAACAATTTGCGATAATACGCTTTAAGTAAAATTTATTTTATAAAATTTGTGGATTATATTTTTGCTAACGATCAATTTTACTGAAAGACCTATTGAAGGAACAAAAAGTGGATGATAACAGTAAATATTCCAATCGACAACATCATATCACATTATTAGGATTATTGATGGATGTTAATTACTGGCGTGAAGTTAGCCCACAACATTTTTTTGAGGGTTGTGTCTTTACTAAAAATATCTTTGCTAAAGTAACTAAGAATAAAACGACATGGAAAAATAAACAAAATGCTTATAGAAAGTAAACAAAATGCATACAAAAACTAAACAAAAATAGAAAATGCAAATATAAATGGAAGACTAACCATGCCCTACGTTATAAAAAATATAAAAAAAATTATTGTCACTATTCATCAAGAACAGTGTGTTAATAGTTCGACAAAAATTAGAATGTACAAACGGCGTTTTAAGAAATTTTTAAGAAATAATACCACTCCAGTTTTTTGATACATCTTAAAGGGTTCTAAAAGCTATCAGAAAACCGTAACTTCATGATCTAAAGTAGGGGACATCATAGCGAAAAGTGTCAATATGTACTATTTCCCATACGTTTATGTGTTCAGCATAAATGTTAAGCCCCCTAAGTAAACAGCGCTTTTTCTGTTATTACTAAACAACGATATGACGCAATGTAAAGACGAGACTTCATATTTGATTAGAAAGATACGAAAATGTAGTGGGTAACGCTGGACAATGCTTTTAGCAGAATTTGTTTCATACAATTTTTGGTTTTTCTTTCTGGCTAGCAATCAATTTTACTGCAAGATCTTTCGAAATTCAATTACAAACGCATTAGAAGATGATTGCTCTATTTCTTAAGAAAAAAAATAGATATGGCAATCGACGACATCTTATCAATCAGTACAATCATTGGCGGATTTTATTCGTATTACCCATAATGCTATAAGAAAAGATTACTCGATTGTTCATGCTTACGAATCCTTTTGTTCTACTCTCGCGCATGGTTTTCTTACGCACATCAATTTAGCGATAGAGAAATTTATTGATTTCTATTTCTATTCTTTTTATCTCTTACACCAAATATGCATGCGTGCGAATCGACCACGCTAGCCCGCGCACATTTAAGCGTATCAATTACGCCTTCGCAAACATTTTTGCCGAATATTTATTTTCATGGTTTCTAATTCACTTATACTAGAGGAAAAGGGAAAGAGAATATCGATTAGAAATATGTAAGGGTCGCCTGCTTACTTTCATTTGCTTATACCTCATATAATAAACATATAAGCAATGTTTACGAATGTTTGACGTGCCGTTGTTTTTGCCGTGTCGTTGTTCTTGCCGTGACGTGGTTTTTGCGTTCCGTCGTTTTTGTTGTGGTGTCATTTTTGCCGAACCGATATTTTTTCCGTGCCGTTATTTTTGCCGTTCCGTCGTTTTTGCTGGACCGTTGTTTTTGTCGTGCCGTTGTTCTTGCCGTGCCGTTGTTTTTGCCGCGCCGTTGGTTTTGTCCTACCGTCGTTGTTGCTGGATCGTCATTTTTGCGTGCCATTGTTTTTCTGCCGTGCCGTCGTTTTTGTGCCGTGTTATCGTTTTTGCCGTTCCGTCGTTTTTGCTGGACTGTCATTTTTGCCGTACCGTTGTTTTTTGCGGTGCCGTTGTTGTCAATTTGAAGCAACAAAATTGTAGGTCCGCGTTAGCTTCTCCTCGATCGTTGAAAAGCGTGCAAAGTTTTCACACTACTTTTTAATGTTTTGAATTTTCTCCAAATTCGAACCATAGTTCTTTGAAATCAAATGTTCAGGTTGAAAATTCAAGACAAGAACGAATTGTTCTTTCTTCTGTATTAGAAGATAGTCTTCACTCTATATAGCATGGGTGTTCAATAACACCAACGTCAGGAGAGATCATAAATTACCTTGTAGGAAAACGGGGTCGTTATTGTACAACATATAAAGATTATTTATCTCTTACTTCCACATCTTCCAAATCAGAAAATAAATGGTTAAGTGATGAGATAATTAGGTGTATTTTAGATTATCTTTTGGAAAACACTGAAGAAGTCGGCTATTTCGCTGCTCACGTTGGTTACAGTTGCATAATTAACAACTTTTCACTTAACTTCGAAAGTCGTCTGAAAAGTTCAATGGTAATGCCTGTTAATGCAAGTGGGAATCATTGGTGTATGGCTATTGTCAAAAGAACGAAAGAAATAGAATTTTATAATCCTTTACAAATAGACCAAGGCTATAACTTCTTCAGAAATTTTAAAGCTAAATGTATTAATACATACAACGAATTTGCTGGAGGTAACAACTGGCATCGATTGGATAAAAAAGATGACTGGAGTTTAATAACGATAAACAATGTAACACTGCAAACAGACAGTTAGTCGTGCGGATATCACATTTTGAAATATATTGAAGAACGTTTCGTAAACGTTTCTGGTTTTAATCCTAGCAAGTATAGGTTATATTTGTTAAAAATGGTTTTAAAAATTTCGGAGGACCTAAGCCTCATTTGTCTATATTGTTCTAAACAAGTTAATCATACATTTATGCAATGTAGTACATGTAGAAGGAATATGCATAAATCATTCAGAAGATAATTTTCCAAATAGTTTTAAATGTTTTTTTTCTAAAAATTATTTTAAGCAACATTAAAATTTTATTTTAATCGGTTTTGTTTCTTTTATTTACATTATTTTATCTTATTCTTAAGTTATATAAAATGAATAAACTATGCATGCACCTACTTTTTAAATTCTATAATAAATTATAATAATAAATAACATTGTTTCATAATATCAAAATTCAATTCTTGCCTCGTAAATGTTCTTTAAAATTTAAGAACTGCAGCAACTGTTTCAAGGGCACATACCTGTGCGGAAGTTTATATTTTTCCTAAGAAAATAGAAATTATACAATACCTAGTAAAACACATTCCTTATACTGCGAAAAAAGTCTTGTTTACAGGTCATCATAAAAGTGTATAAACATTCTTCGTAAACATTGCTTATATGTATATGTATATTATATTACGTATAAGCAAATAAAAGTAACCAGGCCACCTTTACATATTTCTAATCGATATTCTCTTTCCTTTTTTCTCTAGTATAAGTGAATTAGAAACCATGAAAATAAATATTCGGCAACAATGTTTGCGATGGCGTAATTGATACGCTTAAATGTGCGCGGGCTAGCGTGGTCGATTCGCACGCATGCATATTTGGTGTTAGAGATAAGAAAGAATAGAAATAGAAATCAATAAATTTCTCTATCGCTAAATTGATTTGCGTAAAAAGACCATGCGCGAGAGTAGAACAAAAGGATTCGTAAGCATGAACAACCGAGTAATCCTTTCTTATAGCATTATGCGTAATACGAATAAAATCCGTCAATGATTGTAATGATTGATAAGATGTCGTCGATTGGCATATCAATTACTGTCATTCATTTTTTTTCTTAAGAAATAGAGCAATCATCTTCTAATGCGTCTGTAATTAAATTTCAAAAGCTCTTGCAGTATTGATTGTCAACAAAAAAGAAAAGCCAAAAATTGTATGAAATAAATTTTATTTGAAGCATTGTCCAGCGTTACCCACCGCATTCTTTCGTTATCCAACACAAATGTTTTTGATGAAATACGAAGTCGATGGGGTAAGAATTCCACAATCTTTTGAACTCGTCGTTACATTGCGTCATATCGTTGTTTAGCAATAAATAAGAGCGCTGCTTACTTAGAAAGCTTTAACATTTATGCTGAACACATAAACGTTTGGGAAACGGTACATATTGACACATTTCACTATGATGTTCCTTACTTTGGATCATGAAATTAGGTTTCTCTGATAGCTTTTCGAACCCTTTAAGATATATCAAAAACCTGGAGGTGCATTATTTCTTAAAAATTTTTTATGTCGATTTAAGTGTTTCATGTATATGGGAAATGGTACATATTGACACTTTTCACTATGATGTCCCCTACTTTGGATCATGAAGTTAGGTTTTTCTGATAGCTTTTCGAAGTCTTTAAGATATATCAAAAAATTGAAGGTGTATTATTTCTTAAAAAGTTTTTATAATGAGGTTTGTACTTTATAATTTTTATCAAACTACAAGCGCACTGTGCATGATGAATAGTGACAATAATAATTTTTTATATTTTTTATAACATAAGGCATGATTTTGTTTTTCATTTATGTTTATATTTACTATTTTTGTTTAGTTTTCGTATGCATTTTGTTTATTTTTTTATGCCGCTTTATTGTCAATTATCTTAGCAAAGACACGTACCAACTGTGAAGTTAGACCCTTTTTTAGCAAAAAGAAAAAAGGGGGCCAGACAAGTGGGGGCTAACTTCACACCAGTATAGAAATAGAAATCAATAAATTTCTCTATCGCTAAATTGATTTTCGTAAGAAAACCATTCGCTAGAGTAGAACAAGAGGATTCGTAAGCATGAACAATCGAGTAATCTTTTCTTGTAGCATTATGCGTAATACAAGTAAAATCCGCCAATGATTGTAATGATTGATAAGATGTCCTCGATTGGCATATCAATTACTGTCATTCATTTTTTTTTTCTTAAGAAATAGACCAATCAACTTGTAATGCGTTTGTAATTGAATTTCGAAAAATCTTGCAGTAAAATTGATTGCTAACAAAGAAGAAAAACCAAAAATTTTATAAAACAAATTCTACTTAAAGCATTGCCCAGCGTTATTCGCCAGATTTTCCTATTTTTCTGATCAAATATGAACTCCAAGTATAAAGAATTCCATAATCCACACACACACACATTACGTCATATCGTTCTTTAGTAAAAAAAAGAAAAAGTGCTGCTTACTTAGGAGGCTTTAACATTTCATCTGAACACATAAACGTATAGGAAATAGTACATAGTGACACTTTCCACTATGATGTCCCCTATTTTCGATCATGAAGTTAGGTTTTCCTGATAGCTTTTAGAACGGTTTAAAATATATCAGTAATAGTTTTTGTAAGCATTTTTTTTATTTTTCCATCCTGCTTTATTATCAATTATCTTAGCAAAGACACATACACACTGTGACGCTAGCCCATATTTTAGCAAAGACAAAAGTATGGACCAGACGAGTATGGGCTAACTTCACACCAGTTAAGGATTACGGGTTAATGATGGGTGAAGTTAGTACACCATTAACCGATATTGATAACTGCAAAAACTTAATAAAATATTACTTTTTATTTTAATTCCATTTTTCATTTATTTTATTATTTATGTTTTAGAATATTCACGAATTTGTTGTTGATTTTTCTTTTTATATTTTAACCATTAAAAAATTTTTTTCTTACATAGTTTCGAGTTGAATTTACGTTATATATACTATTAATTACACGTTAAGTCGTATGCCTTAGAATTAAATTGAGGACAAAACTTTAGTTTTACTTGGCCATTACGTTCAGAAGTTTTGAATTTCGTTTGTTTGGTTTTTTTTATATTTAATCAAACCTTATCAAATAGAAATAAAATTTAATTTTTTAATAATTGCCAAAATTTGGAATAAATGCAATAACTTTTTATGTACTTTGTTTCAAAATTGTTTTTGGATTTAAACGTAAATGTAGTATAACTAGAATGATTAACCGTTTTCGAGCAGTAAATCTTACAAAATATTGAGTTGACTGGAACATTCCCGTAGTCTCTTTTCTACATAAAAAAAATTGATTTTAATAGAAGTAAATATTATAGAGCCCTTATCGCTTTTCCCCTTTCTTTTTTTGTCGGGTTATATTTATATTTGCAACTGAAAGATTTTGAATTTGTGTATTTTTCTTCGTTTACATTCAGAATCATTTATTTGCCTTAAATATGTTTCTATAATACTATATAATATTTCTGTTATGAGTAATTATTTAGAAATTTATAGATATAGAGAACCTTTTTAATTCGTTTAAGCAATTGTTCTAATCGCAAATTTTTTGAACTTCAAAACCAAATATGAATAAATTCATTTGATATGCTCTCAATTTTTGGTTTAGAAACTGAAACGGTTATTCACAAGACGTTATCAGGCGATAAGTAAATTGGAGAGTTATGTTATTATTATAGAATCATTATTATGTTTTAAAAATGTTATTAACATTGAAAGAAAAACTAACATTTTACTGCTCTAAATAGTGCGGTTAATCATTGGAAGTGCTGTACACAAATCTTATGCAAAAAGTGATTTTTGTTTTACTGTTTGGCTTTCAAGGGTTACATAAAAATAATTAATTGGCTATTTTGTATATCCAATATTTTATTTCACATTTCGTAAATATATAATAGTAATAATAATAATTTTTGTATATATTTTCGGTTCATTATGATGATTGTTTTAATAATTGTTTTATTATTATTGTTATTTTATTACTAATGTGGCACACAAAAGGAAGTGTTATTGTAGAGGGGATTTGTTGTTGTTTTAGTTTTTATTATTTTGCTTCGTTTTTTTATTTTTTCTTGAAAACCTTTATACCCACCACAGAAATTATATTCATTTTATCATCCCGCTTATTCCAGAGCTAATAATTGTACAGATATATAGAATCTGAGTCAATTTAAGCAAGGCCGGTCTGTCCATGCGTACGTGGGAATATGTCTGTCTGTCTGTCTGATTTCCCATTAGGAGATTGCTATCAGTATGATCACAAAAGTTCACTAAACTTCACGGACCAATAGTTCAAAAGTAAAAAGAATCTTTTCACAATTTTTAAAACATTTTGACAAAAGTTTAAAATATGAATTTGATAGTGACGATTTGAAATTTGGAAAATAAGTAAAATTAATTATGAAAACTACATAACGATTCCATATGAATGTTATGATTCTCCAAAAATTTTATAATTTTTATGTATTTACTTGAGGTAGTGGGCATTCAAGGTCAAAGGTTCGTCCTAAGGCGAATACGGTTTTTTTTTTTATTATTTTTTTTATCTATTTTGTCTTACCATTCCTGGTGTTGTCTGTTGTTCATGTTAATTGTTTTTTAATTTATTTGTTTGTTTCTCAGGATAATTACTAACAGAATATCCTTAACACACATAAGTATGTGTGTGAAGATGTATATATAATGACTGTTGAATTTGTATTGTGACTTGTTATTGTTACGTTGGTTGTTATATTTCTTTGTTTGTTTCTGTTATAGATTTGTTGATGAAATGCACGCTGGTTAACGACTTGCGGATTTTATAAATACTTTTAAGCGATAATTTCTTTTACACTTTTATTAACTATAATTATTTACAAGTTTTCCTTAAAAGTTTTTTAACTATCTTTTTTATTTCTCCTCCTTTCTCGACCTTAAATTAGTTACAAACTATCTAACATATGGTTGCCCAATCTTTCAGTTTTACAAAATACACTCACCAACATCAACAGTAGTTAAGGTGTAAGAAAAATTATGTAAAACACATATACAAAAATTCCAAGTTTGTTAATTTATGTTTATTTTTTTTTTCTAAATGAAAATTTTTAAAACCACCTTGCGAGCTGCGGATCTTACACGATCTAACACATTTTTTTGTTTTTAAATTTAATTTCGATTTTCTTTTTCCAAAGTTAGTCCAGCTATGATTTATATCATTTTCGTTAATAATTTTCTTTTCACTTTTTTTTAAATTTAATTTTACATTTATTTTATATTTTCGCTTTAACCTTCGGATATGCTTATCGGATTGTTCAGAAACTGTTTATGTTCTTGATTGGCAGGATATTCAAAGTCAACTAAAGGCAGATGGAAAGTTATGACATAATATTCTGTACATATGTTTACTTTCGAGTGTTGAAAGGGCAGTAAAATAAAAATGAAAATATCTAGTGCGTACTTTTTTTCTAAACTTTTTAATTTATATCCGGCACCGGCAGATAATAGCGTATCTAGGGAGTAGTTTTTTTTTCTAAACTTTTGAATTTATCTCTTTCAACGGCAGATAAGAGCGCATTAGCATAAGATTTTAAATCGATTTAGTTATGTCCGTCTCTTGATGAAACGAACAAAGTTGCAAAAATTAAGATCGAAAACTGAAAGTCGGTGCATATATTTTCATTATATAGCATTTATAATTAAATAAATACTGAAAACAAATATAATAATGGGATGTGGGGGAAATAATCAAAATAAGTCACAAATTTTAATACGTTTCCATTACTAACCCGATTTGCAGCACATGCTTGTTCGAAATGTCAGTTCATTAATCAAAACCTTGCTTTATGAAGATTTGTATATTGGTGTCTGTATGTATAAATGCACACATATACATACCTTATTTATCTATAGATTAAATATACGATATGACTATCATTATTTATTAAAGGGTTTTCTAGTCTAAACCCAACTATAGTGGTGGTTGTAACAAATTCCATTCAAAAGCCGAATATAATTTCTTCTTAATTGTTTTTTGTTTTAATTTTAATGCCGATTTTGTTTTTGACTTTTGAAATTTCATTTTTATAAAAATGGTTTTTGTATTATATTTTATTTTTATATTCAATTCAAATACTTTCTGTCGTTTTATGTCCCTTTACTTTATTCACAATTATTTTGATTTCATTTCATTATACATCTTATGTAATTTTAAATTTTTAATTTCATATTATATGCAGCACTCCAGACTTATTCTATCATATTTTAATTAGGTTATGATAAATCATTTTGTTTTCATTTCGCTTTACATTTACCTTTAGTCGAATTAATTTTTGTCTTATTTATTGTAATTTTTCTACACTTAAATTTTTTTTTTTTTTTTCGAATTTCATTATACCCACCACCATCAAATTATGAAAGTGTACTAAGATTTCTCTCTCTTTCAATTTGTAATACCTAAAGATATATAACATTTATGTGTTCATATATTTCCTCTATCAGCATAAGAATTCGAGATGTCTGTGTTGTCAATATTAGTTGTGATATTTTTTATTTTATTAATTTTAATTTAATTAATAAAAATTAAATTTAAATTAATTGTAAATTAAATAATAAAATTAATAAAATTAAATTAAATAAAGTTTAAATTTTGGGATTATTTATTTGCAATCACTCCCATTATAGTCAACTTACATAGAGGATGTTGATCTAAAGCTAAAGGGAAATATTTACAAGGACAATTTATAGTAAGAACACGCCCATAATATATAAAACAAAAAAATGACAGCTTACAAGCTACAAGAGATATTGAACTAAAACTTAGCGCAAACACTTTCTAAAGCCATCTAAAGCCGTCAACTGATGCATAATTCGCAAAATACTTTACATTTTTAATGTATTGCCTTAAGGCAAATATAATGTTTCTGTCGATTTCCTTGTAGCTTTAATTTTGTTACATTTACCATAATATTTTTTGTTTATTTATTTATTTTATTTTTCTACATAAAGAAAGAAAACAAATTTGTTCAACAGAAAATTTGGCTTTAGACATTTTGATTACAACATTTTATTAATTTCTTTTGTATTAAATTTATATTCATCAGTAAAAAATGTGTCCACAACCCCTATCTATTTTATTTATTGTATCTACCTTTCATTTTTGGTAACATATAGAATAAAATAAAATCAAAGATCACATGACGTTTATCTATTTTTCATCTATAAGATACATTGGATATATCTGCTTATAACCGCTCACAGGTCTACTTATTGAAAACACGAAACTATTCATAAAAATTTCAAAAGAAAACGATATTAGTATCAAACTATCCATAATATCTATTAACTTTTTCTCTCACTTCTCGGTCACTCCTAATCAATAAGTCGATTAGAAATAACTTACAAGACAATCGTTTTTTGGAATAGTTTTATTCATGTCTTAAAAGCTGACATATTCGCTTAAAGCAACGATTTATGAGGGAATAGTCAGTCATTTATTTTATATACGGAAGTGTGTTGATGAGAGGATATTTCCAAATGGTTGTCGGTTTCTTACTGATTTTTCTATAAATTTCTCTAAATTTTATTTATATAATCGATTTTTTAATATATATTTTTCCGTTTTATTTCCATGTCGATCCTTTTTATTATAGAATACGTGGGTGCATTTGCTTTGGCTCTGTTGAACTGGATAAGAGTTTTTTTTATTGTTTGCATTGCTGCATAACGGTGTGTTGTTCTTAATATAAAAAATCAGTCGTTGTTGACAATTTTTTTTCTGTTTTTTCTTTTTTTTTCTCCTATGTTACCGTAGAACGTCTAAATACAGTATTAGTCTAAATCTACATGAACACGGCTAGAACTATAAACAAACAACTAAAACGATAAGTGCTTCTTTCAGCTTTCATTAGTTCATTGAAAAAAACTTAAAGACTATACTGAGATCATTATAGAATTTTTTTATAGTCCTAAATGCAACACATATTCTTTTTAGGCATAACTGGAGGATATGTTTAACATCGTTATTTTGCATAAGCTCCTAAGAATTATACTTCGGTAATCTTATATAGAATTTGCGGTTAACGTTCTTGATCTAAATCGATTAGAACAAGATTATCTGCCTTTCGTTCTGATGATATTATTGTTGTATCGTCGCGAAAAATAAATTTGACGAAATTCCAAATTTCTCTTAACTTACTTACTTATAGTTCTTTCTAAGAGAAGACATACAATGAATACTTGATTGGAAACTATATAAAAAAAAAACAAAAAAAAAAACGGTTTCTTGGAAAAAATGTTAACTTTTAATTTCAAAATGAATATATTCGTAACTTGAAGTGAACGAATCCGTATAACCTTACGTAATTTTCATCTAAGTTGAGTATACGCTGAACATTTCAAAAGTAGACATTGTACATCCATTCAATTTACATATACATCTCATTTACATATCTTTTTGTTTTTAATTTCGAGAACATTTAGATCAACAAAAAAATTAATTTCCGGCTTTTAACCTTTAAAAAAAGCTTTAAATTATATTATTCGTTAAGGTCACTCAAAATAAATGCAATATTTTTTTAATATTAAATTATTTTTCTAATATAATCATTAAGTGTTTTTCCATCGTTATTGCTATATAGATACGTACATATATGTAGATGTGTGATTAGTAATAATAGTTGTTTTAATTTTTTGTTCAATGAATGGGTGGATTTACATTTATTTACTTTTATATACGTAGCCCCTTTATCTATATATTTTTGCCTTTTTATTATATATTTGTAAAGAGAAAATGTACAAAAACCTTATCAGTTCTTCTCATGTTAATTAGTAAGACTCATTTGGCAAAATAAATAAATAAAAAATTATACTTTTAAACATTTATCTGAAAGGTTTCTCTTTGTAACTTTGGATTGGCACGAATGCGTGGCGATGTCTGAGTTTTCGATTTATCATTGCTGTCGGAAAAACGAGCCGGTGGATTTATGTGATCCTGATAGTTGGGGGGATAGTTCGATATGCTAGCAAAATATGATATGTTGGATATGTAAAATGTCTTAAGTGCATAAATAATTTAATTTCTACCTAAAGGTAGTTTCTTCGTTGTGACTGGAGTATCCACTGGAACTGCGTACATGACGCTTGCCGCTAGTTCCTGTTTTACCAGATTTCCTAGAAGCAAATGGCGGTTTCGATTTACGTGACATACTAGTCGGCGTAGTTTCCGATGAAGAAGATGTCTCATCTTGTGTATCTAAAGTAAACGAAAACTAATTATAGCTTTTGCTAATTTCTAATTCACTTCTATTTAATAATCGTTGCATGTCTGATTACATACCTCTTTGTGCTCTATATTTGGCCGAGTTGAGTGCTCGTGCCGACACATCATTGTCCGATTCGGAGCCGAGTGTGTCATATTCTGTAATTGGTATGTGAAGTGTTAGGATTTTCCTAACTTCGGAATCTGTTGAACCTGGATTGTCCGATTCTAAAACAATTTAGTACGATTTGATGATGGATTTGAACGATTGATTGATTGTTTGATTGATTTTTGATTTGAGTTGAATTGAGTTTGAAAACGTTTGATGTTATTTATGATTTTGATTGGAGATGATAGAGAGAATATAGAGTTAATGCACATGAGATCGAATGAGTAGAAAAAATAAAAGTTGTTATGAATGTTTATGATCAAAAATAATAATTTAATTTGATATACAACAATAAATGCTATATGATTTAATGTTTCAGCCAATTGACTTTCGCTTTACAGGGAGAGGGGAAGATCGAATTGCATCAAATGCTTGATTAAACGAATGATTTGAAGCTACTACCAAAAATATGTTTTTTCAAATACTAAACTTTAATATAAATTTGTATACTATATACTATGTGAAACTTTGAACGTTTTAGACTAAACATAAAGGTATAGATGGAAGACTTACCTTGGCTTTCAGAGTGTGGATCTCTAAGACGCCCTACTTTTCTTCTAACTTTCGTATATTCAGGTTCTTTGCTCTGGCAATAGAAAAATTTAAAGAAATTTTGAACATTTTTAAAGACATGTGTATCGATTTTATTTACATGATAACTATCCGGCTTGACGTCATGATAAACAAATGAACCTCTTACTGAGTGATACGGGCCACTATACACATTACCGCTATATGAACTTTCACTATAGGTTTGTTTGTTTAGTTGAAACGTTGCATATGGACAAATGTCTTCGATATATTCATTGCCTTCTGCTTTGCCAAAACTTCCGGAATCATTTGAATTGGAGCCACGTGGTTGACCACTGCCTGGATTGCATCTCACTGCTAGATATTGTTGGTCACGATTTTGTTTATTTTGTAAATTTGTCAAAGAAGGGGATTCTGACATGGATGATGATGCCAAACGTCCTTGAGTATCCATTTCTAAGAAATATAATTTTATTTACGTTTATTTCATTTTTTTACATTTTTTTTTATTCCAATTTTTTATTTTATGTATTAAATATTATTTCAAATAAAGAAAAGCACTCAGCTAATGGATTAAAAACTTACTTCGCTTCCTTATCAGTAAAATAGCTGCTATTAAGCTCAGCAATACAATCATAGACAAACAAACAGGTAATAATACCTTGAAGTTTGCGTAGAAGGGACTATCACTCATACGAGAAACTGGGTTTGAGTGATCGGTTGAATAAATGACTATTAAGGAATTTTTATGATTATTGGTCATCTTAAAACATGTTTTTTATTTATTTACCTCCCTGTGGTGATAGGGTGGTAAAGTTATAAATTGCCGTTGTAGAGCCGGCATTATTGTGCGCTGTTACTTTAAGTTGATATTTTGTTCCAGGAACTAAATCACTAACCGTATAAATACGTTCTGTTGGTGGTATATGGTTGGAAACGACATTCCAAGTAGACCTAAAAAATGACTTCCTTTCAGTAATGACTTAAGCTTTTTTTGACTTTGTCTACCTGCCATAAATGCGAGACTCAATCATAAAGTATAAGATACCGCAACCGCCATCACCCCAAGAATCTAACCAACATGTAACACTGGTAGAATTGTTTGTTATCATTTGTGAATGTTTCGGTTGTACGGGTGGATTGCCTTTTGTATATGAGTTCACAATGTCACATGGCAAACCAGTGCCGATTTTGTTATACGCTGTTATATATAATTGATAACGGGTGCCACACCAAAGATTACTCAGTAAATGGGAATTGGTTTTTGCATCTACTTGCAATTCTTCCCAATCGCCATTGTCACGTTTATAGTTTATAACGTAACCTAAAATAGGGCTACCGCCATGACTGTTGTCAGTCCATTCCAAGTGCAAACTATCCGTATAGGTATTAACTACCGTTAAATTGGGTGCCTCCGGTGGCACTTTCACTATTATATTATAGACGATTTCATCTTTACCCCAAGTATTCTCCACACTGCATGTATAATTTCCTGCATCAGTTGCTTGACATTCGCGTATATAAAGTGTGCCATTTTTCGCTATTGTTTTTCGTGTACTGGTTTCCATATTGTGGCCGTCTTGGCGCCATATAGTAACAGGGGCCGGTGAGCCTACCTTACGGCAAGGTAACTCTAAATTTTCTTTCCATGGGGTTATTATTCGTTGACTGAATGACACTATGCGTGCCGGTACTTTATTATTGGGTGGCACTGTAACTACTTGAGTTTTTTCACCTTCGCCTACTTTAGTGGAGGCGGTCAGCCAAAATTGATACGTGGCTGACTCTTGTGTTCGTTGTGTTTCGTGCATTTCCACATAAGGTCCTAAAACTCGTTTATGCGTACCCTCTTCTCTACCACCTTCTAGCATTGACATATAAAAAGTGTAACCGGTCTATAAAAGCATATATTTACATACGAATATTTATTTTAATTATTTTTAATATTAATAAGAATATTTAAGATATGAACTTACAATGTCTCCATTTGGAAACTCCGGCGGTAGCCATGAAACTATAATTTTTGTGCTTGACGCTGGTATAGCTTTAATAGCTTGAGGTGCCGAAGGCACTAAATAACGAAACGAAAGAAAACGTCAAATAAATGTAGTGATTATCGTTCTAATTATTTACCGAAGTGACTATAGCCCTAATAATTTGCTGATAACTAAGAAAATCCTTTAAGGGACTTCAGAGTGTGCTTGTTTCTCTAAAATTTCTTATAATATAGTATTCAATTGGTTCTTTTTCTCTTAGTCTGAGAATTTATTTCATTAGTCTAAAAAAAATATAATAATAATAATAATAATAATGAAATACTTTTGTCTGCAGTTTTTGTAATTCTTTTTCAATGCCATTTAGAGTTATCAAATATACCTTAGTGAAGTCTACTTTTTGGCAGATAAAAAAAAAAAGACGGATTGCGAACGATGGGCTAAGTTCACGACGGTAATTATTTTACGCTTTCAATTAGCTTTTCATTTCCCCTCTTGACTTACCATCCTCGTGGGTGCGACAATAGAATGCCTTTGTCTTTGCTCCGTCACCTATCTTCGTGTAGGCCAAAACCCAAACAGAATAATTGGTGTATTTGTGCAGATTTTCAATGGTGACATATTGATTTGTCGATTTCACAACCTCTGGATCAGTTTCTGCACGCATGACATGATGTGTAAGTACATACAAGTTTATGTTAAATTATAAACGTACAGAAGCAATGCGAAAAGAAAAAGATGTCACGAACAATTTCCGATTAATATTTTAAATATGTATAATATTTTATAGAAGCTGTAGTGTATAAATTACTATAAATTACTTTCTCTCAGAGGAATAAAAGCGGGTTTCTTTTAATTGAATTGGGAAGGCTATTGAGACTAATTTATAAAAATTAAAATAAAAACTAAACAGACTTAATTATATTTGCAATTTTGGTTTTGACAATTTCATTTTATAGAAATTCTGATGAAAAATGTAAAATGAGCAAACAGTGGTATGAAGTTCAAATGCAATTTTATCTATATTTTAATATAATAAAATAATCCACAATAAGTCAGAACACGTTATTTATACCTAGTGCGACGAGGACATATTAAGTTTGTGCAGATGTATGTAAAAACCAAAAGGACTTGAGACAAATTCATACTTTATTACATTAATCTATTCAGAATAACTTTCTAAATCGATTCAATCCCATCTGTCCGTTTGTTTGTATATGTTTGTCAATGTATTTGTATTTTCTCAATCTACAGATCGCAATTTCCCAATGCTAAGTATATTAGGAAAAGTTTACTTTGAGATAAAATTTAATTATTTATAAGAATCGCTATTATGATTGATTGTGTGGGATTTCTCTATAGGACGCATCTCTTACCATAGACAGACATATATAAGCCATCAGCAAACTACATTATTATATGTGTCAAAGATTTGACAAATCGTGTATAAACACTTTAGTGGATACACATTAAAAGCAAATAAATCAGTTTACTATTATTTCCAATATCCTTGTTTAAGTTTTTATTCCGGGAGAAGAAGGCAAGAAATCTCGGGGAAATAGATGTACAAATTTCCTTTGGAAAGTGCTTTAATACACAAGGAATGAATCATGCACATACTTCTTACTCATTTATGCCAAAAGCAAACGTTTTAAGTATAACTGTTGACGTTTTCATGATAATTGTTTTAATTATTATGATCATCGTTTGCTTTAAGGTTATCGTTTAAGCAATGAATGACAAAATTTGATTAATAGACTTACCGTACAATTCATCGATTGTTATGTAGAAGACTTTGTATCCTTTGATTTTACCATTTTGGCCATCAATGTCAGGCGGTGACCACGTTATATAAATTGATGTTGAACTTAATACATCACACTGTGGGCTTTCAGGTGGTGATGAAGGCACTAAACACATAGCAGGCAATATGGTGGAGAAATTGGTGTTATAACGCACACACACTCACATACACACACACACGAACGCACACACACACACACACACGAACTTGCTAACATTCATTCTAGACATGTAAATTCGCACTTACCATCTTCCAACGTTTGTACTGCAATTTCCTTGCTGGGAGGACCACTACCCTGACTAGTGTAGGCTTGTACGATGATGTGGTACTGTGTAAATTTGTTAAGGTTTGTTAGAACAGTCTCCCCGCCAAAGTGAGAGCGCACTTCAACAGTTTTAAAACTGAAACCTTGTGTGGGATTTACTTCCTTATCCTCGGGCGATAAGGACATTTGATAGCCTACATAATAACCCAACAGAATACCGTTCCAATGGTCACGTTCTGGTGCATCCCATGTCACTGATATTTCAGTTGAGCTTTTTGCTTCGGCTCGAACATTTAGAGGAGGACCGGAAGGCACCTCCTCTAGTGTCGTTACCTGAACGACTTCAGAATATTCAGATGCACCTAATTTATTTTCTGCCGACATGCGAATATGATAAGCTTTGGCTGGCCGCAGATTAGCAATGTTCACTACGGTCTGCGAGCCAGTGATGGTGATATGTTCGGCATTCTGCCAAATGTCTAAAATGATAACGAAGTAAATGGCTGAGACTCAACAGTCAAAGGCAATCGAATAAGTTTTCATTTTGATGATGTTTTCTTGTTTTTGTTCTACTTATGTGTTTGAATTAATGATGATGGAGGTTATTATAGTTTATATAAACATTTTAAACCAAATCAAATGTTAGTTAACGAAAATTATTACTAGGAACAATAGTCGTTAGGTATAGTTCCTTTTGCAATTTTGCTAATTTATATCAGAGCCTTGATCAAATGTTTTGATATGTTGCACGATCTACAAGATTCGTTTTCTCGATTCGTTCTTTTCAATAGTTAAAGTTCATTTCATTTTCGATTAATTTTCTAGTCCTGTATGTGCAAGATTAGGCGATTTTACAACAAATTGAATTTGACAGTCGCAATGTCTCAAATCTGATGTCTCATTTTAAATCTTTTCTATTATGATATCTAGTGTGATAAGAAATACGTAAAAAAGGTTAGCAATGCTATATACGGTTTGAAAAGGCCCTTTGGAAGACAGCCGCCAACCTCGTCTCTATTATGATTTTTATTAACAACCTCACTCATAGCACTCATATACATTCGTAAGTGACTCTCTTGCTTGTAAGTACACACTACAAGCAATGGCAGAATTTCTGCAGGCTAACATGCAAAATAATTCAAATTTAAGTTTGTCTTTATGTAATCGAAAAAGCTCCGCATTCTGGGAAAAATCTCAATTTTTCATTCGTTGTAGAACCGTGGACCTACCAACGCGGCTCATTTTAAGCAGTAAATGCTTGAAAATACTTAAAATGAGCTTAGTGATAATTTACTGTCACTAAAGGTGAGTCGACTAAGAAGAGTTACACATCTACACATAACGTTTCCGAAGTTCACTTAAGTGTAGTATATAAGAGATATATTTAAAGAAAGTTGTCGTTATTGGGGTATTGAAATATTGAAGTTCTATGAAAAAAATGAATATGTAGATATATGTTATGCGTACATATAAGTAGATAAATGTGTGAAATATTTACAAATTTAGGTTCCATTTCACCTGTAATTTTATGCGTAAGTTCACAGAATACAAACCTGTTATGATTTTATAAAATATATGATATTCTTCGATAGGGCTGTTGCCGGCGAACGGTTGACTCCATGTTAGCTGCAAACTGCGAGATTGTTGTGAGTTAATGCGTAAATTTTTTGGTTGTTCAGGAACTTCCTGCACAATTAATTGTAAAGACATTTCATCCTGTGCGTAAATAAACAAACCATAACAGCAAATAGGTTAAGGTAAAGCGAAATGAAGTAAAAAAATATTATGTAAATTTAAATTAATTTATCTGTCATTGAAATGTTTACCGTTACATATTTTTATATTTCGACCAGCGTAGAACGAAGGTGTGCGTACATACCGGGTATTTCATTACATACCACAAATTCCGTGGAACCTATATAAATTCATTATAAGCGTAAGAATTTAAATCAATTGTGAAGTGCTCGACTGTTCGTTTGTCAAGCAAAGATCTAATTGCTTTTAAAGGAGCAAGGTATGCAGATGTATTTTTTCAATTAATGGTCACAAATCAACAGATGAACAAAAATGTTGATGTTTCGCCCACAAACATTCCTATCATAAAAGACTTTACAAACAAACAAAGCCTGTATTGATGAATTTTTTCCTTTTGATATTTATCAGAGTCCTTGAAAATTTTTCCTATATTGCCAATGATACGCCCGCTATTTAGTTAAATATTTTGAATATATGCATTGCCTGGCGGTGGTGTGTATCCGAAATTCGTTCCAAGTCGTATAAAACTACTCTTACTTGTTTTAAAATGATATCGCTATGTATTTTAAGTTTATGCACATGTCAGATCATTCGATGTAATGATTTACAATTCGATGGATGGATAATTAAACCAAATTCACCAATTTAACATAAAATTAAAAAAAAAAATAAATGTACTTTTTGTTCTTACATTTGATGCAAATTTTAAGGAGAAACAATCGATTCGAACAATTGCTTTAATCGTTTTCTTTTTAATAATTTCCTTTTTTTTCTAGAGAAGCACAATATTTGTTGTGTTTATATTGATGAAATTCGCAAAAATTATTAATTCCGTATATTGCAACACAATAATAAATGTGATTCGATGCCATTGGCGGTTTTAAAATAACATACTTGGAATAATAAAAAAAGTTCTGCTTTACCGATGAAGTGACCTAACGATATGTATATTGCTTCCAAATATATGCAGTATCAGCAGATGTGAATTTTAACAACAATAGTAAGACTGAATTGTGTGTGAAGATACCCGTGTGCCGTGTAAACACATTTGATAAAAGCATTTACATATATATATAATATATATATACATACACACACACACACACACACACACACATATATATATATATATATATAGGTGCTATGTGCATACGTCTGCTTTACATTTGTTATTGCTGTTCTGCTTCCTTCGTAGGTGTATGTTTGCACACAAATTAAATATTCACATATATTAAAAAAGAAATTCAATGGTCAATTAAGTACAAACAGCTCACTTAAGTTCGTATCGTATGGTTATGAAAGTGAAATAAAGTTTAATATTTTAAACGGTTGACATTGAAAAATTGAAAAATGCTGTTGTATCGATTTTTTTCTTCTTTTTTTTGTTTGACGAACATAACAATTAATTCCGTTTAGATGTTTAATTTTATTTTACAGATTCTAGGAAATGATTAAGCTTACAAATTCTTGTTCAAGGTCGTTGTCATGATCAACGGCATTGTACTAATATGTTATATATTTGCGTGCATGGCAATGCGCGTGCATAGACTTTCTTTTACACTTATGTGCTAGCATTTATTTATTTATAAATAATTTCTAGAACCATAATGTGTGTATTGATTTTGTCATAACAATGTCTAATGTTAACAAATAATGGGATTTCAGCGTCTGCCCTGTAACGGTTGTCTATAGCTGGGGTATGACTCAGGGCTCTCCAGTATAGTCCGTCCTAAGAAAATTAATTGTAAGAATGATAATATGGGACTTTCAGTTTGATCTCGGATGTTGTTTATTCTTTACTTTATCGTTTCCGCCTTATTCTAAATAATCTAGCAGCGCAGGCGACAGGAAAAGGGATGATGAAAAAACTCCCCAGCACAGTGGGCCGGTCAAATTAGTAATGATTATACTGACTTTTGTTTGAAAATAAATGGATCTGACTGATGCGGGTTTCTCGACTGGTTTCACGATGACGCGGGTTTCTTGACTGGTTTCACAATGACGCGGGTTCTCGATGATTTTTGGGAATTACTTTAATAACAGCGATGGGTGAGTCTTTAAATCTATTGAGGAGCCTATTGAGGAAGTTCAAGCCTGCTCCCAGGAGAGTCTCAGTATGGAGGACTACCAGTCTTCTCCACTCGGAGTTTTCCCATGAATACAATCGATGGCTAACGATTTACCACAACGGCTGCTGCTTGTGAAAAGGAATATTAATTTTCGCTGGGTTTTTATACCTTTTTGTGGCTACGCTGCGTTACAAAATATCAATATAATATATTTGTATGCATACACTAACCCAGATGCATAAATGTGGCGTGATCATTCGCTTTATGCATGGTTATACAGATGTTTGCTTTTGTTATCTTAACTTAAAGAATTTCTCGTATACAAAAACGAGGATTAACGGTTCTAACTGTTAATCCTTCAATGCAAGTTGATTTAACATAAATAATATATTGTTACGAAAATTGGGACTTTCGTGTTTTACCTTTAAGGCTCAGTTCGTATCGCTAGATCGCGAAAAGCTTAGATTTTGGTTATTTACAATTTCCTTTATTTACGAAGTAATATTTTCAAACTCAATTATTTTACACTTTATTACAAAGTAAGTATTTCTTCAACACTTGGTTACTCTTTTAATATTTTTAAGCAAAATGATCTGCTTAGAAACCCTACGAAAATCACAAATTTTGCGTCTCTTTCTGCGATACCTGTGAATACGTAGTTTCACTAATCCCATTCATGCCAGGTTTCGCGGAAATTCTTTGCCAATCTTTGCTTTTATTACCAGTTGCATATATGTTTTTTTATGACCGCGCTAGGTATCACATTCAAGGGAATTTTCTCCCCATAAAATTGTTGTAGTTGTTTCATTAGTTTGTGATTTTCGTAACAATATGTTAGAATTGAAAACAAAAATGCGTGATAGGTAATAATAATAAGTAAACGTATTTTATCATAGGAAATAAAAACTGTTAGAATTGAAGAATAACTATATTTTATCATGAGAAAAAAAATAAGTGGAAGAAAACACATAATAAATGAAAGAAATACGAAATGAAAAAGGAAGATTCTAAATACTCGTAACGAGACGAATGCTTCCTTACAACCCATATATTTTGGTATATTATTATAAAAATGTGCGACTTTTTCATCAATACTGATTAACGTTTGCTTCTGAAAGGTAGCTACTATGTTAAATGACGTAATTTGTTTCTTCCTTTGAACGTCTGACTTGCAGTAATAAGCAAGATTGGAAAATATTTATGCGCAAAAATACTATACGTAATACTCGCGCGTGGTACAGGATACACGACTCATCTCATTCAAATTTTCTACATTCATTTAGTGGTCCAAAATACAATTTTTTAATTTCTATCCCGAATGGCGCGATTTAATCCATTTTTTAACGCAAAAAAAAACATGGGTAGATATCACGCACAGAAACGTACCAAATGGGTGTGCGTCCAAGCAAGGATCCAAAAGTTGTCATAGGGTACATCCAGCAAACACTGACAGATATGTCAACCCAACCCTACAAAAGAAGAAAACCAGCATACTGGTGGTGTGAGGACATTAATCCACTTTGAGGTTTGTTGGAAGGCCCTCAGAACAGAAGCATGCCGGAGACAATTGTGCCAGTACGTTGCCAATACCGTGGAAAAGACAACTAATAGTTTTGTTGCAAAGGCTTGCTAAGTCATTAGATAGCCCCTTATTTTATAGACCTATTTGTCTCCTGAATAACGTAAGCAAGTTGTTCGAAAGGCTGCTGCTAACTGGGCTAAAAAAGAACTGGAGTAGAAAGTCGACTTTTCTATGTTCCAGTTTAATTTCACAAATATGGTCACCGAGGCTCGAAAAAAATTTGTGCTGACTTTTGGGATCAAAAACCGCTGACTGGACAACAATTACAGAAAGTTTAAGACGAGTGTTCCTGCCCTACCTGCTCAAGATACTATTGCAAAAGCTATTTGCAAGATACAGATTTGCCTGTTTTGTTTGCCGTTAGAGAGCACAGGGTCACAGCTAGAGTAGCAAAAGGTTTCATCCTTGGCCCTTTCGTGTGGAATCTTATGTACGATGGGGTGCCTAATATGAAACTTCCAAAAGGAGTGAAATTGATGAGTTATGCAGATGATGTCGCTCTGATAGTGCAAAAGACAACGTAACAAATGGTAGCCTAAGTCGTATAAGCAGGTGGCTATAGCTCAAGCTAAAACTTTTTGCTGGAAAAAGTGAAGCGTTACTGGTGATGACGAGATAGTCCTTTTAAATGCCGGCGGTAGAAGTCGATAAGTATCGAATTGAATTTCGTCTTGATCTCAGGTTTCTTGGGGTACAGTAAAGGTTAGTGAGAATTTAAAGCAACCAATTTGTGGAGGATTATGTCAAATATAAATGGTTCAAAGAACATCAAGCGAAAAGTAATAAGCAGCGTAGCTTACAGGCAAATGATATAGGTCGCACTCATTTGGGCTCATAAAGTTTTACGAAGTAGCAGTCTTCGTAAGCTGAAAGAATAATCCTAGCAGTAATGTTATCAATCGAGCAGCTCTTGAAAGAGATTCATTCATTATGCATTCATAGCAAATAAAAAGAAAGAACAGGCGAAAGACATGCGCCTATTAAGGACAACTATCTGACAGAGGGTGTTAAAAAAATGGCAAAACAACGATGGCAAAATGATGTGAAAGGGGGATGGACTTAGACCTTAATACCTGCTGTTAAACAGTACTGAGTGGAAAACATGGCGACACGAACTTTTCCATAGCTCAAGCTCTGACTAGGCATGAAAAGTTTGCAAGTTATCTCTGTCGTTGCGGTTTTGATAGAAGATAGCGCATGGGATCTATATGAAAGTACACATAATGATGCAGAGTATAAAACTTTCACTTGTTCGGCTTGGGTGCCTTGGAGAAAAGACGCTGTGGTTAACCTTGTAACAATTATGCTGGGAAACGCAGAGGGATGGCGAAATTACCCCATATTTCTGCATGACATCCCCCGAAATAAGCCCGCGCAATGGTTGCATCCGAACCCCTAAACTCATTAGAGGAAGGGGGAAGTAGAATGAGGTTAAAAAGGATCACCGATCCATAAGGTCTCATCTCGACGTAATGTGAAAGCGGTTCCGAACACTCTTGCTCAAATGTCGTAGTGAAAAAGGACTGACAGGCTTACAGACTCAACAAGTATTTTAATAATATTGGAGCCTAAATAAAAATATCAATAATTATTAACTTTGTTCTCTCTCCTCGGTATTCTGACCAAACAAGATATTCGGATGTATTCTTAATCACAGAAAGATCATTAAAAAGTCAGTGTTAAAACGGGCATAAATACTCAAATATTTGTATGTCTCCGGTGAAGAAATATAATAGGTTGGCAACTAAGTAGCTGCCGATTTCACTCATAGATGTCTCTCACTCCCATTTTTATGATATCCGCATATGTTATATGTGTCAGCTGTCATCCTTATCTAGCTTCACAAGTCCATTGCGTACATATTTTCTTAGTTTTTTTTTACCTCAAAATTAATATGGAGTGCAAACGCAAACATTTCCGCCATATTTTGCTTTATTATTTTCGTAAAGGAAAGAACGCAGTGCAAGCCACCAAAAAGTTACGTGATGTGTGTGGTGGTGAAGCACTTATAGAAAGTCAATGTCCAAATTGGTTTGAAAAATTCCATTCTGTAGATTTTTCCCTTAAAGATGATCAACGTTCAGGTCAACCATTTGAGCTTAATGAGGATGAAATCATAACCATCATCGAAGCGGATCGTCATGTAACCACACGGGAAATTGCAGAGAAGTTAAATGTTTCACATACAGCCACTGAGAAGCATTTAAAACGTGTCGGTCTCGTTAGGAAGCTAGATATTTGGATTCCACACGATTTAAAATAAATTCATCTGACGAAGCGTATTAACGCTTGCGAATTATCGCTTAAGGGCAATGAATTCGATCTGTTTTTGAAACGAATCATCACTAGAGACGAAAAGTGGATTGTGTACGACAATGTCAATCGAAAACCAGCCTAACGAGTTATCGCAAACCACTTCAAAGCCACATATCCAACAAACGAAGATTTTGCTGTCAATTTGGTGGGATTGCAAAGTTCGAGTGTATTTTGAGTTGCTTCCAGGGAACCAAATCATTAATTCGGAGATCTACTGTCGGCAATTGGACAAATTGAATGCAGCGAATGCAAGGAAAAGCGACCAGAATTGGTCAATCGTAAAGTTGTCATTTTCCACCAGGACAATTAACTGCCGCATACTTCTTTGGCCACTCGGCGAAAATGTATGTATCTTAGTTGGGAATTGATGATACACCCACCATACAGTCCTGACCTTGTGCCATCGGATTACCACTTGTTACCATAAAACTTGCAACGCTAAGGACGTTGTAAAATCTCACTTAATTGAGTTTTTGGCCGCAAAGGATCAGACCGAGCATGGCATTTTCAAGTTGTCAGAGAGATGGCAAAATGTCATCGAACAAAATGGGAAATACATTATAGATTAAACTTTATTCCAAGTAAAAAAAAATTCTTTTATTATTATTACAGTATGAATCAATTTCTAAGTGCCAATACAAGGTGTGAAAATCACTTACCTGCCCAAAAGCATTACTGGCCTGGCATATATATATGCCAGTGTCCTGTCGATAAGTGTGAGAAATTCCCAATTCCGAAACCATGCCATCGTCCAGAATTTGATCACGTATTGCGTATCTGAAAAATAATGTGGCGCCTTAGTTTTTTTTAAATTTCTTTCTTCAACTCTTAGGTTGTTTTGGGAAATTTTCTTGCAAATTTGAGATTAATATCTATCTTGTAGGTTATACTTTTATTCTTATTATAAGTATGTTTAGAGGTGTGTCTGTCGACTTATCAGACTCAAATCCGTCTTGAAATTGACTATAAATATTTGTCCGAAGTTTTAAGTTATTATTTATTATAGGCTGTAAGTTACATTCGTTTGCCTTTTGCGGCCGCATTTCCACAACTTGATCTATGAACTATGGTCGCTAACTCAATATACGTTTCGACATCGGACAGGCAAGCAGGAATTACCCTAACGAGTGAGAATGACTAAAATCGGATTCTTTTACTGATTAAGATTATATTATATAATACGGGACGTTATTCTAGTATAGTTGTACTTCTTGATTGTGAACATAAAATCTGAAACTTTTAAAATTTTATGTTCAAGATTTGACGTATTTTTAGCTTAGGTTACGCATATATTTATCATATTCATAAGAAAATTTGAAATGAGAATTGACTGGGGGAGAGATACAACCGCAAAGAATCAAAGATTTTATTAATCCTGTATATTCGCTTGAGATGCTGGACTAATGATGAAATAGATAGAGTAAATAAGCGATAAACGCTTTTGAGTGGCTGTCATTTTTGCTAATGTGAATAATTATAAACACAATATTGTGTATAAACTTTCACTATAAAATATACATAACGAGCTAAAATAAAGCTTTGCTCTGTGACGTACCTCGAATCGAGAGATTCATCCAAGTATTGTTGTGTTGCTTGAATTTTCCATTTAATATCAATAGGATTGTCACCTTGAACATTGCACTGAACGTGAACCTGTTTGCCTTTGGGAACAGAAATTTGTTTCGATTTCGTTTGAAAATGGGCTGGAACTGAAGGAAAGCAGATAAATTGAAAAGAATCGCGAGGAGAATTCAAAATATATTCAATTTGTGTGATTTTTTATTGTTTAATATCCACTTACCATTCACTTTTAAAAATATCACTTTACTCACACCGGAACCGATATTATTTTTCGCTTCGCATAGGAAGTGACCCTGAGATTCTTTGCTGATTTTCTTAAAATAAATTGTACCGTTTGGAAATAGCTGAACGGTGGGTTCATATAAAAAGTCTTTGTATTCACCCGGCGTGGGGCCGATAGCCTTCTTCCAGGTGATGGTTGGCTTAGGATAGCCCGATGATTGGCAGTGTAAATAAACATCTTGACCGGCTTGCGCACTCGAATCTTTCGGTTCCAATATCCATTTAGGGGGAACGTTCACGGTTAGGGGTACTGTAAAACGTTCGGTGCCTGCTACATTTTGTGCTATGCACGTATAATTACCAGAATGCTCTGAAGTTATGTGTTCAATAACTAAACTGGCCGAATATTCATCCAAACGTCTGATTACCTCATTGCTATAGACGAAGACAAATGTAAAGACAATAATGAAATATCTGTACAAAAACCGGTGACGTTTTTACTTACCCAGTGCCTATTAAAGGTTTGGCATTGCGTTCCCATCTGAAACTAACCGGTAAATCCCCTTCGAGTATTTGACAAGAAATTGCCGCTCTCATGCCCTCACGCAACATATTAGTCATGGCTTGAATAGGCATAATTTTCGGTGGAACTACAATTTATATATATTTATTTATGAAATCGCGTATTAACAAATCGCAAATAAATTACAAAATACACTAATCTACGATAAATATTGTTTTTTAGAATTCTGTTTCTCCTAACAGCTTACAAATTAATTCCGATTTCTATTGACTCGCGCTAACAGCAAAGAGCGGCATTTTTAAATGTTGCAAATAACAGATTTTTCACTCGATTCGAAGCTATATATAAAACTTCATAATGCGAATCCATCACTTGAATCTAAGCTTTGCTAAATTCGCATAAATATACTATTGAAAAATTTCGAAACAGCTGCTAATGTACAGAATTATTTGTCTAGTATGCAAATATAAGGAATTCAAACGTATTTCGCATCTACCCGACATAATCAAAAATTATAAACAAAGAAAAAGTGTAGAATCATTACTTTCGTATCGCGATGTCAGTTTGTTGGTAGGAATTTAGGCTTCTCTCCTTATGAAATCGAATACCGATAGTTGAACTCATATACTTCAGTTAATACTCAATTTGATTTTAGCAACAAAAATGTAAGTCACTTATAAACGCCTGTAAAGATTAGCCTTTCGTTAAAAAAAAAATATTGTAATGGGCCGAGTATTGCGTTTCCTTTCTAAGAGCGATTTAACAAAACCAGCAAATATTCCTTTGTGGAAATGTGGCAATCAATGGGTTCTGCAAGCGGTGATGAGGCTGACTGAGTCCTATAGATGAGATTATATCTGAGTTGAAGAGTTGTAATTGCTATGATTGAAGGATCACAAATATATTTGCTTTTCATATTTCATTAGATTAAGTTCATATCGGTTATGTACTCAAACTAGTAGCGCTTTTACTATCGGTTACCTTCACATAAACCTTCGATACAAATTTCGAAAAACATAAAAAAAAAATTAAATACGTTTATTCATATTCGCAGTATAAAAACACAGCAAACACAGCTACTACGATTGAAATATATTGCAGGCAATTCGATCAAATTCAAGTAAAGTTTTTGAAAAATTAATTCCAACTGCTGTATAGAAAGTGAGTATTATTGCTTTAAAGACAGTTTTCAAATTCGGATGGCAAAAATTATAGCTTATGTGATAACATTGCCGAGCTTAAGCGGAACTAAAATTTTGATTTGTCTTTAGTACAGACGCTTAAATATTCATTAATAAAAGTAATTAAGAAAAAAGCACAAAATAACTAATACCTAAGTAAAGGTAGGAGGTTTTTTAATTGAAGATTATATCAACTTTACAAGTAGCGAACGTAAATCATTTTTTGCTTTCAGTTAAAGAGGACAAATCTTATATTTATATGTTGAAACTAATTGCAATAAAACGTTTAACAGTCAATGCAAAGTAAGTTTTTTCTTTCGTCAGCATACGAAAATAGGTACAAACATCTTGATTAAGTACGCTTACGGCTTGGCAGAGTATTTTGTCGATAAGTATTATTATGAAAAAACATAAACATCAGCAACAATAATGGTAATGACGATAATGGTGCTGGTTATGACTGCAGCAATCATTATCATTAGTTTGACAGAAAACTGTCGCTTTTGTGTATCTTCTTATCGCTGCTGACGACGAATTGATGTGATTTTGCAAAACTGTTGTTTTCAGTTACGTTCCGTTTTGCGTTGCTTGCTGTTCTCTTTTATATCCATATACTCTTTATTATGCCATTCTACGACAAATTGCAATCTGTTAACTTTATTATTTTGCTGGTAACAAGCAGAAAAATGCATACGAGATATCTTATAGAGGATACAAATCTCACATCTGATTTATAAATGAATAAAATCCTGCATCCAGCAAATGGCCAGCATTAGTTATAAAAATTTAAAATAACATCATAAAAAAAAGAGTGCATTTTAAAGACTTTTTTTCAAGAAATTTGCTATGATGAGCGCTTAGCAAAATTCGATTAATATGCAAACATTCCGTTCAGTTGCCCAACCCTTTGTGATTACAAAAAAAATCAGAGAGAATTTGAGTTCATCCTGTGGGTATCAGAGAGTCGTTCTCAAGGCATGCACACTGTTTTCTTAGTTGTTGTCATTATCAATCTCGTTATTATTCATACATGATGCACATACACAAAGAGTATTTATGTAGTTGTACTAAAAAAGTCATTGACATTTTAAGAGAATGCTATCGAGTAGCAATGATTGTACTGCATTTGAATGCTGATAAAATTGAAAATCAGACAATAAGAACAAATATAAATTGTTTTATTGTTTTCTTCTCCTTTTTTTCACGTAGATAGTGAGGAGTGTTATTGGCAACGTTTCCATAGTATACTATAAAAAATAGTGAAGGATGCATCATTTATTATGAGTAAAACCAAAAAGCTTTCAAGAAGGAGATTAAGAATGAACAAGTAAAGCATGAATTGTGAAGGTATAGAAAAATTTATTATGCAGTCAGTTTACAAAAAGGCTTAATTACATTAAATGTGTATCACATCTCACATAATTTCCTTAGAAAAAGCATGCATTCCCAAAATGCTTCTGAAATTTCAGCGATTACGAAAATTAAGTTAGAAAATTTGAGCTTGGAACACAAACACATATCTTTAATTCTAATAGATCTTTGAGTTAAAGTAGATATCGATTTAAGTTTTGGTACAACTTTTTAAAAGGGGTGCTGACATTGTTTCGGTTAGCAAAAAAAAAAATAAATAAATAAATAAATAAATATATAAACTTTATGATCACTCAAATGGCGGATATTCGATACAGTTATGATTTACAGATTATTTAAATAATACATTACGGGATGGGTGGAATTATTTGAAAAACCCTCAACCAAATTAGTGCGTCTTGCTTTCATAAAATCGTTTAAAGAATTTTTCAGTTATTCAATCAATTAATCAGTTAATCATTTTATACGAAAAGGGTAAAGGCTGCTTTATAGACATCAAACTACGAGTTTTGAGCACAATTCTGTAAGTAGTTGTGTGAAAAATAAACTCTTTAGCTTAACTTTAAGCGCAAAAATCTCGACTATACATTGTCTTCGTCAAGATACACAGTACGATTTTCATGCGACCAAGCAAACAAAGGCTGTTCAATAAATATAAAGTTCAGTTGTAAAATCCAAGCTAAAGTGTATTATAAACGCACAGGTCGCAAACCTTACATGTGTTTGGTGATAAGAGCATTTACATTCATTCGTATGGTTAGTTGTTTTTCAACACAAAAAAAGTTTTACATGAAGTGACGGATAATAAGATTTTGCAACCTTAAGGTACACAGTTTCTAATTATTGAAATCGATGCACTTTTGAAACAAAACTCGATGGAAAAATATTTCCATTGTATTTTAACCGTTTTCGAATGTGGCGTTTGACGATTCACTTCCACATAAGTCCTGCTCTATAGAAAAGAAAATTATATTCGACTAATTGAATTTTTACTTTTAATTTGAAAAAAGACAAAAAGAATATAATTCTTCTCTTACGATTTTGTAATAGTAGTACCTTGAAATAGTAGCAGGAATAAGGCATTGGGTAAAATGCTTTACAATAACAACTTTAAACTCTCAAAGATATTTATATATAATAATATGCATTTCTAGACTTTTATTATGCAAAATTGTGTTGAGAGTATAGTTTTCAAGCAAAATGCCAAGAAAGTTATAAAATTCTCATTAAATACAATATAAGATATTTGAGTGTATGAATACTTCTGAGAAGAACTACAATAAAATTCTATCCTTGCCATTGCAGTTCAAAATAATATAAAGAACAACCTGTTCGGAAATTTTCAATATATTCTAACATAAAATATTGTTTTCTAATGAAAAGAGAACATTTCTTATATTTAATTTAAATTAAAAAAAAAAAAAAATTATTTCATGAGTCTCAGACATACCTAATACCTGTATCTCCACATTGCGTCGCGAGGTTTGCTTCTGTTTATTTTGCGCCATACATGTATAAGTGCCTGCATCCTCTAATCGTTGCAATTGCTCAATAATTAAAGTGCCATTGTTGTAAGCTCTTTGCCGGCGATTAATAGGTAAAGTTTGGCCATCTATCAAGTTTAAATATATTTTAATAAAAATTTCTTGATTAATTTGCTAAAAAATAAATAAGTGAACGGTATTACAGTTTCTACATTTATATTTCGTTTATTATTTATCGATTAATTTGAAAAATGTCCAAAAATTATTTTGAGAAAAACTGAAAAGTTCATAATATTTTTGCTAACTTTTCAAATTGCGACCTACAATTTAGTATCGAGATAAAAGTGTATTTTTTTCCATTTTAGGAAATTTAAGGCAAACATAGTTTTTATTAAAATTGAGATAGAAGTATTCAAAATATTGCTTATTGTTAGTTACTATGTTTCCCTCATTTTTTTTAGCATCATATAAAGTCCGCACCGTAACAAAAATTCTTCTTTATAGGCTCTCCAAATAAGCACATATTTTTCAAAGTCTTTATAAAAATGTACTTTTATTGATCGAACCCAGTGACAATATAAAGGAGCAGTCTCTATTGAATATTACAATACCCGCTTGTATTTTCGTAACGCCTCCCTCATGTGTTGTGATGTTAAAAAATCAGATAATTAGATAAATTAATGTCAATTTTCCTTTGGTGATCGGCTTAATGGCATTAGTTGTCGTTGGTAATGTCGACCAGCGACTGTTTCTTTGCGTTTGAACGGCTCGCACTAAAACATTTTCATTTCTTCCTGCTGCGCTTCATTCCATATTTAATACGATTAGATTTCGCAAAGAGTACTTATTTTTCATTATCGATAGGATTTAGTGATCTTCGGTAGGCTTTTTTTGTTAAAAAAGGAGTTTTGGTTGCGTAGATTGGTTTCACATGATCAAAGCTAGGCAAAAACGTAAACGTTAAACAATTCTTCATTTATCTTCCTTTACATATAAACGTGAAACTTTCAAGACAATCCTTATATGCAAGGAGTCCGGAAAACGGCCATATACGGTCCAAACCTTACGCAGTAAGTTTTTATATTCAATTACTCTTCTAGATTAATTTTCAGAATGAAATAGTGAAGATATTAGCTTTAATTTTGTTTATTTTTCGTAAGAATGTTTATACGAGAAGGAGGTAGAAAATTCCAATCCAATAAAATTCTTCACATTCATTTAATATGTCGTTTTTCACTGATTTTTGTTGAAAACTGATGTTTTCAAAATAATTTATATGTAGAGTGGTTGATAAAACTTATCCGATCTAATCCATTCTCAATATTGTTCGTCTTCGAGCCAAAACTTGCTAATGTTCGAAATTTCATAAAAATACCTTAAAAATTCCGATTTGTAGATTGAGCACAAAAAAATGAACGGAAACAAGGAAACACATGCTTAAACCAATTGAGGAAATGATTCTGAATTGATTGATATAATATATTATATACGTTTCTCCCAAGTCCTTCTAAATATTGCACAAATCCATACTATAAATTTGATATTCCAAACCTGATGTGTAGTTTACTGCATATACTAGTATTATAAACTACATAAATTACGTTATGTTTACATATTTAAACCCTAAAGATAGAACTAGAAGTTGCCATAATATTATATAACACGACATAGTAGGCATTTTTTACTAATCTAGCCTAGCTAGACCTTTTCTTGAGAACGTCTCTGTAATATAGTTCAAATGTAGTACATATTTATGTGAAATATGTAAATACTCTGTAGGAGAAGCAGCATTTATCGTAATAAGGACGTGCCTTTAATTACTAATAAATTAAAATATATATATAAAAAAAATATAAAAACTTTTACATAAAGAGTTATCTGATTCTGGTTAGAACTAAATAACTTAGATTCAAGATAAATCAGTTTTTGGGTTTGTCTACACTTAACAGAAAACAAAAAATAGTTTTTTCTTATGACAATTAATTTCGAACCGAAATTTCGGAATTGATTGCTCATGGCTGCTTTTCAACAAGAGATATTGCACTTACAATCACTTGTAACAAAGAATAATAAATTTTTGACTGGTAGACAATCGAATAATAATATTTGAGGATTTTGTTAAGCGTATATTTAATTATTAAAAAAAGTATATATATTTTGGAAAAATATTCAAGAATAGCAACACCGCGGCCATCCTCGTAAGATATCTTAAGCTCAAGGGGCTCTGAGACACGCAGCATAACAAATGCAAAAAAAAAAAAAAACAAATCAAAATCATTTAGTCTACATGCCTACATCTAGAATGATGTACAATTTTTTTGCAATATTGATCTTAGTGTAATTGTGGAATATTCGAAGAAAGAAAATTAGATTTCCAACCAAATAAAAGGCACTTCTTCTATTCATAAAAAATTTGGTTATATCAGTTTATGGAAAATCTCACGTTATTTTTTAGAGGATCTTGTCTTAAGAATGCAGTAAAAATTTTCGGAATAAGAAAATCAAAATTGTTTAAGTTACTGCCCCATATCGGTTTTAAAAAAAGTTTTTCGAGAAAATCCCGTTTAATATTATGATCTATGTTATATAGATGTTATTCTATTATAATTAATTCTTCTTTAGTTCTTTTATTCTATTTGACGTGATCTCAAGATCATAAAAAAAACTTCCCATGTTGACTCGAAAATGTCACTTTTGCTGTATCTATTGAAAACAGGATCGCATGTTTCGCATGTTTAGTGAACCGAAACAAAAAAAAAATGCAGAAATATGTATAATGCTCCAGTGGAATTCATACTCATACTCATACCACGTTCGCATCGCTGTCAGTCTCATGCCGACTGAGTGGTCGCCTGGATGAAGCTAGACTAGCATATTTTTGTTCGGAAATGGATATTTGTTAACGCATTGGAGATGTTAAAAATCAATAAACAGGAAATTAGGCTGTAACTTCCCTGGCTCGCGGATTTCTAATTAACCATTTGTTATTTTCTCTACTTCTGGCACGGACACCTGATGTGATCGATTAATGAGTTGTTGATGTTGATAGCTCACATGGTTTTGTTTGAATTTTGTATAGAATATTTTATCGTTATAAACGAACGAGCAGGCTCTCTCAAAATACAATCGAGCAGGGCTTTAATATTAGTTTAACTGAGACTTTTGAAATAAAAGTCTGGTATCACATAAAGATGATTAATTTTTTCCATATTTCCAAATTAACCGAAGCAAATAGTAAAAAGCGCAGCGTGTTTAACCTTTAAGCTGAAATCTTAAAAGGCGGTAATTGTTTTCAGACAATCATCGCTATCTATACATCAGCTTAAGCACTTTTTGAACTTTTTTCGTACGTTAATCAAGCATAAATAATGCATATATTATGTTTGGACTTTGCGTTTCTAAAGAATAATAAAGAGTCTCTAAGATATCTGACATTTGCTTAAACATAAATGTATCGTCCATCTGTAGCATTATGCCTCGATGTCAATTAAATATATGTTTGTTTTTTTTTTTTGTATTCATTTTTCATTTGTATACATACCACGTTCCCAGTGAATTTTATCGATTGGATAGCCAGCTACAGGACACTTAACAATCAAATCCGAACCAGAAATCCCCGTAATTTTGGGCATTTCACGTATAAACGGTAGACCATAGATATTTACTTTAGCACTATGAGATACTCTAAAATTAGTAATCAGAAATATTTAAATATACAAAGCATTTATCGTTAGATAAGCACACATAAATATATATGTATGTAGCGACTGAAAACAAAACAGAAATTTTTAATTTCAATACTTAACTCGCGCTATTAAGTAGCCTAGAGCAATTGCTCACCGTCCGACCAGATTACAAATGATACTTGGAAATATGAATGAAAAAGCAAGCGATTTATATTCTCGTTGACACTACTAGTCGTCGTTTTACCTCACTGCGCGTAAGTAGTTATGGATATGTACGTATAATGTGTATATAGGGTCATTCATTTCATGGTCCGGATTTGGCAATCTTGTTTCGATAATATATATAAAACAAAAATTTACACCAGGGCATTGTGTGTATAGTGCAATATTTGTCATTTTTCAATGTGGGTCCTTTAATAGCCGATAAACGTGTTAAAATAGTAAAAACTTACTACGAAAAGCTGATTTGTAAGCAGATTGTTGTCAACATAATTATTCATCTGAGCACGCTATAGGCCAAACTGGAGATTTGCCAACACATTATCGCAACGCATACTCGACCGTACTGTTAAAGAAATTGGCGAAAAAAATCTAAATTTGTTCATTACACGGCGCGCGCAGTTGGATGGTTACACCCACATGATTATCATTTTTTTTTGGCGCGTGAAATTGAACGTGTGGATGTAGAAGATATATGGTTTCAAAAGGATAGTATCACAAGCCACACAACCTGCTCCGTTTTGGCACTTTTGCTTAAGAAAATTCACGGACGCTTAATTTTATGTTTAAGTGATAAGAGTTGGCCACCAAGATTGTGCAATTTCCCACCGCTGGATCTTTTGTTTTTGTTCGGGGTTACGCGAAGGAACGAGTTTGCGCGAACAATCCTCAATTATTTTACGCTTTGAACACGACCATCTGTCAAATTATGAGAGAGCTATTGTTCATTATGTGCAGGCAAGCCATCAAAAACGACGTTTGCACAATGTTGCATTCCGCAAATAATGACCAGATGCAAACCTTATATTGAAAGAAAATGTTATCCAAATTTCGAGCAGAAGTACGATTTATTCACTTTTGTCACATTATGGATAATTATGTATATTAGGTCTTTTTAGAAAATGTTGAGTTCAATGACAACCTCAGGTTTCGTTATTTTAACGTTTGACTTGAAGTCTGACTGAAGTCTGACTGATGGCTTACAATTTTTTAGATTATCTAAGGAAATTGTGAACAAAATATTGTATAATTAATTTTTCTCCGATTTGGCTACCGTGAATTCCATCCGCCGGGGTAAACTGTTAGTAACGAATAAAATTTAAATGTTAAGCGCCGTTTCCTGTTCGCCAGAATTATTAGCAGTTTTTGCTTCACGATGAAGCACCTACGTTGTTTCTTCGAGAATTTTTCATCGTAAATTAAATGCAATCGTTTTATCTGCTTGATTTAATTTTGTCCGATTTCTGGTTTTTGGATTCTAGCTTGTTGTGGAGCGACATCGTTTTCAAACAATTGAAGAGATAAAGGCTATGCTATAGAACTACGAAAGGAATGACCCTATATAAATATGTATTAGTTATAATAGATTTTTCCTGTCTGTCGTATATTAATTTCAGGTTCATATCATTCTTACTAGATTTTCTATTTGAAAACGATTCGTCAACTGTATGCAGTTAAGTATTGATTGCATTTCTCATAATTTCATATCTAAGCTGCCCGTAAGAATATATATGTGTATATGTGTTATGGGATCAACTTACTTGCCAATTGCATTTTGTGCTGCGCAGGTGTATTCTCCGCCATCTTCTTCTTTCACATTTGTTATATTTACATGACTGATGACGTCGTCATGTATAGTAACATATTGTCCCACTAAAAAACGTGAATTGTCGGGTATCTGTAGAATTACGGTGAGAAGAAAGCAAGGCTTTATATAAAATTTTGAAAAATACATTCCATTAAGCTATCACACGTATGTATTATACATATATATATATATATATATATATATATATAATATATTTGTGTAAAATACGAAATTAGTTTAGTCTTCACCTGTATCTGTGACTACGTGTTTGTGTGTGCGTTTGAATTTGTGTTTACAAAGCATATATATATACGGGTAAGTTGAATAAGTAATAAAATCTTACCGGAAATCCGTCAAGAGTCCAGGTGAATTGCGGCAATGGATTGCCTGTTGCTACACATTTCAAGGATACTGTTGGTCCTGGTTGTAAAGTTTGCTCTGAAAACCAATATAGCAATTCCGGTGAAGCATCTGGAATATACACAAACATAGAGGAAATATTTACAAACCTACAGGCGAAAATCAGTTCAACGAAACTCACGGCTTTTAATTCATTTTTATTTTATTTTTTTCTTTTTATTTAATTAAACTTTTGTTTTTTATTTTCTTTATTGGGAATTTATCTCTAAATTGTGTTCTCTTATTTACATTTCTCGAAGGATTTGTTTTGCATATTTGCGTATTTGCACATATTTTTCTTATCAGTGAAAAATTCTCAATCGGTGTAGCTATATCCGACATAGACACTTGAAGGAGATTCCCTATATATTATATTTATAAGCACTTTTCCAGTTAAATATATAAATTGAAAGGCGAAAAGTGATGTTCACTCATTTCATCCGTTGAATATTTGTGTAAACATTAAAAAGATTTTAAAAAAATCTTAACATTGATCAAACAGGCATTTTCAGACGTTTCGTAGAGAAGTTTGATTAAACCTAGACAGGATCACATATATTCTGTACAGTGGATTTAAAAAGACCTAATTGTTGATTTAAGATTTTCAAGCCTATCAAAAATACAATGCATTTTAAAGGGAACAAAGGGAAACAAAAGTTCTTGGTTGATGAAACAAGTTTACGATGATGAGTTCTTGTCTTGTAATAGAGTCCAGGCGTGTCATGCATGCTTTAGAAATTTTCATAAATAATGACCAATACTTAAGGCAATTGAAGTTGTGATAATTGAATGTGTCATCAAAACTGTGCGTGGATTTATTGAAAATTAGCAAAAATCTTCATTGAAATGAATGAAAATGATATTGAAATTCTGTCTTAAATAAAGTAAAACATTAAATTACGGCCTTTTAACTACTTCCCTATTCGTCTGATTTAACAACGTTTGATTTCTAGCTACTTAAAGAATTACATTTTTCGTTGAAAGGAAAGCTCTACGCTAGCTTAGAATCCGTCCAAACGACTAGTACAGATGCAAAAAACATAATGTCATTTGCAAGACTATAGCTCAGCTATAACTATAAGTTCAATAGTCATACATTAATGCCACAACGTTAGTAAAGGTGCATCGCTAGAGATTTTCCTATTTTGAAAAAGTACTGTTTAGTTTATAACACATTTTATATATATACATTGTTTATAACGCATCTGAGCCGTATTTTTAAATATTATTTTACAAAGGGGGTGATGACATTACTATGTCTCCATTTTTCAGTGATAAAATAAAAATAGGTATGTTTTCTACAGAAACTTGGTTTTAATTAATTTTGTCTTAATTTTAATCCATCAACATTTACGCACATGCATGCATGCAGGCATAGATGTGTTTTTATAAGTGTATTGCATGACATTTTCTGGGGAAAAACTCAACAGCGCACAATTGATTTACGACAGATTTGAATTATGTGCTTCTGTATGTGTTAGTAAATTTTAACTTGCTTTGTATTCGGATTTCTTCTTTCGCCTTTTTTCTAAGAGATTACTGTAATACCCATTAAGTAAATTGAATTTTATGGTTACTTTAAAATTAGAAAATAATTATGCGAATGCTTTTATGTGTTTATGAGTGCGTCCATTTGCCTGATAATAATACTTATTAGATTTTGCAAATTGCGTAATTTTCTGGTTTTCATGGTATTATTGAAAATTCATTCAAATTCAGAATTATTTCCAAAATGTAGGAGCAAACATCCTGTTTAAGGAAAAGAGTTTTTTTTTAATGTAATGTATTGCTTACGGGGAATCTTCTTTCTTCATGTCAGACTTATAACGGATTAGAATGAAATTTCTATCTCTTTTCATGTAGAATAAAAACCAGAAGACGAAGATGTATAATACTTAAAGTGAAAAGTTTGCCTTTTCATATCCATAAACAAAGTGGCAAAAGCCATACAGTATATATTTTATTAGTTTTTGCTGCAGGTCCTTAATTTACTTAAGTTAACTTAAATAGAGAGTAGAATTATTAGACAATTATTCTAAATCTCGGAAAAGGTAATTAGTCTTAAGTAAAAATGTTTGGAGCAATAACTATATTTCTTAATTATAAATTCCTCTTATTATTTCCGCTTCGTTTAACTTTCGGTTGATTTTATTCAAAACTGACTGTAAGATATAAGAAAAAATGTTTGCGATGATAACGTTTACTTTACTTCTCTTAATTGTTATTGTATAATATTTGTACCACACATTCTTCTTCTTTATATTTCTTTGCATAATAATTTGTAGTAAGACTGTTTATCAGAGTCAATGCCTCGTGCAAAACGCATCTGAGTAAATTTTTTAAAATTATTTTTAAAAAAATGCTAAATTCATCCCAATTTATTGTTGCATTACTTGGCAATAAGTCATCGTACGATTTTAGGTATAACTTACCGCCCAACTGCAGTTCGGCTGTAGATTGTATTTGTTCCCATTCATTTGATACGAAACACTGATACATGCCAGGATCATCTTTTTGTACTTTTTTAATAATCAGTCTTGGTGGATCGGTGAGAATCTAAAAAAAAAGAAAAGTTTTGTTTTTTTTTTTTGAAATTCATTAATTTTCAGGAAAATTTTCTTTATCATTTATTTATTAAATATATTTAGGCATGCTTGCGCATAAATCGAGGTATACATGTGTATTTAATTAAATGTAACGAAAAAGGCTCACCTCGATACGGTTATCACGTAATATAGGTTTACCATCATGCAACCAATTCACATCTTGCACTGGATGTCCGGACACAACGCACTGAAACTGCGCATCCTTATCAACATCTACAGTTTGCACTTGAGGCTGAAGATGTGCTGTTAAAGGAGCTGCAATGTTGAAGCATAATATAATTTTTATATCTTTTTTTTATGTCGTCCCTTGAAGGAAGAAATCATAGTAGTTTTGTATTTTCTTTTCTAAAATATGAAATTTTAAATATCAAAAGCGAGGGTAAAGCATGCATGCGTTTGGTTAACATGAAATTCTAAATTGATTCAGTTAACATCGTTTGTTTGTCCATCTATTAATTTTTGGAATTCTAAAAATTGCAAAAGTGAAGATAGAAAAAACATTTTTTTTTTAATGGAAAACTTATCGACTTATTAACGCCAACAATTCTTTCCGAAAAGGTAAATGATGCGATTAGAAAGATTTAGTTAATGTGAAATAAATAGTAAAACGTTCAAGTTAATATAATATGTAGTGCTTCATCCCTAACAAAGCAAATGTCAATTGCAAATTTAATAAGGAGCATACAAATCATTATACTTTTCAACGTTCACTGGGTGTATGTATGGTTTGATATAAAATATTCTAGTAGTCGTGCGACCGTATAACTATGTACGCGTATCTGTGTTCTTGCAATCACGTGTATGTGCATGTGTGTGTGTGTGTTTACCTGTATTTGAATTGTGGATTTTCTTAGTCATTCGCTCTTACATACCTGTAACAGTTAATGATACTTGTATAGTCTCTTCACCAGCAGTGTTATTCACCCAACATAGATATTTGCCACTGTCCTCGAGACGTGCCTAAAAACACATCGCAATGAAAAAGTTTATTTTAAAATACATTTTGAAGAGTTTGAACTTGAAAACAAAAAAAAACACATTTTTGTTTAATGTGCAGAAAATACCGTACCTTTGTGATTTTCAGCAAACCGGCGGATACTATCGTGATGCGTTCACTTAATTGCAGCGGTAGTAGTTGCTCGTTTTCCTCTTTAAACCAACTATAATTAAAAGCAGACATATTCTCTCATTACTTATATGCGTATATTTATAGGTATATAAGATTTTTTAATGTTACTTGACTGCGTAATGGGTAGAAGTGATTGTGTATATAAGAGAACTCTTTCATAACATTTTTATTATTTTTCCAATTTACTTTTCAAAATTACATTTATTTTTTCTTTGATTCTTTAGCATACTGAGTTGTATTATTGAAATCGTATAATCGTGTAAGCACCGTTTTACAAATTTTGCAAAGCATAAGTGATTAGCAATAGTCTGTAGTGGCCACCCACTAACTAACACAATTTTCGTCGATTTAATGTTATTGATTTTTAATAAATGCATTACTTTTGCTTATTGATGAAGCTATTCAGCTTTACTGCTGAGAATGATTTTGTGACGAAAATCCGCAACGTCTTTCATATAACCCGTGTGCTGAAATTAAGTCTTTTTTAGCTCCTTTCGCCGTTACGCATAACACAAAGATTGCAATAGTAATTAGTAGTAAAGACCACGGTAAACAGGAATCAATGTGCTTGCAAGATTATTCCAGAGAAGTCTAGAATATTGCTGTCATACTCCCTTCACACCTTCCACTAAAGTAGCTAAGATAACATTCCCGAAGAGCTCACCCACATCTTGCAGTAATAAATCATATTAGAATTATTTATAATATTATATATAATAAATTATATTCAGTGATGATGTCAAGATATAATTCTTAATCATAACTTGTGCGATTAGTGTGCGTTGATTTAATAAAAATTATGTGGATTTTGAAACTTTTTTGTTTAGCGAAATTTGCCAAATTTTCCAGATTATCCAGTGCACTCGAAATAAGGTTCTATGAATACGTTGGGAAAATAGGCATATTGACAAAGACATCATTTGAAAATTTAGATATGTTTATACCTATTTTACATAAGACTATTCAGTTAATTTATTTGAAATGATGATTAGATTTAATTTGAATTTTTTATTCGATATAATAATGTTCTTCAAACTCAATACAATTTTCCAAGTGATTCTTTAATTCATTTATGATTTTACTAAAGTAATTTTACAAAAAGTGTTCAAAATAGCTATCTAAAGTTGTTATTGATATGTATAATATAATTCAATAAAAGCTATGGGAATTTTCTGATATTTGGAAACAGTTGGTGTTCAGAGAGAGCAAGGTTTGAACTTTCCAACGTTGCATATATTTTGATATTTTTAATGATTTTATTAGAAAAAAATGACGGATTTTGTGACCCGTCGCAATGTTATGTTGAAAGATGATTCATATTTGAACAGGTTTTTCACCCAGCTTATCCAATTATTCTTTAACAGATTTTGCAGATAACTTTTCAATAAAATAACTTTTATATCCCAAAAACTTAATGCCATAGTAAGAACAGGGTTAAGTTTGCTCTACGATTTGTTGTCGAACGGATAAAATTTATTTATTATTCTTCTTCTGCTAAATTATTATTAGTTAATTGGTGGTCTTCCATTATTATATCACCGTTTTTTTATATTAACGATGTCTTAGTAATAAGACTTTTTGAATACCTTTTGCACACAGATCATACTCTCGATATAAAATGCTTGTACGATCACATTAATATTAAGCTGACTAATTTTTGACTGTGACTTACGAAATAGCATCATCCTCTGATACTTCCACTATGTTCTCATGCATTTCCTTCTTTTACAGATAAATATTTTTGTATATATATTGAATCGTTATAAGATTTTTCAATTCATCAAAATTTTCAGAAAAAATGAAGTCACATTTACTTTCAATAGCTGTACGAACTGATAACTAATTAAAGTACTATTTAGAAAATTCACAGTTGCTGCTCGGAAGGTTCAACCCATTTAACAATAATAAATAATTGTTCCCTTCTGCTAGAAACATATTAATTGATTTAGAAAATATATAAATAAATCTAAGGTAGCCGCTAGCAATGGATATAGAAAGTCTAATATAGAAAACCTAATCGCGGATCTATTTAAAAGTGATTTTATTCATTGTTAGGTAAGATTAAATTAAAGTTTTAATGTACATTTTTCAGAAATCAGCTGAGAAATAACCAAGAATGATATAAAAGATGAATGTCAACGTTGCAAGATTTTAAACTATCAAAAAAATTGACATTCCGAACATAGTTGTATACTACGTGTACTTGAAATTTTACAAGCGTTTTTCTTGAAATGTTTGTCTAAAACAGCACGAAGGCACGCAATTCAAACAATTTTCATTCTATTCTATTTAAAATAACTTAACTTAGAATCCCCCCACGGACTTCTCTACCTATAGACAGACGTATAGCTTAATTGTTTTTTTTTTCTTTAGCTCCAAATTTATAGCGGTTGTGTTGCGTGCCGTAGAGCTTTTTAAATTGTTCTCATTTGCCATTTTTTAATTTCAAAATTAAATTAAATTTAAAATTTCAAAAATATTTTTTTTTTTTTGGTGCTTAAACATGGGTATAAAAGCATCCTGAATAATATTATCATTATTATTTTACTCTTTCCTTGCATTCAAAATATTTCATTGGCCTTTAACCGAATCTTGAATACCGATAGCAACTCAAGGAAGTATATGGAGGGATTTCAAATGATTTTGGTGCCCTGATCAGGATAGTTTTTACATTGAACTTTAAAATATCGATTTGTTAAATATTTTAATCAAAATCTGAATCGATATTTGCTTTTTTAATGGCAATGATAGCAATATTTTCAAATTTTCAAGGCTGAATTTTTTTTTTTTTTTTAAATCTGTTTATTCATTCATTATAGATTATAAGCCCTTAGGGACTAGTTAATCCAGCATATGCAATTGGTTATTAGTAGTTAATAAAATTAATTCAGAACATACATGACTTAGACTTAAATCATTTTAAGTAAGTAGTAATTTAATTAATTCAATGCACATAACAGATTTCAAAATTTAATTTATTAAATCCATTTTTCCACTCATCTCAAGTCTTTAGCTTTTTATGTCATTCTTTTTTTTGTGGGCTGTGGTATTAAAACCATATCAACGTAGTTACATGCGATCACCGGAGTAGCAGTCAAAGGCGAAGATATTTTTACTTCTTCGTTTTCCTTTCCTTGCTTTTACTTCTTTCGACTCTTTTTTAAAAAGTTCCACTCTAGTTTTAGATTTGGATTTTGGAGCTTATGCTGTGATCAGGAACATAAATATTTTTTCAGATTTATTTCTATAGGAGTATATTTTTGAATGAGATATAAATGGAAGAACAAAATCAATAGATTCAAGTATTTCGGTGACATATGGCCTATCAATCTTAAATATAACTAAATTTAAGTTTATATAAACGCACTGTAATTACGTTTCGTTTTTTTGCCAAGAAGTAGTTTATGGTTTTTTTTGTATTCTTTTCTTCTTTTCTTTCTTTTCTGTCTTGTTTTTTATGTACACTTTGAGGTATTAAGAACATTTCGTTTCCAGTTTTAATTCTTAATACCTGTTGTTTTTAGTAAAGCATGGATAGTGTATTTCATTAACCCCATGTATACACATATTCACAGTTCTTCGCATTTTCATAAAGAGTATATATTGATGACGTAAATACGTACAGAAAAGTTTTATTGCCTTAATAACATTACAGTTGGAAGATTGGGTTCAAAGCGACAGTAATACCATCCAGAGGCGAGTTAGTTAAATATTACAGTTACATAAATACTATGATCTAAAAAAAAGCGTACATTTTTTTGACGGGTTTTGTATGATGTGAACGTGTATTGTTATGCTGGAAAATCGCTTTGTCATGTTATTTTTGGCATATTGTATCCTTTAACGTTCTCTATGTGATGTATGGATTGCATGAGTTGTTGTTGATAGCTTTCGCCAGTGAAGGTTTCGTAAAGTTGAACAGTTCATAACACATTGAAAGTCAGCTGACACCATAAATACAAGCTTTGCACCATGAATATTCGGCTTCGTCGTCGATATAAATGATTTACCCGACGGAAATTATGTACATGCATATGAAGAATAATTTTCTTCGAATTAAAGAGAAAAACACCAACTCAAAGCACATAGCTTGAAGGAAATTATATTGTGCCCTCTTAGACAAGATCGTAGATGTTGTGAGTCATGTAATGTCTAAAAGTGGTGGTATGCCGTAGAATTAGTGCAGTTTTATCTAGTAAGTATCTGTTCCACGTTTCACTTTTCGGTACCAATATTTGTATTCCTTAAAATTTAAATAATAGACTCAAGGTTAATTCAAAAATTGTTAGGCGTTTACGCAGCCTAAGCCCCTTTGTCTTAAATTTTTGTTAAAGATATTTATTCTTCATTTATGGGCATATATTGCTTTCCAAAGACCATTTCGGCTTAAATTTAAGCGAGACGCTCAAAAACTGACAAATATATGGTGCCTACAAAAATTTAATTCACTTTTAGCTACGAATCCCGGCTAAGAAACTGCGTATAAAATACTTGCGTAAATATTATTTTAGTTTATAGTGCAAAGAAGGGATGCCTAGTGTACAAAAAAAATCTAAATAAAAAATTCACATGTAATCTCTTACTGTTGAGTATTTTATTCTACAGGCAAAATATGAAAGAATTAGAGCGCACGAAAAGAAGAGAATTGAAAGTAGATTTATGAGCAAAGATATACATATCAAGTAATCTAAAAAATATTAAGCTTAACACTAAATACACTTTCAGCTAGTGTTCATGAGTAGGAAAAATAATAATGATGTGTTGTCTTCCTAAGGCTCAATATTTTTTAAAATACTTACATATGCATGTACACAATGCACATATGTAGGCATGTAGCCATATAAAGTAATTGTAAAAAATTGTAAAAGAAAAAAAAACTAAACGATTTTAAGTAAAGCATAATCCCAGATATGTTTAAGACATGTGAAAATTAATGTCGTACATGTCCGTGGCATGTGCTAGTGAGCATGTACTTGTTTTGTGTGTGGAAAAGAAATTTTAAAATTTGGTGAGTCTTTTGTCCTAAGATACTGAAAGTACGGAGTTTCTGATCTAATAAGGCTGTTTGTAATGTCAAAAAATACATCATATGGAACCACGTAAAGTAAGCTCTTTTTATAGACTAATTCTGATATCAAAAAAATTCTTCTATACTTACGTACGTGTCTGATATTTTAGTGTTCAAATTTAAAACAGAAAACTCCCACATATTAAATAAAGAAAACTGAACCATGCATTTCACCAAAAAGAAAAATTATTCAAACCTTTGCACGTTGTTCACCAAATCCGGATTTGAGAAATACATACAAGAAAGATGGTCCTTCTGTACTATTTTTGATAAGCATAGATAGTTGGCCTTTTTGTTAAACAAATTTTAACTTTTACTAAATTTTTAATGAACAACAACAACATTTATGGCTAAACAAAGTAAGATAGCCTTACGTTGGAAACAAATGACAACTTTATAAGGAAGTGCCTTCATTAATGCTGTATAGATTTATTTTAGACGATGGGTATCCAAGATTCGTCTCGATGACGACGTATAGTTTTCCCTTTTTCTTCTTTTATTCAGATTTGACTTGAAGGACACCGTAAAAGCTAAGCGCTAAAGAGACAACAAAAGCAAAGTACATCCGTTTAGTAGTAAAATAATGAAAAAAAAGTTCAAATAAAAAACTTACACAATATATTTGCATATGTATATGCAAACCGTTAAAAATCGAAAAATCTACACTCACCTCTTGAGAATTTTTGTGCATAAAATTTTCTGTTTTTTTTTCTTTTTTTTGTTTTAAATTTTAATGTATACGTGAGACGGTGGCCTGACTGCACTTTGGAGTTTACTTTGTCCCAGCACACCTGGGCATGTAGTTTTATATTATTACATGTTACATGTTACCCGATATTTTGTTAATTTTTGTGTTAATGATTAATTCTCATTCTGAATGCTCGCGAAAAAACCGAAACTTTATTTGGCTTTCGATTCTACTCGTACAGATGCCTATTCACATTATTTTCGTTGTTTTTTTTTTTAAAAATAAATTTCTATATCGTTAATTGGCAGGAGAAAGTCATTAATTACATTTACAGTCGATTGGAGATAATAATAAGGTTTTGAATTATAATTTTTTCATAAAATTCTATATCATTACCTATCGATTTATGTCCGTTAAACGACCCAATATGCTTCAAACTAGAAGTTTTTCTTGCAATAGATAGTTGCAAGATGTAGAACTTTTAATGTTAAATTATATGTACTTAATGAGCTTCTCCTGTCAACTAACAGCAATATCGAAGTAAAAGAAATTACTTTCATTTGTAATTATTGTTCTTAGCCGAATGCTCATTTTATATATATGCTAACATCAGTACATAATATGTAGAAGTTAACATAAAATCCAGTACTGCTAACATTTAAATATGCCGGCTTATGTTAGTCTATATCATTTTTCGTGTGGAACATATTGTTGTAGATTACTGTTAATTGTACATATGATTTAGCTAATTTAACCTCATGATAGTATAAGTGACAATGAGATAAATCTTTTGTTTTTTTGGTTAGATACCGTTATCTTGATTTTAGTAAACAACGGAGATAAGTAATCCAGTACACATTTATTCACACAGTAATTAAGAGTATACTTTACGAGGTCTGTTTATTTCTAAGCAGTGACATAGAATCATCAGAACACATACATAAACATATACACATACGCATACACACATAGGCTGCTGAAAGTACATGCAGCAAGACGTATTTGTTACACGAACGCAGTCGTATTGAATCATTTTTTGACGTTTTTCATTTTAACATACGGGTCAAATTGTGCTTTTGTTTTTGTGTGGAGGTAGTAGTGTTTGTTCACTTATCTGATGCATATACGAGTGCAAAGTTTCAGGGTTTTATGTTTTATGTATGCAGCCGCAAGGTTTACGTTTGGCTTGACTTTATATGTGTGACTGTGTTGTATTTAATTTTACAATTCTCTGTAAATTAAAAATTTAACAACTTTTACCGAGTCAAGGTCTAACTATTAATTTTCATTAGGGAAAATAAAATATTGCAGGTTGTCTCTAAAGTAAAACATTTTATTTCAAACATTTCTATGACCCATTAACCCAAACCAGTCAATTATTATTCACTTAATTTTAATTATTCTCATCCGAAATACTCTGCGTACTCTCTTCTACTTTGGAATTTCATTAATATTTGTTTTTATTATAACAGACTAATATTTGAATTCTATTCAAATATGGTAATAAAATCGCTATAGTTAAGTACGATCTAAGATTTTAACAACAACAATTATATTTGACATTTTTTGTTTTATTGATTTTTGTATTCAGAATTTGTTTTGCCTGACGAATATTAGTTGATTTAGATGAATTGCAAACAAAATATTCATCTAGGCACAGACAGCTACTATCGATGATTGTTTACGATTTTCAATGAAAAGTTTCTTAATTCAATAATCACTAATAAGACAAATTTGCTACAAAAGCGAGCACAACATAAGGCCGCTGCTTCAATACATTCACTCTAATAGCCGTAACTCATTAACGAGTAAATTTCTATTTTTTGCTGTTTAATTAAATAAATATTTAATAAATGCCGGATTTTTTTTTGGTATTCGTCTTTTTTCTTGTTTTTCTTCTTCTTTTTTTTAAATTAGTCACAGCTTTATTTAATTAACCCTCTGATCTAAATCATTTCACAAATCGATTTGAAATTTATGGCAGATTTAAATGATGAACGAATCAAATAAAATATTCTTGCTGCAAACATTGTAATACATTTCCCACTTTACTAAGCCTCTGAATGTGCAGTACAGTGCAATTGCTTTTTTTTGATAGCTAATAAATGGTAACGTTGCTTAAAGTGTCATGTGAAAATAATATTTTGTTTTTTGTAATATTGGAGCTTGTAAAATGTAGAATTCTATTTTAACATTATAATTATCGTTGCGATTCAAGTTTCGAAATATTGTCAAGTTACGGACTGAGAATATGAATCATTGTATTGGAGAACAAATACCTTAATATACAGCGATAAGTTAACTTAACTTAACTATTTATGCTAAGTTAAGATAAGTTAACTTAACTTAACTATTTATGCTAAGTTAACTTAGAAGACAGAGTTCGTTACTTATCTCTTTAAAATGTATGTGTCAGATATTGTTACTGGTGTTAACGAATGTTGTTTATGAGGGCAAAAGCAATTGTAATATTACAATAAAAATTTGCAAAAATGTTTCACTTACCGATATGTTGGTACTGGATGTCCTTGAGCTATGCATGGTAAGGTTGTTTGACCATTTAGTACGACATGACGCATTGAATGTTTTTCAACATTAATACGCGGCTGCACCATACCTTTTGGCTCAGTAACAATAATGCGACCGGGATATGTAGAGATTTGGATTTCACCTGAATATAGGAAAATAAAAATACAAAAATCCAAAACCGAGCGCAGTAAATAAAAGTTTTTAAAATGACATAAAAAAAACTTGTCTTATTCCTTTACATGTTTTTTTTTCTTTTTTTTATTTATTTTGTAAACCTATTCAGAAATTAGAAAAGAAAAACTTTTTCCTGTAATTGAGATAGAAAATATGTATTTGCCCGAAAGAAAAAAGCAAAGACAATGTTGCTTACAGGAATACTGTACTCTTGTAGAAACTCTTCTGTATTAAAAAATTTGTTACGAGAAACTAACCTCAGGAATTTGCGACGCTATAATTACTTTAAACTTTTTTCCTTTAGATAAAATGTATGATATGACGAAAGGTAAAGTAAAGTAAAGTAAAATTTCAATCTCACTTAAGCTGAGGGATATTAAAGCATTTTTATGCTCATCTTAAAGTATATTAAATTTGTTAAAATATTTATAACGAATAAAAGTAGGCATCAAGAATACCCTAAAGTACATACACATATACACTTTCCGGCATCCATTTTGATTAGAAAATATATGTGTATGGACATATGTGTGTGTCGCTGAATTAAATTTTGAAAATTAATCAAACCGGTCCGGACTTGCCCAGATAGAGTAAAGTTCGAAAAAGTGTAGATCGATCCTTCAATGCAGTTTGTATTATTATTATACGTTTTATACGTTTTCATATATATTGTTACGCCTATATGTAAATGTACGCACACACGAATGTGCAAAAATTTAACCAATTACATATAATTCTAAAGGAGTCCTGGAGTCCTTGCATACAATTGAAGGTGATTTGTTTTTTTAATTGTTGCTCTATACGACAAAATTTGTTTATTGCTTACACATGAACTGTCGGAAAATGAGAGAGGAAAACTCCCGAATAGCTTCAGTTTAAATAATTCATTTCCTACTAAATAATATCATTTATTATTTCTGAAAGTTTTTCCTGAGATACGAACTTGACAATAGGTTGGCCAGTCAGACAAATTAGACCATTATATTATATATTAGATCGTTATATATTAGTAGACCATCAGCAACGAAATTGCTGTAATTTTTTTTTCAAGCTACTTTCAGTAAGACTAAGGGTCGATCACGATACTTTTTTAAAAATTGACATGAAATGTATGCATCAAATTTTTTTTGTTACTTTTTGCTAGAGTTCGAACAATAGATAAATGACGCATTGATGAACATACAGATCGCAAGAACTCAAATGTAAATGTATTCATGTACATTTATATATATATATATATTTATTTACCTACGGTAGCATGTATAGATATGATAGCATAATGTGTATATACATCATATCGTATATACGCTAGTAAGTAAGTAAGAATGCAAGTGTTCATGTATTTATTTACGTAATAATATGGTTTGATGTTTCTTAGAATATGTTATTTGTATTTTTATTTCTTTAGGGAAAGGATTTCCGTTTTATATGAAATATTTTTTGCTAGTAGTGTGCAACGGAAGTGAACATTTTTATTTCCGTAAAGGATATTCGGTTTAGTAACAGTTAATGTGGACGCTATATATTATGTACATATATTAACTGCTTCTTTAACTTGTTTTATATTTATAAAATTGTAAAACGCCTTAAAAAAAAGAATGAAACTAAATATTAAATCGGACGATTTGGTTTTATTTGTTTGATATGAAATTAATAAAATCAAATGTTTAACGTTCGAAACTACAAAGAGAGTTAGACCTTGTCTGCCTTCTTCCTTTTTTCTAGAAACATATGGAAAAGTGCCTAAAAGATAGACTAACGTCCAAATTTAACCCAGTAAATCTATATTCAAGTCATTGTTTCGGCCAAATTTCATTATAAATTATAAGAATTAGACCCTGATGCCACATAAAGGCTTATTTTTCGTAAAAAAATTCAAAAAAACATATAGGAATGTGCGAAATTTCATAAAAATATTTCGAAAATTGTGATCTGTAGATTGAAAATAAGTATAGATCCGTTATTCGTATAATAAAAGACGAGTATGTCTACCTCAAATCGTTATGAATCGTACGTATATTCGCATGTATGTCCTTTCTATGGGTGATATGGGTTTAAAAGGTCGAGTTTTGCGACGGAAATATGAGATCTTCTGTACAGATAGATAAACCACTTTATTTATAATGTTTCCATCGAAGTTCCTCTATGTGGATCGATATCCATTTTAATATTCAATGTAGAAAAATTGTTGTTCTTAAATATTTATATACATATGTATATAATCGGCTATATAAAAAGAGATACGAATTGACATCTCATAATAAAAAATCAACTTCTACAAAAATAGGCTAAATTTCTGTACGAAACAAATAAATGTCGCAAAATACACATTTAAAGATATTTTCAATACTTAGACGGTGCAATGAGTGAACTAATTTAATTATTGACAGGTTGATTAATTAATTTTTCAACAAAATCGTCGGAATAGTTAATATAAAAGTTGAATATTTGCTATCGCTCAAACGATTAAAGATGCAGAGAGTCTTTTTTGCCAAATGATTGAGTGATTAGAGCGTATTATTGATCTAATTTTATAACTGTTTGTATATTTATATACGTTGTTGACGTTGTAGACGCTGTATGCATTTACAGTAAGAACACGCATTTCAATATCTATTCCTGAATTCATTGTCGTTGCGAGCGTAGTTCAATTTCTCATTATTTCTGAAGACATGTGGCATGAGGCAAGTAGAAACATTGTTTTCCAATTATCCCTTAAACTTTTATTAAAGCATGCAATAATTATGTATTTGAGGGACTTTCCAAGTACAAAAGTTTTCACTGAAAACTAGATTTTTGAATAATAGATTATGATTAATGTCAAGTGAATTCTCATAAAATCGTTTCATTTGCCCTTCAAGTATCGTAAGGATAATATAGTATAAATAGTAGTTTTCAGTCGTCTAGGATATGTTGCCGATACTAAAGCTTGATTATCTTTGTGAAAAAGAAGATATACTCATAATATATTCCGCGAAATTCTGTCAAAGAGCACCGGTAAGAATTGTTGTGTTTTATATCTTTAGAAAATATACTTCGTAAAGTACTCGAGTCATAGTATAATACGATAACTCCGTCCAGTTGGGTAGTTCTTGATCCTCATATGTTCCTACTTTATATTTGGAAATTTTTTTTTTTTTTGTTTGTTTTCCTGATGGAAATTATATTTTTTCTAACAAATGAAAGCTTTTAAGTAATGACTTTTTTACGATCTTTAACGGAATTGACTCAATGAACGCAGTAACGAAATGGACTTATTGTGACTTGTATGATTGAGTCTCAACATAAAGACATATACCGTTCGTTTAGCGGATTTACTGTTACAACGTGTTAGATGGATGGAAGAATGGATGTATTTAAAATAATTCAAAATTGATTTTTATATTCACTGCTATAGAGAAATAGGAAGACGAAGCGCCTCATTTTCTAGCATGATAATATTCATTTGTAATGGAACATAGTCCCATAGCCGGCCGTGTGACTGTTGCGCCGTGTAATTGGAAACACATATTGAATTTTTTCGACAATAGGTTGTTTTGATGTCAAATATTTTTGCTGTTTCAGTCACTTACCTGTCAGTCTATTTACAGTGCGGCATGTATAGCTTTTGTACGCATCATTAGTGCCAGCGTTATTTATGTACAATTCACCATTAGCTAAAACGGTATATTTGCCGCCAATATCTGTATTGGGGTACAAATGCATGCCTGTATCTTGAACCCAAGCGGTGACCATAACAAATTCTGACATATAACTTGGCACCTGGCGTGAAGACAAAACACAACAACAAAAAGGCAAAGTAAGAAAAATGCTTCTAAAATATAAGTAAAAGCAAATAAAAAAAAATTATATTCGCCTTTAAGCGAATTTTAAATATCTACCATCTGGACTCTACATGTATAATGGATCTTATAATATTTACTAATAGTAGTACGTAGTGATTACTTCCAGTAGCATTCAGAATATTTCCATATCAGTTCTTTTGACACTTTTTTTTTTTAATTATATAGTCACTCATTTCATATTGAGTCTAAATATAATTGAGGTGAAAGTAGGCTATTTTCAATCTCGAATTGTTTGCAGTGACAATAAATGTCTACATTAAATTTCAGCTGGGTTTATGAATTTTTGAATTAATCAGAGAATGGCGTCTGGTAACACAGAAGGACAAGCTCAAATCAACCCACTCTTTCGGAAATATATATATACATATATATATATATATATATATGTGCTTTTTCCAACGGATCCATGGTAAGTATTTTTGATTGTTAAAAAGGAAATGACAAAATTAATATACCATCAACTCCGGGCGATAAAAAACATTAAATGATGAGAAAGAGAGAGATAGAAGATATGAGCGTAACAAATGAAAGTTGATAAAGACAGCAAACAGAAAAATTCAATTATATGAAATCAAATTCAAAAATAGAAGATAGTAGGTAGAGGGAGCAGGCATTTATAGGTCGGAGTAGGAAGATGTAGAAAAAAAAAAGAAATATAATTCAATTTCAACCAAGTTAAATGAAAATTTCTCTGTCTCTAGCATCTTTATGTTATAGAGAAGTGTACTAAGTGTAGTAACAATAAAATTGAACGTAGAAAGGAAGAGAGAGCATGAAATAAAGTTTCCTGTTTCTATCTTTTTTTTTTCTTTTTTTTTTAAATAAAGTTTTAAAATGTAATTAGAATGTGGACACAAGTGCAGATGACAACTGAGAAACTAAAAACTAAAAATTATCATTGAAAACAGAAAAAAAAAATGTATATACGTACTAAAGGTTTTATCTTACGTGAAATAAGAAGAGAAGGATGATGATGGTGACGATGGTCTCTCTTTCTCCCCCGGATGATGTTGATTTGTAAACTTACTTGACATTTCAGTACCGCTGTATTGCCCGTCATCACGTATTCATCGTGTACTTGGACCGTATACTTCTGGTTGACAACTGACAAGAATGACAAGAAAAAAATAAGGGAGAAATAAAAAAAAGGAAGAAGAAGAATCACATATAAATTGAACGGCAAATTGCGTTAACATCGACCGCTTGTCTTACAATTTTGCTAATGCTTCCTATCAGGCAGTCAGTCTGGTTGCGACATGGTCTTTAACAGGAATTCAACACATTATGGCTTCGACAACCTAATGCAATACGTGAACGTATTTATCTTTTTTATAGGTGTTTGTAAGCATTTGTGTTAGTAAATATAAATATTAAATAGAGCTTTTAACGATGTTTCTTTTTCTCTGTTTCTTTCTCTCTCTCTCTCCCTCTTTCTATTTTTATATTCTCTCTTTTATTTTATTCTTTTTTTTTTTGGTTTTTGCTGGTTTTGTCGTTACTTCAATTTTCGAAATTGAATGTGTTGCCACCGTCAACATCATCTGTTGATTGGAATTTCTGTTAACTGCATATACGCGCAGTTAAGCGCAATTACTTATACAAGTAAGAAAGCTATATAGTTAGACGAATGTTATGTATCCACTACCAAAATGTACGTGCATTTTGGTACACATTTTTTTATTAATTGAAAGCCAAAGCAATTTTCACATCGACTATTTGCATAGAAATATTCGTTGTTTCTTAGCAACTATTAGACGTCTATTTGCTACGCAGACGACATTTTATTTTAGCTCGATTTTAAGTTCAAAGAACTTTTCTTTAATTCCACATAAAAGTCTAATTTAAGCATTATCTCTTTTGTCCGAAATTATGATTAACATTAAAAGAGAGAAAGAACCTTTACTTCTACCGAAATAATAAACATATGATGCATTGATAGTTTTCCGTATGCACAAAAGGGAGAATAGAGTTTTTTGATTTAATTTTTATTCTAAATAAAAACGATTGATACTTAATTGATTTCATTGTATATCTCAAAAATAATTGAATAAGAAAACATTTTATTATGATGGATAATGGCAAACAAGATTATTATGCTTCACAGTAATTGGCGACATTTGATTTTTCTTTTGAATTTTGAATTTTATTTACGTGACATGAGAGGATATTTTCAAAAAGTAGAAAGTATGTTTCGCGCTTCTGATTAGGAACAATAGTAATAATAATACCTAACATAAAAAATGTATTATTTTCATCATTATTTTCGGGCAAATCCTCTAAAAAAATGTTATAATGAAACTTAATACTAGTCCGGCCAGTTCGTCAATGTGCTTATATTCAGACTTTGATCCCTTTGTCTATAATTAGGTAGTTTTGAAACTTTTCGATTTAGTTAAAGCAAATTCCACAAATTATCTCTGTTACATTTAATTATAAAAACACTACATTTTCTGACAACAACAAAAAAAACCTCAGCTTGCATTTTCGGATGCAAAATCCATATTAAAGAGAAAATATTTTGTATGAAAGTTTTTAGAACCGCAAGCTATGTGAACTTTGCAGAAAAATTTTTAATATAAACATAATTATGAGTTATCTTCGAAGTAAGTAAATTTTATTTGATAACTTCATTCATGAAATCAATCTTATTTCTTTGTATACCCTACACTACTTGTGCTACAGAAAGTATTAAGCTTGTGCAGATTAATGTGACTAACGGGTGGACTTCAGATAAACCCAACCTTTGTCGTATCAATCGATTTAGAAACATTTTCTGAATTTTTAAATTTCTGAATTTGTCTACCCTTCTGTCTGTCCATGTGCTCTTGCGTTAAACTTGCAGATTACAGTAATTTGATATACTGACGTCTTCTGACTCAAGGGCGAGTGAAAAACTAAGATCGGATAGGGAAATTTTTTTAACCCTCTCCTTTCTGGCCGTTCCTATGAAGAGTAAGTCTTCATATAATATAAAGATCAAATTTATAAAGTTTTAAGCTGAAAACTCGTCAATTATAGTAGTTTGATATAAGAATTAATCGCATCAGATTTGAAGGAAGTACGTCTAATTTTTTACATCCGACCCCATATAAGGACTCACATCAAAAGTTAGCTCTAATGTGGAAACAAAATTTCATTTTTAATAGTTTATGAGGAAAATAGTCGAGAAATAATAGAATCTTGGATTAAAAAAATTAATTTAGTAAATATGGACCATGTCACCTTACGTTCTGAAACTCTTACCACATAATGGTGCCCATGAAAAGTATAAAAGACTATACATAGAAACAATATATAATTTTCGTTATTTTATAAACGACAACAAATGAAAAATTCTATTACCTATGGGTGAAGTGATGTGTGGAGTATTCAATGGTCAGCCTTACTCGACTATAATGTTTGATTTGTTTGATGCAACCAAACTTATCATCATTAGTCTAAATATTTACAAAATTAATTTCATATTTATTGTTATAATAAGTGGTTTCGGGTAACTTTTTAACCTCTTCTTTTATACTGATATTTAATAAATTCGCTGGTTTCCAAAAGTAGAGAAAGTAGAGTTCATTATTTCATGAACTTAGTCAAGCCTGCTACCACGGACTCTTGACAAACATATATTAATGTATGTATATTACGTAACGTTGAATATCGTTTATTTAGTTGTTCATGCTTTCCAGCATAAATTTGAAAATGAATGTTTCCTTTTACTTAAAGCCAGACCAGTGTTTACAATATTTTTTATAATTATTGATATTGTTACGAAAATCTCAAACTGCAATAAAATTCTCAGAATCTGTGACAGACACAATGTCTTCTAGAGCGTTACATGCGCTGGTCATAAAAAAAGAGCCACATTTGCAGCTCTCGATGAAAGCAAAGATTGGCAAAAAAATTACCGCGAATTACCTGGTGGAGAAATTAGCAGACATCGCAGAATGGGACGCAACGTTTGTGATGTTTATGAGGTTTATTAGCGAAGGATTTTGCTTCAAACAAATCAATCGATTGACAATATTTGAAAAGCAACTAAGCGTTAAAGAAATAGTTCCTTTCAAATAATGAGAAAAATCATTGGAATTGTAAATATTACTTTGGAAATAAAGAAATTGTAAATAAAATCTACACTTTTCACAATCTAGCGATACGGACTTTGTCTGGAGGTAGGATTGTGACAATATTTTATATAGAGTCTTTCAATAAGAGATGTCATTTTATATTTCGCGAAATTTTTGAACTGTCAATACATTTTAAAACTGTCATTTAGACGGTAATTGGCAAATAAAAAGAAGAAGCTCTTCAGATATGGGTCAATATTTACGAGTTATGTGATGGAAATTTATGAAGATCATGATATTTTAATTAAAATTTTTCTTATTATTCAGATAAAAATTATTTTTATTTTTAAATTTTGTTTTTTGTTCATTGTAAACATATAAAATTGTTGCAATTGTTCTTCGACTAGAACGAATGATTTTTTTATCGGACGGTATCATTGAAATATAATTTCAAAACTGTTGATGATTCCTTGCGTTGCGTTGCTTTGATGTGTTACCGAGCTATACTGACCGAATTTATTTTGACATTTATCTTCAGCAGAACAACACATCTGCCATAGGGCAGGTGGCTGTGTTGTGTGACTGATACAAGATGATATCCTAGAAAGACCCTTTATTAATGATAAATATATGCAGATGAAATATTGAAATGTTCAGCCTTCTCTCTGTTTCTCTTTCTTTATCACTACCCAATGTACACGTAATATATTTTTTAAATAGATTATCACCGTCCTCCCCTATCCCGACATTTTCTAAAAGAAAAGTTGAAAACTGCCATATAATAGTTTCGAGAAATTAAATTGAATTAAAAAACAGGAACAAATAATAATTATTCTAAACTAACCGCTGACAAAGTATTTGGTGTTCGCACGGAGTCTGTTATTTATTTTGTTATCTGCTGAATATTTTAAGAAGAGGAAGAAGATTTTTTGTTATATTTTTATTAAAATTGTATTTTATTCAAAATCGTTTTTTTATGTATATAATTGCTCTTATTATCTGAACTCTTTTGCCTCTTTTTGACAGATTTTCAAAGTTCTCCTCTGAAATCAAATTTAGAAGTTTAAGACACTTTTGCAGAGCAATAGAGGAAGTTCTAGGATATACCAGGCAAGTTATCTAAATTTTTTCTTGATTACGAAAGATACATTATCATGATAGAAAAGAATATAATTTCTTCTGATCAATTCTGGTCAGTTTCTTTTAAGTCGATCGTTGCAATCTTGTTAATTGTTGAAAGTAGAGATGAAAATCAATTATTATAACAGATATGTAAGATTCGTATCCAATATCGCCATAACATGAAGTAAGTCGTTGCTGGCGTTGCTAGCAGTTCACCTTCATTCATGATCAAGTTCATGAGGATCCAACACTATCCTTCGCGAAAAACAGACTTGTGTTGCCGTTATTTTGTTTTATAGCCAATAGTGGCTTAATTTAAAAAAATATTTCGGCTGCATTTCGTTCAGTAGCGTCTAAGTAAGAGAAATTCGATCGATTTAACTTTTCATCGACAAATCGCATGACATCCAAAACATCGACTTTCTTTCTGCATGCAGTTTTACGAGAATGGTTCAAATCTTTTTTGTGATTGACTTTTAATTTGTTAAAAATGATGTAGCTGCTTGTGTGTCAGTTTTCTTCGATGTTTTGTAAAATATTATTGACTTTTTCAGTGACTGATCGAGTAGAGTAAAATGCATCTTTAACATCGAAATTTCCAGAACGATGGCGAACAAACCTGCTATTATTCGTAGAGCATTTTGATCGTAAACACCTGAGATTTTTTCCGACCCTCAGCAAAGTTTTTTGCTCATTATTCTGGAGATTGTATGAAACCTTTAAACGCTTCTAGGCTGCATGTGATCCAAAATATAAGTTTATAAAGAGCGTTTTCAGCATACAATTTCTCTATATCTAGAGAATTATTTCCTTTGCTTTTTATTTATGTCCATCTGGATTTTGTTCATTCTTTCTGATACAAATGCGATCAAACTCTGCCAATGCGGTTCGATTAGCGTTAAATACCTGTTCAGCCCGCAATACTTTCAATAATTTTTCTTACTTTTACTTACATTTTTTACCACTTTTTCCTTTCTTAAGGCTATATCTTTTAAGATCTCAATATAAACAATATCTCGTACACTGTATAGATCAGATGGTACAAAATATAGGTTTTTCTTCTTTGTTAAAGTGCGGTTTCAAAGGCATTTACAATTTAATAATTTGTAAGCAGTCGAGAAAACTTCGCCTTACGTCGCATACGTAAAGTACGAAAATTGTATGCGTCTTGAATACACCTAATTTGTGCTCTTCATTGCCGGCGTATGTTTTGTATTACATTCTTGTCCAACTTTTTAGCATTTGATGAATAATTATTTGTACAAATTAATAGCAATTTTTATATATCTGTAGCAGTTGATTTTCAAACTTGCCTCGAAGACTTCATTAAATGAAAATTTAAAATCAAATTTAGAATTTTAAAGCTTTAAAAGTGAAAATGATTAATTTTCCGCTAATTATGAATTGATCGGGCCAATTTAGCTGACTTCTGAACTTAATGTAATGAGAGTAATGAAAACGCATTCGAATCTAAGGTGACATATTTTGCGGTCATAGAAATCCACGTTTAACAGAAAAACGGAAAGAAATTGAACTCTTGTTTTTGGCTACAAAGACTGAATAACATATGCATGTATTACAAGAATCCAAATTGCAAAAAGTCATTATTCATGACTATTTGTATTATGAGTCTCCCGCTTCAGTGATACCAAACCGGGAAATCAGGTAAGTAACGAAACTTGATGCGATTTTGTTACTCATTAACAACAACGAGATCGCAATGTATTAAAAGGCATTATAAAGTGGCGGGAGGGTTCTTGGAATGGCAAAGTTCGTTCACATATTGCAAAATCCATTCATAAAACGCAAGAAGCACTGTTCTATTCATCCGACATAGCTTCTTCTTGTTTACAATTCTTTCAATCTATGTGTTATATTACATGGCGTAAGCAGTGCTTTCGTTCTTCCGACGATATTTAGAATTGAGTTCTTGTGGTCTTTCGATCAAGCCATACCAAAAATAAATTAAATTTACTATAATTAAAAATTTTACATTTTAATTTTACTATAATTAAAAATTTTACTATAAAATTTTACTAAAAATATTCAAGAATAACTTATCAGATATTGATTTTGAATTTAATTAATGCAATTTTTATTACAGCCGTTCAAAAGTTGACGGAGTAACTGGTCTTAGTCAGTCTATTGATATGGTCGTAATTAATGAAAACATCTATTTGAATATCAGATACTTGGTATTTAATTTCTATGTAACTTTTTTACTGATGTATTTTCTTTCGTTGGTTTAAGAAGTTGGTTTTTCGTATTTTTTTTTTGTTCATGTTTCCATTTTTTGTCTCTTTATTTTTTTCTCTTTCATTTTAAAGAAATTCTATCGTTTTCTAAGTCCGTGATTTACTCTCTATAATTACGGCAATTGGAAAAAAGATACAAATGTTCTCTAATTAAAATAAGTTGCCAGTTAAAAGGCTTTGAAATACTTACTAATGACAGTAATCATGGTAGAAGAAGAATAAATAATAAAAAGAGAACTAAAATGTACTTGAGTGAAATAATTACAAGTAATAAATAAATTCTGTGTTAAGTTTTCTGGGTCACATCTTTTTCTTCTTTACAAGCGTCACAAATTCTCCCGTAAAATGATTTCGTCTCTAAGTCATAACTACGTTTTTAATTAAACAGAATGTAATTAGAATTCTACAGTGGAAGGGGATAAGCTTGAAAGGTCAATAAAAAAAAAACAGAAAGCATTTCATTGGCACAAACAGAGCGAGTAAGAATAAAGTAGACTATCAAGGAGAATAAAGTAAACTATCAAATAAGTAGGAACGTTGGAGAGAATCTTGTATAATCACGACCTTTCGTAAATTTATGCAAAATAATATCATTTTGTCATGAATTCTTTAACGTGTCACTTAGAGGATCGAAACTTTTTTCATAGCAGATCTCAAACAAGGCAACATCAAAACCGCTTAGTAATTTTAGTTGATTTCATCAAATTTTTAATTCTCAAATAATTCTTTTTTAATGGTACCCTTTACCGATCTTGAGCTTTAGTAAATGGATTCTTTTGTTAACCGAGCGGCATACTGTCCCATCTTTTCAAAATCACTTTCAATTGTGGATATGAAATTTTAGTACTTTATCCTGTTATGGTTTAACATTTTTTGATTAAAAAAAAAACGTTCGTGACACATTGTTGGAATGGTTTGCTAAATGCATCGTATGCAGCTGCGAAAAATTTTACGATAACATTCATCATATTCTTGAAAATAAATTCGAGACTATGCATCGAAGTAACGTCACGAGTGATAGCTGCTTGCCTTCACGCACGAATCAACAGGATTTCACATGAACGCCAATTCTACTTTTTACGTAAAATCTGCCGCGGATTACTGATAGAGAAAGTGTTGTTGAAAATGATACGAAATCTGGCTTTGAATCAGATGAAGTTTTTCTTTTTTTGATAAGATGCACAAGACATTTAAAAAACCTACAACAAATATTAAGCTTTGATAAGTCGAAATATCACATACAACTGAAAGTAGGACAAATGTTCAGATATTATCTGAGGAAAAAAATAAAATAAACTCGAGATCGCTATAACAGAAGATGGATGTTTCAGCATAACGTTTAGAATGAACATCGAATATTTTCCTTATTTAATTTTTTTCATGCTATTTGTTCGTCAGTTTTAATTATTTTAATTCAATTTACATAATTTGCAAAAAATTTTTGAAAATATTCTTAATAATTATGTTAAATGAAAATTCGATCGAAGAGATATAAAATATCACCGACCAAGCAGAAGCTATTAAACGCTTATATTCATTATAAAAGTATTAAATTTTTATTAGTAATAATTTTACGAAATAACCGCATAATCATTTTAAATTTGTAAATCGAAGTAACTCACGCGGTATGTTGGCAGTATTTATACTGAAGCATAGTGTAAGGTATTAAATGGTAGAATAAGACTGCTCTGTATACATATATGTATATAAAACTTTAAAGGTAATGAGTACAGATCCATTCAAAATTTATATTTTGCTAAAAGCGCTCTAAGTTCTCTAAGTTTTTTTATTGAAATGAAACATTGTATGTAGGCAAAGCAAGGGACTACTAGTTGCAATATATAACACACACATATATATATATATAAATATATATATTTCCCCATACAAACGAAACACAAATTGTAAGAGCGGCGCGCAGAAACCTCAACTTCAAGTAAACTTTAATTTAAAAAGTTCTACGTTATATGGAAGCAAAGCAGTGCACATGCATGCACATAATCACACATTCTGTTTATTTCTAAATAAACTTATGCAACTGTTAATTTTTTATGCATCGTATATGTATGTGTTGGTAAGCATTGTGCTACTTTTCTCTATACTCCATTTTTATGGTAGCTGATGAATCCGAAACTTTGCGACACCATTTAATACTTCAAACTTTTTTATTTCGACTTTATCAAAGAGTTATATAGTTGTGTGGTACGTGTGTATGAGGGTGAGTGTTCCTCTGTATATGCTTTTCTTTTACCTAGATTTATTTTGTAGAGTTTTCAGTCATATGCATATCAAAAGCAAAGAAAAGATATCAAAAAAGTTAGAAATCGGTTGGGTCGAGTGGATTAATTATTCTTGAAATATGGAATTTAAACACATCTGTGTCGTTTATGAGCTATGATGATTTTATTTGATCCGCATATATTTATAATATATCAAATGATCGTTAACAAGCTTTCCCATTTAGGTTTATATATATATTGTTACGAAAATCACAAATTAATAAAATGACTATAACAATTTTATGGGGAGGAAATTCCTTTGAATGTGATACCTACCGCGGTCACAAAAGACAAATTTGCAGCTGGTAATAAAAGCAAAGATTGGCAAAGAATTTCCGCGAAACCTGACATGAATGAGATTAGTGAAACTGCGTATTCACAGGTATCGCAAAAAAAAGACGCAGAATTTGTGATTTTCGCAGGGCTTATAAGCAGATCATTTTGCTTAAAACAGACAGTCGATTCAAAATATTAGAAAAGTAACTAAGTGTTGAAGAAATAATTCCTTTGCAATAAATTGTAAAATAATTGAGATTATAAATAATTGTTAATAAATAAAGGAAATTGTAAATAACCAAAATCTAAACTTTTCGCGATCTAGAGATACGAAATGAGCCTTAAAGGTAAAACACGAAAGGCCAATTTTCGTAACAATATATATATATGTATAGGTATGTATTCATTTAGATTATAATCAATGAAGTAATAGAAGTAACTGAAGATATCAAATCATGTGATATGATGATGAATCTGTAGAGTCTCATCTAGAAATTTTCTCAGTCAGTCAACGAACTAATAGAAAAAATTTTAATTATAATACTTTTAATAAATTTTTCTTGACCGACATAATAAATCAGTCAATCTGTAGTGGTGTTTTTAGTTTAACTTTTTTTCTTTTTTTTTACTATTGCAAAAATGTCGAGTTCGCCGAATTTCAAATGTGATATTTAGGTACAACTTTTGTGACTAACATCGCAAAAAATATACAAAATATGCATACGACTAAATCGGCTTATCATGAAGTATCTCATGTTTGCTTTTGGATTCTACAAGCGGAGTGATGAAATCAGTGTATATAAAAGTTTTCTAAAATAAAGGATATACACATACTCATAGTATATGTGTATGAATACGCAAATTTTCCATTGCTGTTGTATTAGACTAAAAGAAAATTGAAAGTCTTGCCTTATTATTATTTTATTTTTTATTATTATTATTGTTTTCTTGTGTGATTTGTGATTCTTAAATTTGTATAAATCTTATAATTATGCTTTCTGCTAATAACGGTATATAATGAACTTTTGTCTTTTCCATTTGCGTTGAATTTTCATTAAATTTTCTAAATTTCTTTAACGCAATTTAGATGCATAGTCCTCAAGTGATGGTGTAGCGTATATTTGAGATTTTATTTAACTATTCGGTTTTTATTAAAGTATAGTTTATGATAAAAATATTGTGATTATTGTTTGTTTTTGTTTTTTTTTTTTTTTAAGTATTAGAATTCAAAGGTCCTTTTATATCAGAATTCAGTAAAGAAGTAAGAATTTTCTTTTATATGTTTTTAATTTATAATCTATCTGAAAGATAATAAGTAAATGTAATGGAAAGGTAAAGAAAATAACAAAGACTGTTGTTCCCAAATGGAACAATATAATAATCTCACATAAACTATATAAACTTAGAAACTTTTTTTAAATCATTTAAGGAAGAAAAATAAGTTGTTTAAATGGAAGTTTTAGTATGTGATGCCTTTGCAATCCTCTCTTATTTCGTTGGTTTCATCTAACATTTTTCTATGTTGGCCTACATGCTTTTCAGCCCACCTGGTAGAAGAGATACTGATTACTGGGTCTATCGAGATAGTTTGTGGAAAACTGTTAAATTAAATGTTTAATAAATGGAAAATTCAGGTCATTGTTTATAGTTCTCTTGTTAATGAACAACGCGACCTTAGCAAAAGGAATAAGAGTCTTAGACTGATATCTTCCAAGTGTTTCAATATTAAAGTTACTTACTGGCTATTCGCCACGTTTATATACCGTAGCCCCAAATGGGTTGAATGATATGTGATGTCTGTATGTTTATTTTGGGAATGATACATCGATTCTTTTTACCATGTTGATCGCAAGGTTCATTTCGAGGTCATTTATAACTGTAGCCTTAGGCCATATACTGTTTATTTGATTTAATAATTTTTTCATGAAAATAACTACTTTCACAACATACGTAAGATTCATGTATTTTGTACTACCGAGAGCCATCTACCCTCGACCTTTTTTTTTTCTTTTTGATTAATACGATAAAACACATCCAGTTATAAAGACGATATGAAACTTTCGGTAGTATTTCCGTCACAATCCGCAAATTGTATAAAATTGTATCGGTTTTCCGCTGTTATAAAATTGCATCCTTTTCTTTTTCGTATGAAATAAATATATTAAAATTCGTTTTGCGCCTTCTAAATGTTCTTTGTATTACTTCGCACACCGAATGTAACATATCGGGCCTAGCATGTAGCATCTCGTAGCATACATTGGTGAACCTATCAAAGACTGATAGTAAGTGATATTAATTTTATGGCACTTTATGGAAGAATCGCACTTTATTTGATAACCGGAACCAAGAGGTGTTACGATAAATTCCCAACTTTCATATTCAATTCTTTTAAAGGCTTTTCAATCCTTGATATGCTATAATATCATTGGCTTTACAGCTTCTAGCTATTTTAAGACTTAACAAATACTGTGCAAGTGCCTTGTCAACCACATCCATTTGAGTAGCAATCTGCCCTTTCATTTGCGCCAACTCATCTTTGGATGAGCAGGAAATAAGAAGTTTATCGACTCATACCCTAATAATTTGATCTTCGCGGTTCCTGACTTAAACAGACGATTCATATTCACGTTAGCTAGAAACCAATTTCATTTAAACTCACATTTAATATGAAATTCCACTATCGTCCAGACTGTTTCAAACCATATAAACTTTTCTTGGGTTTAAACACGTTTTCGGGAATTTTTGATCAATAAATCTTTCAGGCTGCATAGCGAATTATCTCGTAATTCACTGCTTCGACTTGAATTTTATTGTGAAGTATTGTATCCAGTGCAATAATCAAAGAATCGAACATATTTAATTGAGTTGCCACTGACTTCTTTCTGCGCCACGAAACCCGTGACGTTCAACGCTTTTGTTGGAAGTCTATTGTGTAGGTAGCAATTATATACATTACTTCAGCTCATGTCCAATCGCAGCAAATAGCATACACTTCGGCATTTCAATCAAAGTACAATAGCATTGTTCCGCTACATAATTCTGTTGAAGTGAAGTGTAAATTATCAGCTGATCTAATATTAGATCTTGTTTAAATCAGCATCAAAACCTTCACAGACGAATTCACTCCTTGATTTTTCTAAAACTTCGTTCTTACAACGTAAACAAGTAACAAAATTATACTCGACTGTAATTGATTTTCATCACCTGTGTTAAAAAAACAAGAAAGTTCGAAAAACAAAACTAAATTTCGATAGTCTGTAACTTTTCATTTCTATGGAACACACGTGAACATTTTTATTATGTTCTTGTGAGGACGTGTTATTTATGTTGCACTGTATGCGTAAGCTTTGACCGATTTGGCTAATTGTCCTTACACGCATCGACATCTTAATTTTTTCGATCAGGAGAATGTTTACAAACTCCCTTCAGGGTGTTGCACACAAAGTGACAAAATGGATATACCGCCATGTAGCATAAATAGGTATAAAAGCAGACAAATACATGTCGTCATCAATAAATGTCAAGAGGTACTTGACATTACTAATTTAATTGGTATACACGGGACCACAGACATCTGTAAGCGCAATTTCAATCAAACTTTCAGTTTCCTTTGTTGTTTTTTTTTTTTGAGTACACTTAGAGTTACTACATACTGAATAAAGAATGTATTTAAAGAGCTGAATATTCAGGCCTTGGACTAATTTTCTATGAAAAAATTCTTTTAGATTGGCAAAATTCAAGAGTCCGTAATGCTTATATCACTTGTCAAGAAGCAACTTATTTTTGTTTATTTCGAAAAAAAAGAAAAAAAAGTCAAGCCAATAACCTGATTGGCTCGTAAGATGAACGAAATTTATTAAAATGCGGAGTATTTTTTTTAACCACCTTATCTTTAATTTCAATTGTATATTTAAATTTGATAGCATAATCACAAGAAAGTGCGTGAAATAAAGTTTAGTTTCCCCCTTTTAGTTCACTTAAACAAAATTTAATTTAAAAATAATTTCTTTAATTTAATATTTATTTTTTACTTTCTTGGTCTACTACAATTCGAATACTTATTTTCTAAAAGACTCATTCTGCTGATTTTTATCAATGATTCGTTATTACAAGATGTTTACCCAGTTGGCTTTTTACAGTCCATTTGCTCTACTTGGAAGCTTTCTAATAATTTTACTGAATTTAGCGCGACGTATATATGACCCGCAGCAAATATTGTGGATCCCACGTATCCTACGTTATGATATTGTCTTGAATCCTGTGAACAGTAGAAATCCAAGATAGAACAATTGGTATCATTCTGTGCGTTCAACAGTGCTGTTCATTTTTACTTAGAATTGCTTTGAAATGTGATTTATTATATGAATACCGTCTTTTTCAAAGATTACGCTTATTGATGGAATTTGTTTCTCATATAATTAATCATATACCTATAATCTCTGTGGCAAATGCGATGATACCATTCACAGTTCGACTTGATATACGGACGATAGTTTTTAGCGTTATATTGGCTCCTCCCCCCACTCACACAAAAATATAGTCACCTCCTTACGCAGGCCTTCATTCTGATTGATATTAGCTGGTGTTACTGTATTTAGAACAAAGTTTTCTGTGTTTCGTGTTTCGTCTTTAAGATAGTCTTCCGCATATATTTTTGATCGAAAGTGATCAAGTACGCATTGTTATACATATATATACTTATTATTATTATACTTATTAATTCGTTGCGTATATACCTGGAATTTAATTGATTGAAAATTTTTTATTATAGTCGTTCTTGATATCAATCTCCAAACTCATTATGTTTATGTTATGTTTAGTCTACCGTTTTTTTCTCTCTAAGTCCTTTTATTTGTTTACCTATATTGATTGGAGCGACAAAAAAAGGAATTTGTTACGTTGTGGCGTACTCTATATTTAATTTAGGATTAACACACTCAGCTTTTCGCATTCTACTCGCGAAGTCCTTTCATTTAACACCGATATCGAGGAGATTGTCTGAATGTTATCGTAACTAAAGGCATATGCAAAATTTCGACATAATTGCATATGTGAAGTTTCCAAGCTGACAGAAAAGAAAATTAAGTAAAAGTTTGTATCTGATTACAGCATTCTTAACATCCTCCATCTTAACTTCCTTCCAATATAAAAAGGGGATATATGTTCCTTCTCAAATTATTGCTTATCGTTAACTACCTTTTCATCTTTTCACATTTATTCGTTGGAAGTCGAAACAAACGGAATTGATGTAATACGGCGAAGAAAAGAAATTAATTAATTTTCCAAAACATTCTCTCCAAAATAATTATTTATTAATAATTATTTGTAATATGAACATAAAAAGTCTCAATCTTTACAAATTTTCGTATTATTTCTATGCGGGTTTACTGTTAACACAGTTTTTTTGTTTTTAAAGAGAAAAAATTTTATAAAACTTACCACCTCTAACGTGGATTTCCCTACTAAGTACAGTCCCCACCAAATTACGTAGTTTGCATCTGAAAAGGATAATAAGGAGAATAAAGAAGAATGAGATAATTTCTATTAAAGTACAGTAAACTTGACTAAAACAAACAATTACTGCCTCACCTGTAAACAGTGGCGTGAACTTCATGACGATATTTTTCGGCTGAAAATGGATAAAACATTAGACTGCCATTCGAAAGGGTGAAAACCATATCTTGCTGTGGTGGTATTGGGGTCCATTCAACCTTTAAAAAACATGAGAAATATATATAGGGAATTAATATTTATATGGAGTAAGCAGAACATATGTTTATGGATTAAACAACAGGCTATCTACAGATACCCATTCTAGATCAAGTACGAACTATACGTTGTTTCCCTTAAATTGTTTATATTTAATGTAGTTAGAAATAAGCGTACACTTTTGAGCCCGAAATTGCAGATCATATTCTCGGAGTTATTTGCGAAAAATCTATCAATTTTTTTAATATGTTTGTGCATTGGTTGAGTTACTTAAAATTTTTCGAATAATTTTTTTAATCAAAACGACTCGACTTTATTTGTCGAAAAAATCTTTGAAAAACTTAGCATAAAAACGATTTAAAAAAGCAAATAATGCTATGAAGCTGAAATCTAAAGTCAATTGATTGAGGAATAAATGCGCTAGAAATTCGTTCAGCTTAAAAAACATAACTGTGAGAAAAACGGACTTAGTGACTTAATTGTGGGAAAAAACTCGCCCTTAAGTTGTTTTTGGAATGTCAAGAAAGTTGATAGAATAATTATATTTTATGAGATAGTTAAACATACATTTACAACACCGCAACTATTCTCCTAAAGCATATTTAGTGCACAACTGATCGAAATTTTATAATAAATTAATAAATTTAAAAAAAAATTATTTAATTTAAATGCCTGTATGTAGGGAAAGATGTAAGATTTCTTAGAAAAATTGATTTTAGTGTAATTGGAGTATATTTGATTGAAAAAATGTCGAATTTTTGCCATAAAAAAAGTGGTGTTTTATTAATAAGAAATGTTTAAAGCAATTTATTGAAAAAAATCGTAATCCTTTCTCTACGTAATGCTGTTCTGAAGACATTTTGAAATGTTATGCTGAGTGTCATTTTCAAAAATCGTGTGTTTCGACATAAACTCGTTTAAAATTTTGGAATGCGTTATACACATGTTATTTATTGTAATATATTCTTTGTTATTTTTCCTGATTATTACGTAATCCCGGCTCCACAAAAGTGACCTTTTAAGTTCATATTTTCGCCCTCTTTCACTTTTTTCGACGATTTTTGACTCGAAAGTGCGTCTTTCACTGCATCTATCAAAAACAAAATCGAACGTTTTACAATTTAAGTGTGATTCGAAATAAAAAAGAAAATAAGAACAAGGTGGAAGATGTATAATGCTGCAGCTGAATTCATAATCAACGGCAAAAAGTTAATTCCAAACTTTTAATTCCTTGTTAGGCGCTCTTGGTCTCATACCTATTTGGAGGTCGCACCGAAGCTACATTAGCATAGTTTTGTTTGGAAATGCTTTGAAATAACTATGGGACTCTCTAAAACATACGTCGGTAGATTGGAGGAGTTACAAATCAAAAGATATGAAAGTATCCTGTAATTTCTCAATAGGATTCCATTTGACATAACCAGTCTTTTTGGAGCAGTTACGAAAAAACACGAAATTTATTTTTGCAAGCAATAAATTTTTTTCCACATATTTTACAAGAGTTAAAGTTTTATTTTAACCCAATAAAGAAAAAATGTTTTTTTTTAGAAACTAAGGAGGCCAATCTCATTTTTATATTTTTGGCCTAATGAATGCTTTGAACTCTTAAAGCTTTTCTCCAAAAGTTCCGAGAAGGTATTAAATTTGCTGAGAAATTACAGTCTAATATCTTAACTGTTGATTTCTAACTTCTGTAATATGCTAACAAAAGTAATGCTTTCATTTTAAGTTATTCCCAAAAATACGTGAGGGTAGCTTCATTGAGACAATTGTCGAGTGAATGTAAGGCCGAGAGCAATTCGAAAATAATCTCTGACATTTCGCAATAGATAAAGTATGAAAGTTATGCTATAGTAAAAGCGGTGCTTTCTCTAATAAAATCTTTAAGGAAAGAGAATGGAAAAGCATATATGAATTTTAAATGGCAGTTTTATAATGCTGGAGAATTGCGGACTAATCGAAAAAATCATAAGAAACTTACTATGATAAGAACTCATGTTTGTAAGTCATTTTTTTCAAATTAATTACATTTTTAAGGCGCAAACGGCTTATAAAACAACTCTTGCAATTTTCATTCGCTTCATACAATTGAAATTGTTGAAAATAACACGTTTAAGTGCAGTACGTAGTGTATTTTCCATAAGTTCATTTGAACTTTGTTTATTAACAAACTAGATCCTTAATTGAAGGTTTTTTTTTCTTGAATTCAAAATTGCACCAGCTATTTTATGGACCGTAAAGTCCTTTTAATTAATGATACCTGACGAGAACGGCTCTACTGTTTTTTAATATTTTTTAAAAATCCTTTTTTTTAAATATATAAATATATAGTTAATGATCTCCTCGTATGTTACTATTCTATTATTTTTCCTTCAATTGCAAAAAGTTGTCAAAAAGATGCTTTCTGTAGGCTGCTCCCTTAATAAATAAATAAATTTAAAATATATTTATATATTATATTGAGCGCATAAATTTTCACTTATGTTGTAATTTAATATCACACACGAACAATGGGTGACTGTTTAAAAATTCGGTCCAAGCCGAATGCACATTTTTTTTTTTTTTTTTTTTTTATAGTAGTTTATAATTATTCATATTCGAACTTTCTGCACTCACCTCTGGTGGTGGACTGCCATGACCTGAACATTCTATAAGACCCCCAGAATTGTTGGAAAATTCCACACGATGCGGCGGTTCATGAAGAAATATGGGCCCTTGTAGATCCAAACCATTAGCGATGTAATTATGTTCAGCTAAATCAATAATCATTGTGTGTGCGTACAGTAAAAGCGAAAGAAAAGCAGAATATTTCAAGTTATTATTATATGTTTCATTGTAAATATTTCAAAAAAGGAAAAAAAAATTGTTGTCATAATCAAATTATTAACGTTCAGAAAATACGTTAATTTCAAGCATTATATTAATTATATTAACCAAATAGAAGTATAAAGCATCGACAGAAAGATTTTTTATCAAAATTGCGATTTTCTCATAAAATGCTTGGTAACGCCAATATGCGATGGTTATACTCGTTACGATAAGTGATCAATTGCATGCTTTATAAAATTTGTCAAATAAATTCCTTTAGAGTTTACGTTATATGTTTGTCACTAAGGTGAGAAATGTAAGGAATGAAGATAATAATAGAGCAAAAAGATTCAGAACAATTCGAAGCATTCATAACCATTCTTCTTAAAATAACATTTCAACATATAGCATCTTTTTGGGACCAAATGTAAGAATTGATGATTTAAAAATATGATTTCAACAGGATTACCAACCAAAAATTAGCGAAAGAATCACTTAAATTATACATTAATGAAATTGATTGTGGATTATAATTTCGTCGTCAAAGTATAAAATATACAGCAACATTTTTCGACCTTTTTTACAATAGTTTTTTTAATAATGGCAGCAATTGCAAGCCCATTTTCTGTGGATCTTGTCTCTATATATATTCATAATGATTTAGCTTTCTACACTACGCTTCGCGGACTAATAAGTATTATTTTGTTCGATATGTGCAAAAAAGTTATCAAAAATTCCTCTAAAAAAAAAAATTCAGTCCGATAAGATATCCTAATAAAGGAGATAATTGAATTATATTTTCTATTACATCAATAATGGCAAAGTCCTGGCAATTGACTTGAAAAAAATTTTGATCCAAATCGTAATCAGAGGTGTGTGTTATTTGCATTTATTTTCGGAAACATAAAATAGATAAACCTGTATATTGTTTGCGGAGATGAACAGACGTACATTTTACACTAACCAAGGATATAGACTTACAAGACACCTTAAGCTCTGGTTGTCAAAAACGATATAAGAACGATATTATACCTCGATTTTTCCACGGTGTTATATAAACGAAAAAGTTTGATGAGTGAATTTTCTTAGTTTACGATGAAGGCAGTGCATACATATACTTCTATAGATTTGTTTGCTTTTAAGTGCTTGGCATACATATAATGTTTACGTATATGTCAGGCGCGAGGGTCATATTTACTCAAGAATGCATGTGTTTGACGGCCTTTTAAATAGCATTTAAAATGACGTTTCGTTGCGTTGCGTTGCTGCCATTATTGTATTTGCATATATTTTGCCTTTTCTTTTACAAATGTGCGTTCAGAGTTAAGCTTCCCGCAGTATGTGCATACGTCAAGTTTTTCGTACTTTCTTTCTGGCGTTCAAGCTTTTAAAAAATTATTAAAATTTATATGCATTTTATGAAAGTTTTTCTATGCATTTGCTTCCCTAAATGACTTTCTTCATCTTCGTTTCTTGCTCGCTGCCAAAGTACTACTTTCTCATACACTTGTACATTAATTAAGTCTTGTATTTTATAACATCGATTATAAATATCGAAAAGTTTTTATTGTCTGCTTTTAAGTGTTTGCTAATTACTTTGAAAAAATAATAATCAAAGATCCCCATAAAGCGTGCACTTGGCAGATGAATGTGAAAATGTGAATCGATTGGTCATGTGTACGTGCTTATCATCGGTATCGTGCATTATAAGTTTTTTTCAAATTTCAAAGTCACAGAAAATGCAATAAAAACCTCAACATTTTTGTGCGTATTCTTGATGAAAGTTTTCGTACGTGCTTTCAGGGTATACCTAATTTGAAAATGCTTTGCCTAAATAAATCTAATATAGATTACGAACAAAAAGATCTCAAATCTCAATGTCGAATAACTTGGTTTAAACGCAAACTCAAGTTCGAATCAGCAGAAATAATGAGATACATTTTCGTCTAGTAAACAAGCGATTAATTTTTTCGTCAAATAAAGCTCGCAAGTGCGATTAGTGCTCGTAATAATGTACTCCGCTTACAAGGCGGCAAAATGAACTCCTGTGTATTCATTTCCCTTATTTTATTTATTTATTTGTTTTTTGTACTGCTAATAGAAACAGTGAAATACGGGATTAAAACAAAAGAAACTTGTTTTTGTTGAGAAGAATTTCCGAAGCGTGTATGAAAAATGATTATATTTTAACAGAAATTTCAATCTTGCTGCGCCGTAAAAGGACATACGTTCTACAAACTATCGATTCTATATAATTTTCAGCAAATTTTTTCTTCAGAGCCCTTTACGGTATCGAATTTTAAAACTTTAGCAAGCAACAAAAAAAAAACGTATTTTATAGTATTGTAAGCAAATATATATGTGCGTGTGTGTGCAAAATATTATATTCAGACGACATAGCAACATTATTCCAAAGATCTCTAACTTGTTTTTAAAACTTTCACAAGAAAATATCTTAAAGTGAAAGAAGCTAATTTCAAAATATAAAATATTTTTTGACAATAGGAAATGGTTTGTGTTTAGATTTTAACCGCAACTAAGAAATCCTACACAATATACATTAAAAGCAAGTTAATTCGCAAAACTTTATATGAACAATGTTGACCAATTCAGTGCCACTACTACTCCTGCTGCTACTACTGCTACAACTACTATAGCATAACATAAATCCTATTATTGCAACACAATTAATGTGCTGGTAAATTAATCATTCAATTTGCAGGATAATTAATCCATGACTAACTAAAATACAATAAATTAGATGTAAGTCGAAGAGTTTTTGAACATATTAAAAAGTCACCACCAACTAAATGAATTTAAGGAAACCTTTTCAGGAGAAATAAATAGGTTGAAGGTTCTTAAAAATTCTAATATTATTAAAAGAATTTAATAAGCATTGAGGAATCAATTAACAACAGGTAATTCAATTTTGTTGCGTCAATTATGATTGAGAATCTTTTTCATATTAAACTTTTAATAATATATTTTTCTAAATTATATCAGTTCCTACCGTTTCACAGGAGAAATTTATTATCAGTACATATATGAGTTAATATTTACAACAGTCTACATGGTAAGAAACGCTCATTATAAACTTGTATGCAATATACTATATATATACATATATATATATACTAAATCGATACATAATGGCAAGGAATTTTGGGGAAAAAAGATAATTAAAATTTCATTAATATTCAATTGACTAAATCAACCGATGATATATGAAAATATAAAAATTCAACTTTTGATAAAATCAATGTCAATATGAACCACATCCGTGGTCTTCTATAAATGTTTACTATTTGAATACTTAAGTACAAAAGATATCTATAAATCTAAGTGGACCAGGTAAGTTAATATATTTTCGGCTTGATGCGTAATTGGGAAATTACTAGAAACAATTATTTGATACTGTTACTATAAATTTATGAAATTGTTAGAAGAGCACGAGTAAAGCTTTAAGTCGACATGTTGAATAATTTTGTTTGGGCAACTGTTGAAAACAGATGAGCTTTTGAGAATAGAAAAATTGGCCGACTGCAGAGAGGGTTAATTTTTATGCAAAAATATTCCTCCGCAACTCAAACACATAAAGAAATAATGAAAATCTGACAATCCGCTTACTATAGTAAAAAAAAAGTTTGCAAAAGAATATAAACGTGATCGTACAAGCAATGAAGAAGAGAACACCGTGAATGTCCAATAAGTGCTTCGACTGAGGAGATCGTTAACAAAGTATATGATATAGTAAAACAAGACCTTCGGCCGATGACAGAAGCGTCTCACATGAACCAGTACACAAGACCTTAACGAAAGGTATTGATAATTGTCTCATCTGATGACTTCAGAAAGCTAACGCCGTTACGTACTATTTTCTGAACATTATTCGCACGTTTTTATAGAGAATAAACTGCGTTTTTTCATCGATTGCCAACTATGGACTAAGAGTGGACTGATGCTGGTTCTTTGACTTTTTAAAAGACAAAGTAATCAAAAACGTTGTACAAGATTTCAAATATTTTCGTTGCAAAACAAAAAAAAATGTTCTTCACCAATTATTTGCAAATCGACGGAACAATTACAGTAAAACATTGTTGTTGTAACTTTTTGGAATAGCTGTTTAAAAAAATTTCGTGAGCGAAGGCATGGTTTGCGGAAGAAAAAAGTTAACTGTGATCAGGACAAGGCGCAACAGATAGACACTCGCACACAAAATACCTTCGGCAACGACAGAATTAAAAGACTAACGTAAAAAACGCTAGAATATCCACTTTGTTTTATAGATCTGTTTATCTCTGACTTCCATTTGCTGCCTTATCCCGAAAGATTCTAAAACGGAAGATATTTTTGATCAGTAGTGTCCGTAAAAAGTCATTTTGAATAGCTTCAGAAGAAGTTAGAATCGATTTAAGCATGTCCGTCTGTCCGTTTATCCGCCTGTCCGTCTATGTAATATCTGTGGTAAACATTCTCCTGGCCGCAAAAATGAAGATGTCGTCTTCGAATTTGGTAGAAACATTGGAAGTTCTTTCATTGTAACACCCACTTATTACAAATTAGTTTTCCCCCCTTTTTTAGAATAAGGGTGGTGGTTATAAAAGATTCGGCACGGCCGATTATAACTTTCTTACTTGTTTTTTTTTCGTTATGTCATATGTCATCACATAGTGTTTGCTTTTAATGCTTTTACACAGGCTGAGTTTTCTTTCGAACTGACTAAGTTCGTTACTTTGCAATCAAATAGCATTGACTTATATACTTCATAAGAAGTGTTTTGTTTCTTTGACAGCGAAGGTCACAAAAATTTTACTAAATACTTACGTTCAAAAAAATTGTGTTTGTTTTTTACGACTTTAAATAAACTATCAAATACGACATTTTTTTAGGAAACTTTTTCTCTCTACATCCATTAGCGAAAAATGAAACTTTTCTTTGAATTTTTTATTCACTTTTTACATGAAGAAGAGCGCATTTAGGCTTTGTGGAATTTGTGTTAAAATCTTGATCAGTTTAAAGTTTTTATTAAGTATAATTATGTAGACTAGTTTTACAAACGTATTTTTATGTGATTCGCCCACAATTATCCCAACAATGACTAAAAAAACTTAAACAATCTCAAGAAAAAGCCACATCAAGGTTTGGTCTCGAATAGTTACGTATAGTTCTCTAAACGTTTAGAACGGATATATTTCAGATTCGGGGTGACTAGCGCGTTAACATTTAACAAAATAATACACTTGAGATCAACAATGTTGCGTACATAATATGAATATGGTTTATGTAGTTATTGCAACTCATCTACTTCGTGGTTACTTTGTAGTTTTTCTGCGTAGTTTACCTCGCGTTTCGTTGCTATGTTATAGATTTAGATGTTTTTCTTTTCTTTTTTCATTTTTCTATTAAAATTAGTTATCTTCTTAACTTCTCACCCATGGAAAAAGGTCATTCTATAACATTTTCAAAATATACGCTATGGTTTAAAAATTTTATGGATGCGTTTCACTATAATAATTTATATCGAGAAAAAATGTGTGTTCGATATGCATCCTTACATCTTATCGTTAATAATCTGATAATTTATTTAAAAAAATTAATTAAGTTATAAATAACGAAATATGAATACAAACATGAACAGACATTCTTTTATCAAAATATATTACATGCCAACGTATATGATTTTGCATTTTTCCAAACACTCTCCTCACTCGCTTGTGCGCCAACTGTCAATACACTTAACGTGTTAGACATTAAGAGCAGAATTTAACAGTGAAAGTAACTGATTTTCGAAAATCTTAACTATATTTCGTATTCCACAACTAATGCGAAACTAAAATCATACGGCCTTGCATCTTACTCCTATAGAATTTTGTCATGCTCCACTAACTATAAAATTCTCTTTCTTCATTTAATGAAGATAAATTTGTGTGACAAAGTTTTTCTCATTTAGTTAAGTTTATGTTTGTCAAGAACTTAAATAGAGAAAAAGGAAACGAAAAAGACATAACATGGAAATCATTAGTAAAAAGTAATTAAATAGAAACATTTTAAACACAAACTAAGATTTCTTATAGATAAATAAACAACAAAAACAAATTAAATTGTCTTACTTAAGTTTTGCATAGAGAGTCAACTCAAAATAAAGGATAACTATCTATGTTTTACATCCCTTGAATAATAAGTAATAAAGTACGAAAAAAAAGAAAGAAAAGAAATGAGGAAAATTTAAGATATAAAAAGTTAAAAAACAAATTTTTGAAAATATTCAAACCAAATAAACTTAATTATTTATTAGTTTACTTCTACACCTGATGGATAAAAATTCTAATTTGTTTTCCCTTTTGTAAAACATCTAGAAACATGAGTGAGTGTCTACTCTAAGTGAGATCTGTTGTACGTTGAAATATTTATTGGAGTTATTTAAAAATTCTACCTACCATCAGGCACACGCCACTCCATTTAACAGTTAATTATGTTAACCTAGATGCGTTTGCATTAATCTTGATTTCATTCAAAATAAACCTTAAGGTGCGGCATTGCCTATTATTAGATTAGAACGCACAGAAACGCGACTATCAAGTCAGCACAGCCCGATTTTCAATCCCCAATTCGTTAGATCTTACTTTATATACGATAGATACGTAATCGCTGTTATATAGTGAATGCTCACTTCTTTCTGACCATTCTGACCGTGTTTATATACGTACAGGGATAATCTTATAAACGACGGAGCACAGAAAAGAGGTAATCTAAGACCAAAACAAGCTGTAAAGGATTTACATACAATAAGGAGTCATTACTACTAATCTTAAACCGAGCAATGTGATTGGCTACAAAAGATCAGTCAGATGTCCTTTCGGCAGAGACTTCATATTCTATTGGATAGATGGGAAAAAGTAATAACAATATTTCAACAAATGAATTTCTACTTTTACAAAAAAAAATTCTTTTAACCTTATAGGTGCTCCTAATATCTTTAAGTTACATGGATCACTATGGATAGATGAAGATATAATAGCTTTATAATCTCATCCTACAAACGTAAATACATATCGCAAATCTCTGAAAATATAAGATTTCTCATTAAAAGCCGAACATTGCTTCTAACAATTTGATATTTGACATGATAGGGTACGTAACCGTGTATTGTGAAAACTTCTTGTTGAACATAAGCAATTCTTCCCATTTGTACCAATAATAGTTCGCTAAAATCCGGGGGTATCTAATGTGTTGTCTGATACCGGAATGAATTCGATGAGCCGTTACCTTCCATGGAAGGAAAGACAAATGAAGCAATTTTATTTAGAACCGAACTGAAAGTCATGTTCTTCGATATGCTTTATTTGTCTGTGCATAAGATGTGATGACCCGTCAACTTCAATTTTCATGCCACTAAGACATTACAGGCTCGTACAAAAGGGAAAAGAAAAAAAATTAGAAGAAAAGAGACTCCTACAAAAAAAAATATACGTATAATATATATATATATATATATACATTCTTGGTGAGATTCAGAGTCAATTTACTTATGTCTGTTGATATGTAGTATGAATTAAAAGTAGCTTAAAAGGAAAACCCGACACTTGGCTTAATATTTCTCTCAATTGCTTCAACTTCGACTACTACTCTTTGTAACGCTTATGGTATAATACAGAAATATGATAGTAGATAAAGACTATCTCCTAGTTCTAAGCTCTTTATCGAGATCGTAAGCTTTTGATTAACACTTAGTAAAAAAAAATGTCACTTTTGCTTCTGAACGACATTAAAACTATTTTCTTCTAAAAGTGGAACGTTACATAATATATATAATATACAACTCTTTGTCATTACTTAATTAACGCGCAGCTCTATTAAAAGTAAAAACAAAGTAAAAAAATCGCACCTATAATGATAGTTGCTTTGAAACGTCCATTCTTTGCGGATTAAGCCGGCAATTTCAAATTCAATTAATATTATACATGAAAACTATTCTTTCTAGGTGTATGTGTGTGTATGTGTGATACAAGTTGCATCCGTTAGACCAGCAGAACAAGAAAAAATGTTCAACCATCAACATTGTAGGTGTTGCGAGCTCTTTATCTTCCACTACTATGGATAGTTATTGAATTTTTTATAAATTTTTTCTCTTTCTCTCTGGTAAAGAGGAAATTTTTAATGATCCGTAATAATAATGACTGCAGTCTTTGCATGCATAAAGAAAGAGAAAAAAGGAAGTTTGCGCTTATGCTTTTCTATGACAGGAAGATGAATAAAAAAAAAAGAAAAAAAAATAGACGAAAAAAAAACACCAGCAAAAAGGAAATAAGAGAAAAAATAGCGATAGAGGAAAACAGGCGGAAGGAGAACTCCTCTATTGGTTGCACAGATACAGTCGCAAAGTGTACCATCATACATACGACAGCACATACAAAAGGGAAACGGAAATGTGCGCCTTATACTCTCTAAGATTTGTTTTGTATTCGAACAATGATTTAATAGTTGCATGAGTTTATAGCGTGGATGTATGTAAGCGTGTATGTTTGCGTGCCTCTATGCGTGAATAAGTAAAGTAAGTTGTGCATTAGAACATAATGATGTTTCCGCTTCATTTATTGTATTTTACTGTCAGCGCAAATGAACACAAGTTTACTTTTTTATTTTATATGTTTTTTTTTTTTTGGAAACTTGTGGATCTCTTTTATTCTCGTTGTTGTTGTTGTTGTTCTTGTGTTTGTTGTGCAAAAAAATTGTTTATTTTGTAAAAGCAAATATATGTGTGTACCAATAACGCAGTTTTTCTTTCATCAATTTTACAATTTGAAAACATTTTGAGCAATTGATTAAACCCTCCCTTAAAAGATGACAATATTATCAATTTTATGGTTACGTTTATAACACATGAAAATGAGCATTTTTGGTCGGCGTATGATTATTAAATCAAGATACACATGTACGTTTCTCTATTCCAATCGTACGTTAGAACTCTTGCAATAGAAAAAATCGGGTAAATGCTATAAATGAAATTTGCAATCAAGCATCTGAATGCTCAGAAGCATAAACTTGAAGAACAAGATCTATAATACGTAAAATGATTTGCGATCTAGAGAAAGTACCTATTAAAAATGGGAATCAATCGCATCTTCTGTGCATAAATTGTCTGAATCAGCTAACTGGAACGAACATACGTATGTGTTTATTTATTTATTTAAACTTACGTGCATTACATCGGAAGTACATATTTGTATTTGTGGCATATTTCGTTTGCTCGTAAAGAGAAATTCGTTCAAAATAAAAAAAAGGCACAAAAGCATGTAACCTTTAGACGATTTTTACTTATTTAACAACTTCCCAAATCTGTCGCGCAGTCTTATAAAACTCTTCCAAAATTACTACATTTTGGCTTATGCCACGAATTTCTATCTTATTGCAAGAAATCTTAAGTTCCACATAAAATAATGTTCCTTTCATTGGTTGTTACGTAAATATACTGAGTTTAAACCTTAAACTTGCTTGCATACATGAAATGATCTACAGATTCTGGTCTTTTAAAAGCCTCTCTTTTTGAGCGTAATGATACAAAACGAACATGATGACAAAGTTAATAATGATTTCGGTGGTTTAAGGGCGAGTAAGTCTGGGATTCCCCTTGAAGGGCTGGTCTAAGGAATTTTTTGATCCATACGTCACAAAAAATCTAGGTCTCTTCTTTATATTATAAGGACGCTATTCTAATTAATGATTAATTTTCCTTAGAATCAAGGTAATTGTTAATAACAAAAAAATAGATTTATATCTAATTACTATTTTGTAGCAACTGTCGTTGTATTTCTTTCAAAATTAAATCTTGCTGCCACCAAAAAGCATTTTTTTTGGTAGTGAGCATATTTGTATGTTAATTGAACAGCTAGTGCGATGTTAAAGCCTAATGTTTTGGTTGTTGCGTCGAATGCATAAAATATATTAGTGTTCCTTTAGTGAGATGACCGTTCAGCAAATATTAGGCTGAGATCAATTCGAAAAAAAAGAAGATTGGGCAAGAAAGATTTTCATGTTGCTTATGTATTCGATTACGGAATCATGAAAAGCAAACGTTATGTGTGTGTGCATGTGTAAAAGAGAGAGAAAGAGACAGAGCGAGAGAGAGAGACAGCGACAATGATGGTTACTTTATACACTTTATTACGAAAAACAAATGAATTATACATTAGTATATAGGGTAGTGTAGGATATTTAATAGCCGACTTTGCATGATTGTAATGTTTTTGAGAAAGAGAGAGAGAGAAAGAGAAAGGCTTACTTTTTATATTTTACGATGAAAATAAATGAAGCATTACATATTAATGTATAGGGTAGTGCAAGGTCATTTAAAAGGTCGGCTTTACCCGATTATAATGTTTTTGCTAGTTTTTTATATACGAAGGGGCACTAAAATTAGATAAATAAGAGAATACTATCTTTCATAAATTTTTGTTGATAAATAAAAAAAAATCGAAGATATACTTCGTATAACAACTTTTTCAAAAATAGGTCGTAGATTGAGCCTAAAAGTTGTGAGTAAACAGCAGGCGAATAAACCTGCATGATTCTGAATCGATTGATATAATAAGAAGAAGAGTCTATTTGAAATTCCTTCGGATATTCTATACATTCTTCCGACTTTTATATACACTTATCCTACAAGGGAAAACCATCAGAATTTTAGCTGTCATTCCAGTAAATATCGATGTCAAACGTGAAGTGGTAAGGTAAGATGATATTATTACAATTGGCATTCAAGTTTGAATTTTTCCACTTCTATATAGCTCCCACGTGGACTAGATAACACATCAGTCATTGAGTTCCCGAGTCCCCGTAAAGTAAGAAAAAAGATTTTTTTTCCCACAAATTCGACTGTATTCAACAAGATAGTCCCCTTTAAGAGCCATAAAATCAATCTAAAGGCTTCCTAAAGACCCTGAAACTGCGTTTTAAGTTCCATAATAACATTACATAAATTTCGTTCTGTTACAATTATTTCTTTTGAAAGATTTAAGGTCTTTAAGGTTTTTTAAAATGCTTCCACACAATCTTTCGCTAATGATAAGTACACAAAATTGAAATGATATGTAAATCTTTTATTAGGTTCTGATGAGTTCAAAACTTTAAATATTCATCAGAAGTCATAAAATTCCAAGTCATCATGTCTTTTTTATGTTTGTTATTGAATAACTGAGATGGGTATGATAATTTCCTTACCCCATTTAGAGATACGCGGCTTTCTATAGTACAGGTTTTTTTTATCATTATCCAATATCTACATTATTCTATTTCTTATTATCACATGACAAATCACTTTCCGAGAGCGGTTGAAAGAATTATTTTTTTTGTAACTTCACAAAGCGATGTATATATAGTGACAACCGTTTATAAAAATCATTTACGAAACGAATTTTAAAATTTTTAAGAAATTCCCCTTAATGTGAGTATGTGTGTTTAGTACCATAAGAAAACAAACTAACTAATACAGAATAGAAATGTAATTGTGGTGACATCATAAAGTCTCTATTATGCTTTACACAACGTTTTAGAAAAAATTTGTTTGCCTGAGCATATTTAAAATAGAACAACATCGATATCTGTATAAATGATCAGCACCAGCAATTATTTTGGTCTTCCTGTTGATTAAGGTATTTTTACAAATGCACAGGCAAGCACGCTTACCCATGTATTTTTATGTATACTTGTGTATTCATAAAAGTGTTCATTTATTTTAGGCTTCCTGTTTTACGCATCTGATATTTGTTTATTGTCCAGAATGCAGATGACGATGATAACTACAGAGCTGATTGCACATATTGTCTCTTTATTTGCTGGTATTGTGGAAAAATGCCGTGCAATGCATAACAAAAGCACATTATTGATGAAAGAAATGCTTTTTTCTCTCTCTGTTTATTGTTTTTTCAGCATAAAGACTTTCATACAGCAAAAGATAAATCAGAAAATTATATTCGCCTTCGGTCGAACGTTGTGTACATCACAACTGAATATATGACAATCAATTGGTTTTTTGTCATTGTCAGTATGTTGTCGATAAGCGAAATCAATCTTAAAACATAGAAATCAACTAAGAGTATGTAAATAAAAAACTTCAATTGCATGCAACAACAACAAAAACAAACGAAAAGAACACAGGGAGTTAGAAAACAAAACTAGAGTCACGCGAGTACTTATCAGAAATTTACGATACCTTCTGCTTGTGTAGTATGGATTATGGATATTGTGAATACTACCCAATGCAGATCACGACCAATTTTACCATCTCATTCCGGGACTCGACAATAAATAGAAAATAAAAAATATTTTCGCTAAACTTCAATTCTTTTTTATCATACTTTTCGCATTTATGAGAAACGACAAACGTTTCTTGGGAGGATGCGTTTCTTATACAGCGAAAGATGCCAATTTGAAGTGGTTGTACGTGTATTTCAAATTTTTACTGAAATTAGATCGCTAATAACATCACTAAATCAACTCATAGTATACGTAGTATACTTTTCGTTCGTTACTCATGTTATAATACAGACATTACCTATCTAAAGTAAAGAGTAGAATAATGCGCCCCCTTAACGTTCTTCGCGGGGCACTACCTCGCTAACTTCCAGGTACCTACATTCGTTTGAAGTACTAGATCGGTAACATACAATTTATGCGGTCATCTTATCATGTTCTGCCTTCTGATTAAAGTCAGATTTTGTTTCGATTAAACGCCTGCTTACTCTCCAACTGCTTATCGCGATTTTTGTTTGCCATTCACAGCTGCTCCAAAACAAAGGAAGAAAAAACCTTTTCCAATACATGTAATTTATGGGCCAATTTGTCACAGTTTTAACTACAATCTGTGTGTGAAGTAATAACAGACGCTTGAGCGTTAAATTAACTTTTTTATTTCAGTTTCATATATACGCGATTTAAACATTTACTACTTCTATATGTGATCTCGGTTTCGTATTTTTATGCGTTACAAACGTAATAAAAAAGTAAGCATAACTTTATGATTTAAGAACGTGTACAAAAAAAATAAATAGAAATGAAGTTTGTATGTAATTCTATGCATATTATTGTCGCGAAGTCTTGCACATTCATATTTATACGTATACAAACATATGTAGGTAGATATTCCGGCAGTCAGTCAGTCGTCTATTCATTCATTCTTGAGCTTACTACTGCGAAATGGCAATATATTTGTTTTCTTATTGCATTTGTTATACTTACGTTTAGGAATTTTATAAAAATATGTGTTTAGACTTAATCAGGGATATCGCTCTATGCTCCGGCCTCTTTTTCGAATTGCGAAAGTTAGAATGATTTAAAAATCATTATTTAATTATTAAAAAATAGCATTCGCGCATCATAAAAAAGTTATACCAATTTTGAAAAAAAAAAGCCGAAATTTTCAATAAAAACTTACGATTTGTAGAGATATCGGACTATCGAATGTAAAAGCTTAGAAGGAAAGTCTTTAAAAATCTCGACTTTAGAGTTCACTGGCATTCTTCATAATTAACTAGAAAACTATTTGACTTGATAGGTATTCAAAATTCGTCTTAAGCGAAATGCAAGCTTCTTGCTGGCTTTATATGTATTCAATATTTCTGCAGCTCAGCTTAGAAGAGTTAACTCTAGCGTTTTAAAGTATTTTACTGTCGTATGTCAGTCTGTGATATAGTCGACAAGAAATTTTTACATACATATATTTATTTCTTTTCATTTTCTTTTTTTTGTTTATTTGCTTTGTAAATAGCAGCAGTAACAACGTCAGCAATGACAGTAGCAGCATTTTCAGCCATCACAAGTACAAGAGTGACTTAGCTTGAATGTTTGTGTGCGTGTATCTGTACGTCTGTGTGTGTATATATGGTGATTGTGATAATTGTACGGTTTTAACAGTTTTTTATATTTTCACTCTTTTTAATGCAGGTTCCTTATGTTCTCTCTAAACAATAAAATGACGATGTTGGTAAGTGATGATGACGACGACGGTTGCTACTGCTGCTGCACCTTTTGCTAGTGCTTAGAATAGAGTGACTGTAGATGACATTAGAGGTCATTCACATGTCGAGGGTGTGTTGTTGAACTTGGTGATTCCTTTTTTCTTTTTTTTTTTTTTGTTTTTACTACCAATACCATCATGACAACTACTAAAGATGTCTTACAATTTTTATGCTTTTCTTTTGAGAAGACTTGCAAGAAAGGAACTACTGCACTGCTTGTTTTACATTAAATATCTTTTTGTTTAGCGTTTTACTTCTCAGTTTCTATTTGCATACTTAAGTAAAATTTCCGACTCGTGCTTTCAAATTTTTAGTTTTATTTGACAGTTGACAGAAAATTAAAACTAAATTTACATTGCAAGCGAGTTTTCATTTAATGTCGGACGATGCGACTTGTGCAGCCGTATTTTCGATATACTGATTACAAATTTTTATCCTGCTACATATCTTCATATCGTACGATACAAGTTTTATCATAAATCTCCTTCTGTTTGTTCAGGTAATGGCATTATGATAACAATGGCAGCAATATTGGTTGATATTTGGTCTCAAATTAATTTTAACATATAAGCAGCGAACACACATCATTTGATAAATATGTTTAGTTGTTGTTGTTATTTTCAGCTTTGAATAGGCGTAAGAATATGCTACCATCACCAGAAAAATGCTGCAGCGTCAAATTGAACGATACATCATGAACACGTTATAATATACGAACTTGTACGATCAGCTGCATGTAATATTTTATCAGTTACTCTGATACAAGAAAACAAGGAAATTGTATCGTGTCAACAGCAACCAATGCATTTGGGAGACCACCACAAATTAACTAAAAGACGTGATTTCTACCCTATATTACGAAAGCTTGTAAAAGCATTGGTCCTTTCGTTATCGCTGGCGGTGCAACATGAGTTGAATAATATATTTACACCAACTTTCACAATTAGAGAACACTCCACGCACAGTTTACTAACAAATTACACTAAACATTGCTTTATATACACAATGTAAACAATTGATGACAGTGGCGATGTCTTCAATTTTTGAACTTTTGAAATTTCATTTCATTATGCGATTCAGATTTAAATATCAGTCGCCAATATTTCTCTGTTACTTATCTTATTTTAATTTTCAACTCTTATAATATATTTCAATAGGCGCTGTTACCGTGCAACTTAAACAATTATCACTTTTTGCCTTAAACGAAAACTTAGCGAAGCCATTTAATTTTTTAAATTGATCATACAGTATATCAGCAACGGATGCTGATCTCTGTAGCGTTTTTATTTTTCATAAAGTTGAACAAAATTCGAATCGAGAATTTTTCTAGCTAATAACCTACTTCTCGTCACGTGCATTAATGGATTCTTACAAAATTATGTTTTTCATATTTTATTTCTTAAGACACTCCATTTCGATCATAATTAAAATTTTTTTTCCACATGCTGTCTTAGTAAAGTTAAAAAAAAAACGTGACAAAGTAATGCATGCAAGCTCCCCTATGTACACGAGGAGAGACAATTCCTGTTCCTTTTTAATTAATAATTTCCACTAGTAGTATGAACATTGCAAAACGCCGACGTAATCAAATCGGCTCAGACCATTATGAGTTCTAAAGAGGGGTTTCACTTATTTTCTAAAGAAAGTGCTTAACAATGATTTTAATATCAGTTACAAAAAGCACGCAAAGGGACAAAAACTCTACGTAATAAAGAAAAAAGTGAATAAGTCACAAGCTAATTAAAGTTAAATGAGATCTATTTTTGCAGGCCTTTGACGTTGCTCCCCAGCATTGATCATTTTTAATAATCACGTAGCGAGCACTGATAAGCTATAAGGGTAGTGAAGTCCCCACTTATTGTTGTAATAAATGGTTGGGTAGGCGGTAGGCCTTTATTTCAGATTTGTTAGTTTAGACTTTCAATAATATATCGGATTGGAATTTGGAGTGTTTGAGTTTTCATCATTCACGACACTGAATACAGATAAAAAGGCTGCCTAAGATAGAAATCCTATGGAGGTTTATAAAATCGCGTTAATTTATTTAGATAGAAAATTGAACTTTAACACAAAGATTTCTAATTGAGTTCTTTTAAAACTGAAAGTACAATAATAAATAAATTTAATTTATTGTTATTTGAAAATTTCTAATTCAGAATTTGGAATATTTAGCGGAGTCATCCAAAAATTTTAGTCAAAAGCTAATCGTTTGCAATCATTAAACCAATTCAAAGAAATTAAATTTTCAATTGTAAATTCTAATGTGTAATAAGTAAAAAGGAGGGAGAAAAATCAATTGTTTTACTTACCTTTAATGACATATAGGATCAGTACAGCCTTAAAAAGGCTATTGAAATCCATTTTTTATGCACTCTAATACATTCCATTACATTTTTTATGTGATTTATATTATTTTACTTTTTGCTAATACGGATTTTATTACAGTTACTGGTTTCGTTAAATGTTGTTGTTATTTTTTATTTATTTTATTATTGTTTTTATTACGGAAAAACGAACCCTTTTACTTTTTAGAATTCGGACGCATGTAGATAACAAATCGAAAGTTGTGAAGGGCTTTTAACTGCTGTTAATGATGGCGGCACAGTTTGCTTCCACAACTGCTCTATAAAATGTAATTGCTGCTGATAAACGTATGATGGCTTTGTCGCAAAAAAAAAAAAATAGTTCTAAATTTAAATCATTCCATTAAGCTTTTGGCGTTTTTCAATTTTAATACTTACCATCAAAACTACGGGTGTATTAATTTTGTCATTACAGTTTATAACCACCGAAAACACCTAACGGAGATCCCCACATCATTTTAAACTTGCTAGACAATCTAGCATCTCCAATTGGTCGGTCCGTTCTCGCGTCCAATTGTTTTAAATCTTCCCTAAATGGCAATAATTGTCAAAAAAAAATAACTTTTAAAGCTCTACATAAACATTTATAATTCACAGCTCATACATTTTTTTGGTATAAGATGAGCCGTTCATTCGAACACGCCCACCATAGCCAATAAAAACAAAACAATTTTGAAAAAAATTTTCAAAATATTCTTGTTTCCAATCCAGTAATATTGGACGCTTGAAAATATTTATACGGCCTATGCGTACATATTTTGTACCCAAATCGATTTATTAACATTCGCTTAATTTACAAAAAAAAAAAAAAAATTAGTGAATTTCACATATTTACCTTAGGGTATAACATATTCGCATTTATTTTTAAAACTTCTATTTATTTATCTTTTTTTTTTGTTTAATCCTTTTACATTTTATTCTTCGTTGTATGTGTTTATGCTCATCCAAGTAGTCTTTTTGTTTTTATTTTGAGTTTTCCATACCAACTGATATGTAAATAATTTTGGGGCTTCGTTTTTGCTGACGCTAGCGTTGATGTCGATGTATTTTTTCTATTCTGTTTGTTTTTATACTTATTTATTATCTTTATACCGACCACCGTAGATAAAGGGAAATACTAATTTTGTAAGCAACAACGACGTCATGATTAGTTTCAAATACTTTTTGCTCTTTTCGGAAACCTTAAAAATCAGAAAACTTGATGTATATACCATGGTTTAAAATTTCATTTTGATTTTTCAAGATTAATTTGAAAATGACTGATTACGTTCGAAAATTGTTGTAACAATATTATTATGTACTTTATCATCATATACTTCGTGACATATCAATAACCTTTTTGTTTGAACATGATGATAATGGTCCGCAATTAAAAACGTCTAAGAAAGTAATATTCACTTTAATGGGATTTTGAATTCTTCGGAGATAGCTATGAGTCTTTTAGTTAGTTCAGGCCAATTGGGTTTATATGCCTATTAAATATTTTAAAGGTCAAATATATGTATCAAACTGTAAATGGGAGTTCTTTTGCAAATCGCCATGATTTTCGAACTTGATTTGTATTTATCAAAGTAAAACCAGATACGTCAACTATTTTATTTACATCATGAATTTTAGCCATAAGATTCCAAACAAGAGATGAATGAAAGGAAATTTGCAAACGGAATAGTAAATTTAGTAAATTTGTTATCTTTCGGAGTTGGGTACAAAATTATTGCTATTTTAATATACGCATCTTAAATAATGGATATCAAAAATTCACCCTAAAGTGAATCTAATCTTTTTCGGTTTTTTTGTTTGCTCTTGCAACTTTTTCTATGCCTCATGATGTCTGTATATGAATTTCTTATTTTTAAACGGAGTTTTATTGATTTTATTAATTTATTTATTTTTCTTTCTCTATAGATTTTTTTAACATACCATTGCGTACATTTCATCGTGAGGATTTAAGCTTGTTATTAAATCTTTTTATCCTTTTTTTTTCATTTCTTTAAAAGATTAGTATTTGACGCTTTTTATACAAACATATATATTTATTCTTCCAACGGATTATCGCCAAACTATGTATTATCGAGTAAGTGTGTGATTGTTTTGAATTGATGTTGCAGAATTACACAGTTTTAAAATCGTTGTTAAAATCTGTAAATAAAATAAAAAAGAAAAATATGATATTTTTGGTATTAAAAATATATACACTGGTTATGTGTTATTTTATTTTAAGTTGATGTTTGCCATGATTTTTGCATGTTATTTAATAATTATATTATGGGATTAATTGATTGTAGCTACGGATAGTGAAAGTTATATTAGATGTAATTTCAAAATTATCGAGCCTATGGTCATTTTGGTTGGTGTTTCTTTTGAATTTACTTTACTTTGTTTGTTTGTTGCTGATTCTTTTGAGTTTTCCAAAATTTTTTCGTTTAATTATCAGACACGATTCAAAAAATTTTAAAATTAATTCGCATATTTCATCAATACTCGCACTCAGTTCCGATTCATGTTAATATTATTATTATTATTATTATGTTAACATTATTAATAAGTGGGTGATAGAGTACATTGTGAAAGAAACCTGAAAAGCAATGAGTACCCATTTATTCCTTGCTTATAAGATACAGAAATACAAGGAGATATGTAACGCAGTAGATATATTATATTAAACGAATGCTGAAAAAATTACGCAAACTTATCTATATTGTACTGTATGCTGTTTTCAGGATATAGTCATCATCAGTTTGTAAGGTTCGTAACGTGAATTTGGGATCTTATAAAAAGATTTTGATCGAAGCACCTAACCGACATTTTTCTGAATTACAGGTTATTAGAATAATGAAGTCATTAAAAGTCTTTTCTAAACCCATATATTGCAAGAGCTGGATAACTCCGATCATCCTTTCGACAGAACAAGAGTAATATGCCATACATCCGCCAATAGATGTTATTTATTACAAAACGAAGGCACTATTAATGTAAATCTTTATATATGACTTTCCATTAAAAAATAAATGAAAATGAAATTAATGCAAGTGTCAATCTTGTCAAGGCTAAATATTGTTTAGATCGTCTAATATATTATATACTAGTACGTTCTATCTTTAATGTTTTCAAAAAATGAATATATAGGATTTAATATGGGCGTTCGGATCGTTGTTTTTGCTTTCCTTCTGTTTACCTAGTTTTGGCAAGATTAGTTTATATACAAAGTCGCACTAATAAACTAGAATTAGTTTTAAGCACATGGAAGTTTATATTTATACTAATTGTTGATTCACTGTTTTCGTATGTACGTATACGATATCCAATATCAAACGAACAGATAGTGAGACAGACGCATGATCACCAAAATGAATACATTATTCCGGATGTTATAAGCAATTTTAAAAGGATGTTCGAAGGCAGATGAACGTAATATTAACTTTATTATACCTTAAGCTACTAATTAATACATTGAAATGTAGCTAAGATTTTTTTCATTAATTACTTGATTTCGACTTCAGCTTCTCAAAAATGTTCATTATCTCAGAGATATGGTAACAATAGATGTGAGTTATATTTAACTAGACTTAAGAAACGGCAACTTTTAAAACGATAAAGCAATGAAACAATGTCGATAAAATTTAAGTAAGTAGACAAAAACTCTTATCTATTTGGTTACAAAAGGGGTAGGTGTTTTCTGGAATAAAAAATATAATTACACTAAAATTGATGAAATTGATTGATGAATTAATCAAGAAACGGTGTTCGACTTGTTGTGCCTGGTGTATTACATCGGTCAGTAATGAATAAGTGTTTCTATAACAAATCCATGTGATTTTTAAATATTACCATCTTTCAGACGAAATATGCCAAAATTTCACGACATTACAATCTATTCGTTCACAAGTTGCAGTTGTTCAACTGACACTACTCCTGTAGTTTTCAAAGCAATCGAGAAATCTGAAGTTCGGGTGTTGATAAAACTTTGCTTTTTAATGGGAAAAACTGCGATTCTAATGAAGCTCTGGAAAACAACAAGTTTTCTATAGATTCGCCTTCCTACGGACACGAATAATGCCGGCCACTCTGATCACCCAATTTCGGCAGTTATTTCAGAAAGTATACAAAAAGTGAACAAAATCTTTTCACAAACCCCGAAAGTGAAGTTGCGTGAGTTAGCGTACGCCTTAATGATATCAAAAGGTACTGCGAAATGGGTACAACGTTTGCTCATTTCTGACAAAAGAAAAAAAAGCATTTTTGCTGATTCAAAGCGCTGCTTAAATCTATTCAAGTGAAATAAAAAGTTTTCACGCGATATATGAGAATGAATGGAATATGAATTCACCACTACACTCTAAAGTCAAGTCGACAGTCAGCCGAGTGAATAGTGATCAGTGAAAGCTGTATTTAGGATGATTTTGGCTAAAACAGCTGTAACTTGTAAACTAATGATGGCGATGTCGTGAAATTTTAACATATTTCGTCTGAAATTTGGTACTCTCTATTACATTGCATGCGATGCGAATAGCGGTGACATTTCATCCTATGTGATTGAAGACCGAACCAATAAGTATTATTCGTCATCGAATCTCTCGTATGCTTAACATTCTTTTGCGAATTTATCGTGGCTGATGTTATGTAATTACAGTTTTCACTTCTCTCTCTCTCTCTCTCTCTCTCTCTCTCTCTCTCTCTCTTTCTCTCCCTCTCTCTCTATCTCTCTATTTTTATAGTTAACGACTGTTGTATGCAAACTGGAACACCCAGCACATATTTGTCACAATTTTCGCTTTAGTTGGTTATGCGAAAAAGTCGGAAAATTTACCTCATTTTAATATACATGAATAAGAAAACATTGGATATGTGTTAATAGCGATTAAAGAACTGAATACTGTTTCAGTAAAAATGACAGAAAACCAGCAATCAATTAATACAACGGTTAACAACGTCAGTTTAATGCGCTAAAAAACGATTGATACCATTAATTTAGAAAGCGTTAGTTGCTTACGATTTTATACTCTGAGCGTTTTAAAACAGAAGTTAACGCTTTATGCAAATATTAGAATTGAATCTCGCAGCAAGCAATCAAAATATGAATTTAAATATAATGAAAAAAGAAAAGAAAAAATTGCCATTCGAATGGCAGCACAGTCTTTTGAATGTGATTGGATTAGTGATGTTCGCTTGAGAGAAAAATCTGGAGATTTAATGGTAAACAGTATCCTGCGCTGCTTGCTTTAAGAGCTCTTATATCATCGATCCTCCAACGTTTTTTCATTAACTATACCGCCGATGTATGCAAACATATTTACCAACAATTACTGCGTTAAAAAAATAGTTACTGAAAGGTACCATAAAACTTTGTGATTTAATTTTCACTTATACTTGATTGAGAACGAGACACATAAATCCCCAATGACTTGTTGTATTAAACTATTAATAAGTTTTTCTGTCAATCGCTAACGCAAATCAAGTAAATAGCAAACACAAAATCTCACAAACCAGTTGATTAAGCAGCGTTGAGGTTAAAGACGACCTATGAAATCATCTAACGGAAATTGCATTTAAATCAAAGCCTTTATCAGTATCGTTAAATAATAGTCATTCGACAAGACATCAAAGTATCTCAAAACATTTCGTACATACATGGGAAACACACACACAAGCGTAACTTTTTTACACACTTGAATTATGATATCGTGAACTTTTGCATTTTCTGAAAGAATTATGTCTTTTAGGGTGTTTCCGCATCACTTTGTTTTTTTTTTTTTGGCCGATTTTTGAACAAATCGCATTTTTAAGATGAGCGGATAAATTATTTTTTATAAAAAAAGAAGAAATTATTTTATACAAGCATAATACTCCGAAATTAAATAAGAAGATAAATGCAGAGAAACAGTACAGTATTTCAAACTACCGTGTTTATATATCCCCTTGAATAGAGTATTATACTAAATTAACAATCACCATTCACCATTCGATTTGCCTTATTTGTAAAGAAATAACACGAAGAGAAGATGTGAAACATAACAGAAAAAAATAATGAAGTGAAACTAAAACGTAAAATAAGTGAGTAGCAGAAAATAAACCGTCCCTAAAGGAAAGTATTAATTGTATGAAATAAAAACTGGCAAGAAAGAGTGATTAATAGGCGTACAAAGGAATGTATATATATATATATATACTTATACATACATTCTGATCAAAAAAATAGGTCGAATTCTGTTATATTGTGAAATGAACAATCAGTGTATATTCTCCTAAATCGATTTCATCGTCTGAATCGCTTTCATATAACACTCAAATAATATTCCGCATTTACAATTAGGCCTACCGGAATGCGGCCTTGATTTTTGAGCGACTACGACTTGATATTTTCTTAGTTGTTCTTTTGTATGACATTCGCTCGATCTGTCGGTTGGTTGTTACCGGCTCATTCCGTGTTCCGTAATGATGCCTTTTATGACGTCCTAATATTCAAAAAGCAGCCTCTCACAGACATAGTAAAAATCGAATAAATTACTTTTGTATGTGGTTACAAAAACTCGTATAACATTGCAGCAATTGTGTTGACATGAAACTCTCCATAGGTGTCAGAAACATTAGTAACAAGCCGCAAAAAAAAAGAGAAAAGAATTATATGGTTCCATAATATCCGCAAAATTTAAATGAAAACAATCACCTTGTTCACGGGTATTATCTGTATATATACGTGCTTGTTCAGAAGAAGGGAAGAATATTAGATTCGGAAAAATCGATGAGCATTGTTAGTTCTACATATCCTAATATGATTCAATCATCTGGAAATGCCAAATGCTTTACATGAAACGAATTATAACATAGATAGATGGATATAAATTAATCTGACTGATAGACACGTTTACAGTATCCGCACTTAAAGAGTTCAAAGATATGAAAATAATTGTATTTATATTATAATTAAATAAATCATAAAAAGTAATCGACATGGATTTTCATAAACATTTAGTAGAATTATTTAAAAAATTTTATTACAAATGGTTTCAATCGACACTCGCCTCTATAACTCATATACAATTTGGAGTTTAGATTAAAGATAAATATAAAGTTAAACCTGTTTTTGCGCGCGGTATTTTTCTATGTAGTTTTTATTTGTGCGAATCATTTTTTGAATTTTTTTTTTCTTATGCGATGAATCAAAATCTCAACGGAAGCTGCAAATGGTTTTAAGACTGCAAAAGATCGAATTACATTCCTTTTTTAGAGTAAAGCATCTGGTTTCATTTACAACACGATTCGTTGACTGTTACGCAAAAGAAGAAGAAAAATATATATTAAAGAAATGGTTCTTCCTTTTAAAGTGTTGCTAATTGTTGACAATGTACCCGGCCATCCCTATATAAAGCATTCTAATGCATAAATAGTCCTTTTATCATCCAATACGACTAGACATATAAAATCATTGAATCAGGTTATACTCGCAACTTTTCGGAAACACTAATAATGTGTGAAATAAATTTTCAAATACATTTTGGAGAAAATAGAAAGCTATGGAATAAGACTGATTGAAGTTTGGAAAAAGTTTTCGATTTTAGATGGCATAGATTGTAGCAATTATTCAAAATTATTATAAATCAAAACACTTTAAATACGTGTTGCAAAGCGATCTGGCCTGAATGTATAAAATGAAAGGAATATGACGAGTGTAACGAAAACACGTCCACTTTATTATCAAAAATCATTCCGCATAACATTGCACATAAGATTTGCGGCGAAGTATGTGATACTTTCAGCGAAAGTAATCTTATGGAAATGATTGTGAACGAAACTGTAACTGATAGTCACATTATCAATAACTTAGCAAATTATGAAGACAAATAAAAAAGAAGAACCGGCTTCTATGACGGCGAATAAAACATTTGTAAGGATTCAACTTGGCAGCGAATTGCAACAGTATTTTCTCAAGATAGACAACAATTTGGAAAGAAGTTTGAAATTCTAAAAAGAGCTTCGATCGTGTATGTCTATCAATCTAGCAATCAATTCTAATGTCTTCAAGTGACGAAAGTGATTACGAACCAAATCATTATAAGAATATCCGCATATTACAGTACGAGTAGTATCGAGTTAGAGATATTTTGAAAAAATCTTGATGTGTAATAGGAGAAATAAAAATTCTTGTTGAATATATTTACGCGTAATTTACTAAGTGAAAAGGAATTTTTCGCTACTTTGTGAAGTTTTAATATATTTTCTAATGGAATTTTTTATGCGGACCTTTCACACCGCGTAAAATGAATTTTCTGTAATATGTTTTGTGAAAAATTTTTTTTTGTAGATGTTTATGAAGTTTTTGGAAATTTTTTGTTTTTGCCTTTTTTTCCTGCGGCCCTATTTACCACACAAAAAGAGATTTATTTGTATAGACTATATGGTGAATGTCGAGGAACCATTTTAAACTGATTTTTTTATTTATCTTTAATGGCTATTTGAACAAGAAATCTTTCTACAGAATGACATATACGGTGCATATGCAAACGTGCAAATGTAAATAGGTTTTATCGCATACTTACATTTTTGCATACATTTTTTAACTTTATGTCTGTGTGACAGTGTACACTAAAAAAAAAAAAATAAAAGAAACGAAAGAAGATACATTTATATGTGTAGGTATATATGTATCCGTTTTTGCTAACAAAAGGGAATATTAGTGTTAGTATTTTTATATATATATATATATATAAATTTTCCTACTTATCTGTTTGTTCCTCTTCTTCCTTCTACTATTTTACCGCATTACTGTGACGCTTTAATAGTTTTTTACTGCCATCAACCCTACATATCAAGTGTTTATATTTTGTAACCATTTTATTCTCATAGTTTGCAACAATGGAAAATATTTCTTTTTTTTTCCGAGAATCGATTTTATTCTTCAACATGGTCTCTTTCCGGAGCGATATGCTTATTCCAACTCACGTTTGAATACCATTTTATGTATAACAATTTATAAAATGGCTCCAAGTAGGCATTGCTTGTCCTGAGGTTATATTATAGCAAAACAATTCTTACTCTTGTCCATGCTTTTTTATGCTTTTGCTTTTTAAAAATCGTCCAAAAATGCGAGTATTAGATGTTCTAAAATTATTCTCTTCGATTTTTGCATTTTTTGTATAATTGGACAGTAGACATCTCCTGAATGATAATTGACTATAAAGAGGATGTAAAGTTGAAAAATAATTCAGATATTCAACAATAGATAAACAGGCTAATTGCAGGTCCAAAATTTAGGTGGCGTATAAGTTGATCTTGAACAAGCCATCGATTTCTAATTCATACCTAACAACAGAATTATTAAAACAACAAAGTAAAGGCAGTCATTTATATAGAATACCTCTGGATCTATAGAGAATTTTTTTGCTTTTGGAAAATATTTTCCAGAAGCAAATTTCAAATCTTAAATATCATTTCATTAAAGTTGAATATAATAAAAGCTTCCTACTCTTGCTATATACATGGGTAACCAAAATGCACGCAAAAAGTAATTTACCGTAGAAAAAGAACTAAAAGATGAAAAACCAAAAACCACATTTTTATTGTTGTGCCTGCTGTAATTTACGAACAATAAACGAAAAATTCAACTTATTTTTTTGTTTTCAAAAACAAAGGCATTCTCAGTTTACGTTATACTTTAAGCGTGTCCTTATAATGATGTGGCTCATTTTCAATACAACATTATTGTCAAATTAGAAGTCGATATGATCATTTTCGCAACCGGAAGTATGCTGACTGCAGACATTACACAGACGGACCGACGGACATGCTTAAATCGCTTCGGGCCATATATATTGCATAAAGTCGTTGAAGCTTCATTCTGGGTATTGCAAACGTTTTGAAATGAAGATATCCCCATCTTTCAGTAATGGACCCAAAAATTGCAAATTCATGTAGTTTACATTAAGTATTAAGTTATATAGGGATTTCTTGAATCCCAACTGCGATAATTTTATTGATTAACGAAACTATCAAAATCAAAATGAACCAGCTGAAAATCAAACAAAGCTATGAAACTTTCATTATTTTTCACATATTGTTCAGCAATGAAAACGCATTCTCCTCTCTTCTTTCGTGTAGCGCTTCATTGTTAGTAATCTTGCATTGTCAGCTGTCACTGTGGTGTTGTTCTTTCGTTGGCAATGCTTTAATGGCTCAAAATTCAAATCTTGCATTAGAGAGTTTTAAGACACCCTGTGAAAATATAGATGTGTCGAAAAATTAAATTCGTTATTGCACAAAATAATTGATTCTGATAAGAGCTTGAAGAAAATATATTGAAATGTTTTTCAAAGATGTTTGTGTCAACACAGACAGCCTATTACTTCTGAATATCGTCATCACTCCGTATGCAAAAAGACAAGTTCAAATGATGCCCACTAAGATAGACTATAGTCGATTTAAAGAAGTGTGCTAAATAGCATTGAGAACAATAAAATACTCGGAGGCACGAATGTGACAGACCTTAATCACTTTGATGGGAAATGTAATCGACACGTTACCCATAGATTTTCTTCTTACGAATTACTTATACTTATAAAAACAATACGCATATTGGACTAAGTAGCGGCTATTTTAGATATTTACAAAAAATTTAAAGTAAAATAGTAATACAAAAGGCACCAACAACAGTTACAGAAGCACTAAGACACTCCGGGCAATCTGCCGAAACTTTTGAAAGAAATCATAAACTAGATGAAAATTACTGTGCAAAAGCAGTAAGCCAAACCGACAATGACAAAAATTAACTAATAATGTCCATAATACATCCCATTCAACGCATTCGAAATTTCCTTAATTGCGAGTTACAATTTCATATATTATTGAGACTAACGAAAAAATGTCGAATATATTGAGAGTTTACTAAGAAAGTAAAGAAAGCCGCTTAATAAGTAAATTAATGTGAATTCTATTCTAGTTTCTAGATCTCCATGCCATTTAAAATTACAACGTTCACTGGATTTAAGTTTCTAACGGCTCGAATTCGAATAAACGATTCATGGTTCATTTTCAAAAAAATGAAAAGTCGAAAATGTATTTTATTTCATTTTTAGTACGTTTTTGTTAACATGACATGATAAATGTGATTGTTGACTTGTTGATCGAGTGCCCCAGCGACTCTCATTCTAAGCACAACAACAACAACAACAGTAGCAGCAACATTAGAGAAATTGCTTAGCAAATCATTACAATAATAGGGCTCTCGTCAGCTTTCTTCGTTTCTGCAATATTCTAGATGACGAACTTTTCTAAATGCATTCTACATTTTTATATTAAATAGAGAAAGCATTGCAGAGAAAGGCAGAGCTGAGGGTGCAAGAAGGACAAGCGACGTGCAAATATTTATTTATATTTATATATATATATATATATATTTATATAGTGTATGCAGGAGAACTAAAACTCATAGACATCTATACGAAAATTAAAGAGTTTCAAGTGGGCTGCCTGTACAGCTTAAACAGGGCACCATACACAGCATCTGTTCGTAGAAATTTCATAAGAAGTGAATAAATTCACATTCTCCCTACATACATTGACACAAATACTTATATTACGTATATAGCAACTTAAAAGTAACTTATTCAAAGAGATACATACACATGTTAAATATATAAATACTTGAAAAACTAAGTGTGTTTCATATCGCTTACCTAACGCAAGGATATATGAAGTTGATCACACTGTTCTTCAGATAAAAATCTATTTTTCAGATGAACATCTATTCTTACACCAACGCACGTGTGTTCAACAGATTCGGTTAATGGAGCAAAGGGTGTAATATTTATATAAGCGATGTATTGTGCTTCATATCCGCTCTCTAAGAATTGCAAATTTTTCTTTTCTTCCTAATCTTCATGTGTCAGAATGCATTGTTGCATGTCAGCAAAGCTTGAGACTTCCGGCATATTACCGAGCTTATCAATGCACATAACCAGGACTCAATCCATAGTTGTATGCAGTTCAGTTTTTTCTTTCTTTTTATTTATCTTATCTCAAATTAATTTGTGGTATATTAGCCCCTTTCCACGTTCCTCCTACCCCCCCCCCCCCCCCCCCCCCCCCCCCCCCCCCCCCCCCTCCCACTCAACAGAGAAAAAAAACAAGAAACCAAATTTTTAATGGTGGGTACTCGCCATTCTCACCAAACCTCTCTTAGAATTTCCCGCTGAAAATGTTTCTTTCGTAGTTGTGCGCCTTATTCCTTTCTTTTGTCTTTCTTCATCTATAATACTTTGCTTAACCCCTTCCAATACCTTTTTTATTCCACTTGGTCGATACACAATACGTATTTTTAATACTGGCGTGACTAAGATTTGGGTCAAAGTTCATAGTATATGTGTGTTATATACTACTTATAAATCACTATTCTGTTGCAATTTATGGATGGCGGGTAATTAAAAACAAAAACGAAAAAAAAAAATAAATAAATAAATAAATAAACATTATGTTCATTTAAAAACGAATTTAATGAAAGTAGCGTAAGTGCACTTTGGCTTTTGCCATTTATGTCAAACATAATATAACTACATTCGACGTTCAGAATTTACCATTTCATTTGTAAGTAAAAGTGAATTTATTAAAACTCCATTAACTGAAAGCATGTCTTCTGCAAAGAAAAAATGTTATTAAATGAAAAGCATAACATTTACAAAATCTTAATAGCAGAAGCAAAAACAAAAGTAGAAGGAGGGAAAATGCCAAGCTTATTACATCAACTAATAAAAAATCGAGTCATATTAAATTGATGATTCCGTTTGTATCATTCAGAAAATTACATTAATTTTAAATATTCGTAACTAGCATTCAAAATGCTTTTATTCATAACCATTTGTTCTTTCATGTCTCATCTGTCATTGAGCTCTTAATCGTCACTGAAATTAAAGTAAAACTTTGATGCTTAGTTCGGGCTTCCTAAAGCAAAACCTTTCAAAATGAAGGCAAAAATACATAAACTACGGATAGTCATTTGAGAGTTCAATCTAAAAACATTTCCGAAAGATCTTTACCTTTGACGTATTCCTAAAAAACCCTTCTAGTTTTTTTACTTTTTAATATTATTTTTTTTTTTTTTCAAAAAAGAACCCATAAATTCATTCAATTAGTAAAGTCAACTGCCAAATACTTCATATTTGCTGTTTGTTAATGTTGTTGCGTCGCGCGTTTCTAGAGAAAATTAGAAACTTTTTCACTGCATCGTTTTATGAGTGACGGACAATATTTCAATGACACATTAAAATAATAATTAGCACAAACGCTATTCTTAAATGACTGGAATCAACGAGCAAAACTTTGATACCCACCACCGAAAGATGCGAGTTTATTAATTATGTCAATTTGTTTGCCACACCCAGAAGGAAACTTGAAAGAGCTCATAAAATATCCATATTCTTGCTTACCGTCATCATCCATCTATCTGTGGTTTCGTCTGTCTGAATGTCCGTCTGTGTACTGTAAACATGTAAACATTCTCCTGGCAGAAACATTAGCAGTTCTTACACGTACGCCGATATTGAAAATGGAAAAATCGATCCAAGGACAGGCCTACAGTATGAGATAAACTCAAAGTACTTCTGTTTTCTAAGTATCTTGCTCTGTACTCATAAATTAAAACTGATACACAATCTGCCACGCCTACCCAATATTATAGGCTAACAAAATTTATGAAGGTGGTGGGTATAAAAAATTCTTACTTGTTTATATCTGTTACCAAAATAAGGACTCCTAATCCAGATTTCTTACTCCGTTTGCGATTTTCCAAAAATGGTCGCTAAAGAGTTTTAACTCAGATTTTCCCCCTTTTTCTTAATATAAAGGTAACACGTTTAAAATATCCGGCACAGCCGAATATAATTTTCTTACTTATTACTTAATGGAATCGATTTAGTAACATATAGTTTTAGCAGTTTTCGATTCTAATATCGTTACAAGTGATCGGAGAAGAAACAAATAAATCGAAAGAGAAAGATTAAGGAAAACTCTGCTGTTCTAAGCCAATACTTTGAAATAGCTAAATATTTTTTAAAATTATGATTAGATCGATTGGAACGAAATATTTTTGAAGTCTTGAACGTTAGAGTCACTCGAAAAAGTGTTTAAAAAGCCAAATACAGATTAACATTCATACAAAACAACGAGTTCTGCTTCCTTGATGTAAAAAAGCACAATTTACATTTTAATTATATTTAAGAAAATGTTTCAAATATATTGGTGAGCCTTCCTTACCATTCTTTGAGCAAAATTCTTGGAAAAAGTGCAAAAAAAGGCAACACATCTGTTATCAAAGCTTTGAAAGTTAACGGAGCTTTAACGTTGTTTGTTGAGAATACCTTATAACAGATTTGCTGCGTGTAACGGTAACAATAACAAAAACAACTTTCAAACTCGTTGGTGTCTGAATATTATTAAGAAGAAATGTTTTCTTCTTTTTTTTCCAATACTAAATATACAATTTACACTAAGGAATCGAAACGTAACAAATTCAAGATAAGTTTTTTTCTTTTTTCCATTTGTTTCGTTTCAGTTTATGTATAGTCATATGAAATTTTTGAAAATTTTAATTATTTTTTTCTTGAAATATTTAAGAACTTTTATTTTTACAAAAATATATTTTATCTCTTTTATCTAAATACACACTGTTCATCCACTCAGAATATTTGTGATTAGAAAAAGTTATCGTTATTCTTACATAATATTTGATTTAGACAATATTTGATTAAGTTGGCGATATTATGCATCTTTTAGAGGTACATTTTAATAATAAAAAAAAAAACAAAACGAAGATTTTCGTCGTGTTATTATTTTTATGTTTTCTGAGGAAAAAAGATGTTTGTTTTTCGTAAAGAAATAAATGAAATTTTTACAATTAGTAACGCAATCAATCTAAAGTATCAAAATCGATTTGAAAAAATTCGATTTATACGATTAATTGAACACAAAAAATTAATATTTATGATTAAGATTTCAATTGTGGTTATGAACGTTATGAACTCAACCTTTCTCGAATTCAATGATCGTCAATGATCTATGATATGATACGTCGCATTAAGATTAAATAGGAATATAACATGAAACGTATCCTTGCGTTGGTCTTAATAATAAAATATATTTGATTTCTATATGATGCGGTAGCCTACAACATGGTCTTGAGCCAAATTAATATGAGAATATTAAGTAATTATGGTGAAACCAGATGCGTAACTATCTACTCTGACTGTATGTATAGATAAGGACTACCTATGGATACTAGTACCTTTAAACGTCCTTGTTACATCCGATGTATTTGGTGATTGCACCCGAAAGGGAAGACCGAATCTATCAACTATTTTTATACTTCAGTTTGTCTATTCAACTAGCATCATCTGAACTTGTATTCGCACCTAAGCTATACGCAATATGTTAAAGTTAAGTTTTTATAAAAATAGAAGTAGCTTTTGGTAAACTTAATCCAAATTTATATACATGGGTTCAAGGCCATCATCGTATCTCTTAATAGAGATATAGACCTAAAACGAGAGATGACTTTTGTTATTTTGTTATTATTTCCTATATGATATCTTCCTATATGACTATATAATCTCTTCAGTCTTAACTATAGATTAATAAATATTAGATAAAACTGCAAAGATAATTTTTGTAAGCCTAAATACGACACCGGATGTATTGATTGAATGATCCCTATTTATCAATTATGTGGCGTAACTAAGGTAAATTTTAAGATAATTTTCTAACTTTCACTTAAACTATACTATAATATATTTTCTATCTTTCACTTAACTACATTTATTTTGTATATTTGTTCCTTGCAAAAATTGGTGAAGATATCCTGTTGCAAAACCATTACACCGCATCCAAGTTATCTCCGGTTTATGTTTAAATCTTAATGAAAATATTTAACGACAGACACTTAAAAAACACGATGCACTTCACTGAGTTGCTTTTAAGTCCAAGAATTTCTTCAAAAACTTTTCACCGCAAACAAAAGTCTTTGAAATTCCATTATTTTATAGTTATTCTTGTTGCAGTTAAATTTTAAGATATGCACGTAACAAGTATATGATTTGCATATGCCGTCATCTATCCACACATATTTTTTATGGATAAAGTTTAAAAAAGAAGTATATGCGTGTCTTAAGTTTCATTTAAATATCGTTTTGCGACTCTACGTAGAAAAATGGAATGAAAAGAAACACTTGTGATTATTCTCTCTCACTGTTGGCTATTAAAAGCAGTTAAGAGTTACGTGCTGGAATCGATAGAAAAACGAAGAAATAGTAAAATACAAAAAATAATTCATGCGAATTGTTCCACCATTTAAACATATAACTGAAATACGAGAATTATTGCATAATTGATTGAAAACAGAAAATTGAAACTAAGGAGTTAAGAAATTGCTTTTCTTTTAATCTGTGTAGTATACCGAAGCAGGGACAAATAACGTTTGTTGATGTTGTTTCATAGTCTCCACCAAGAACTGTACTGTATTCTTGATCAGAACTGTTCGGTACAAATGCATAACATAAATATAACCTGCACTTAAAAAAAAAAATTGAATATTATACAAAAAAAAACAACAACAAAAAAATTATTTCTTATGCCGCTTTGGTACAATAGTTTTAAGTTGGCACTTAAGCTTTAAGCGCTTATTTGCAACCACAATATTAAATATAAGCACTTGACATACATGCAAACACCCATACATAGACACACAAGTGCCTTTTTAACCATATGGGATTTCAGCTCTTAAACCCTTTATAGCTTAAACATTTAGAATTTTGTGTTGCAAAAAAAATCACGAGAAACAAAAAGAAGAAGAAAAAGAAGCAGAAGAGAACAGCAATGAAATTATTGTATTATTTAAAAGGAAGTAAAAGCCAGTGACAACATTGTATTCGTCTTACGATGAATTTTGGCTACTTATCGCCTATTTTTATATGCATTCGATTATTACTGTCAAATGCTTGTGTTACTAATATCTAAAATATATAAAGATTTTTCAATTCTTTCGTTAAAACTTGGCGGTTTGTTAGCGAAACAATAAAAAATATTTGGCTATTTCTTAATAGCATTCATCACTAAAACCCAAAGAAATTATGTTAACCTTAGTACTTCAAATAATTACCTAAGATACAAAAAAGTTTCTTCAGCGGCTGCGAGTGTGTAAAATGTACGGACTGACATTCCTCACCCTCACCTTCAGTGGTAGGTATAAAAAAAGTTGGGGTTTTTTGCTTATTACTCATAAACCATAGCAGAGAGATCTATAAATATCTCTATATTTATCGAGCTAGCTGTCTTCTACTATTGACACAAAAATGGAACGTATCGACCACGCGAACTCGATATAATAGAATGTTGGAACTGAAAATGGGCCAAATCGTTAATTTCAACATATTATTTTTTCGACATATTATTGCAAATAAAGGTGATGGATATAAAAGATTCCGCCGAATTTAGCTTTCTTACTTACTTTTTTTTTATAAAGGACGAAAAGAGAAATTTTTATGGGAACATCGTTGAATTTTCCATATTATTATAGGGAAATGTAATGAAATAAAAGTATATATATTTTAAATTAGCATCAAATTTTGAATCTATTTAAGTATATCCGTCCGTCCATCTGTCTGTCGTTGGTAAACATATTCCCAGCCGCAGAAATGAAGATTTTAGGTTTAAAATTTAGTAGAAACCTTGGAAGTATTTACATATATTGAAAATGGGTAAAATTGGTCAAAGGATATGTCTACAGTATAATAGAAACTGAAAATATCTCTGCTTTTTAGGTGTTTTGCTCACTACTCATAATCTATTTTAGATTAAGATGGTGGATATAAAAGATTCAGCACAGCCGAACATAATTTTCTTACTTGCGTCATTCATTCATTCATTCATTCATTCTTTCATTCATTCATATAACATAACAAGACGAAAGTATAACCTTTTAGTTCCAAATTTGTTTCGAAATTTGGGTTAGCGCACATAAGTTTTTATAAATAAACCTTCTTAAGTTTGTATTCATTTAGATATCCATTACTTATTAATATTATCGAAATACTCCCGCAATTAACTTTTATAGTCCCGTGATATACAATTATCCACGATACGGTATACTATTTATATCGATTTTCCAATCATTTCTTATTAAATGTCGTATATGGATTTGTATTTATTTATGCATATATATATATATATAAGTGTGCACAGGTATATTTATGAATATAAACAAGCTAATGGTAGATATTGAAAAGTTCTTGATTGTGTGTTAAAATTGTCTTTGTGTGTTGAATGTGTGCTTCCAATGATGAAACTTGAAACTTTGCTGCTATAATTCATAGTTTGCATGCCTAAATTAAACTAGTGATAAAGTGGCTATTCTATTGATTACTTTGCAACTAATAGTTGATAGCTAGTCCTAAATTAATTATATGAATTTGATTATATATACGAGCTTTCATATTCTTTTTGTTTCTTAACAAGATTTAAATTTTTTTTTTTTTATTTAAGTTTTCTTTACGAAACTCGACCAATAATTTTGATAATGTATTCTATACATACATAATTACATATAATTTCGCGTAGAGAGGCAGTTCGATGAACTGCTTGCATTGTTTCAAAAATTCAGTTGGTTTTTCATGTCGCACTTTAGAGCGAGAGCAATATTTTATTTGACGCATAACGGTAAAAATAGTTATACAAAAATAGTATCAGACTCGTATCCATTTATGACAATACGTTAAAATGCAAACAAAGACCTAGAAGCAGAAAATGAAAGGGAATATGCCATCAACTTTTTTATAAAATAAAACACAACAAAAAATATGGTCAATTACGCATTCGCTCATAGCCCTTCAATTCGCATACGAATGTTCTCCGTAAGGTAAGTAAGTATGTTTTCTTTACTTTCACGGGGACTTTTTTGTTTGATGTCAAACAAACCAGACACGCCGGAATATTTAATTTATTGTTATAAGATTGTGTGCTTTTGTTAACATATGAAAGTTTTTGTTCAATTCTGTGCTCCTCTCTTTTATCGAAAGTGTAAACGTAATTTATTTTAATATTTAATAAAAACATTTTATCGATACGGCGCACACCTCTAGTTACCATAAGTGAAATCAGACAATCGCTAGATGTAAAATATTATAGAAAAAGAAGAAAGCGATAATAATAATAACAATACGATAAATATAGAAAAAATATTCTGTTTAAGTGCAAAAGCAATCAAAGCAACAATGTGTCTTGAGGTAGGTAAAGGCCAGGTGGATTTTTATTTACAGACGTGTAGTCATAAATTGATTGCCTTTATGTGACTATACGCACAATTCTTATAAATTATATCAAAGAGAGTCTTAAATAAGCCAGCAGGCAGGTTTTGCTAACATTTGGCAATTCGCCTTCTGCAGAAGTTAATTTATTTTTGCTCCTTAAATTCATTTAATGAATCGTCTTAGTTTACACAACTTCTTTTAATTTATTTAATTATGCCATTATTGTTATATTATATATATAACAGTTATCTCTATTAGTTCCCTCATCATTTTACAACATTTACTTATCATCTTTTCGAATAGATTAAAAATTTAAAAAAAAAAAAGAAAACAAAAAAGTGAATTTCATCTCGTTTGCATGAAAAAACGGATAATACGTCTTACAATACATAAAAATTTTGTTGAAATTTTTAAAAACAAAAGATTTGATAGCTTTTACAAAAGAAATCCTTTTTCAATTGCTTCTATTAGCGTATTGCTACAATTGTGCAAATGTCGCTTCAAATTTAGTAAACATTAAGAGATGAGATGTTTCGAAAATTTAATTTAAAAAAGATTGCCTCGATTTATATACATATTCTTTCTTTTTTTGAAGAAGAAATTGCCAGAAAATTGTTGTTATTTTGCAGCTGCAGCTGGGGACTGGAAAAATTGAAGTTTTGTGTCATTCAACATTTCAGACCATTCACGATCATTAAGGGGACCGTTTAAGCTACCGTTTAACAAGAAAAAATCATTATGTAAAAAGTGCACAATTGCGTTTGTTGCTCATAATTTTTCTACTATATTTTAATACCCTTTAGTAAGAACGTTCATCATTTTATTGGGATGAAACTTAAGTGTTTAATTAGTCTTCTCTTTTCAACTTCAGTTCTCTATATACATATTTGCGACTTTAAGGATTTAGAAATATATAATATGTATATATATATACATCTATGTATGTATAGAAGACCATCACTAAAAGAATTGAAAATTTCAAACTGTTTTCCTTAATCTTTCTCTTTCGATTTATTTGTTTCTTCTCCGATCACTTGTAACTGATATTAGAATCGAAAACTGCTAAAACTATATGTTACTAAATCGATTCCATTAAGTAATAAGTAAGAAAATTATATTCGGCTGTGTCGGATCTTTTATACGTGTTACCTTTGTATTAAAAAAAAGGGGGGTAATCTGAGTTAAAACTCTTTAGCGACCATTTTTGGAAAATCGCAAACGGAGTAAGAAATCTGGATTAGGAGTCCTTATTTTGGTAACAGATATAAACAAGTAAGAATTTTTTATACCCACCACCTTCATAAATTTTGTTAGCCTATAATATTGGGTAGGCGTGGCAGATTGTGTATCAGTTTTAATTTATGAGTACAGAGCAAGATACTTAGAAAACAGAAGTACTTTGAGTTTATCTCATACTGTAGGCCTCTCCTTGGATCGATTTTTCCATTTTCAATATCGGCGTACGTGTAAGAACTGCTAATGTTTCTGCCAGGAGAATGTTTACATGTTTACAGTACACAGACGGACATTCAGACAGACGAAACCACAGATAGATGGATGATGACGGTAAGCAAGAATATGGATATTTTATGAGCTCTTTCAAGTTTCCTTCTGGGTGTGGCAAACAAATTGACAAAATAAATAAACTCGCATCTTTCGGTGGTGGGTATCAAAGTTTTGCTCGTTGATTCCAGTCATTTAAGAATAGCGTTTGTGCTAATTATTATTTTTACGTGTCATTGAAATATTGTCCGTCACTCATAAAATGACGAAGAGAAAAGATTTTTAATTATGTCTAGAATCGCGCGACGCAACAACATTAACAAACAGCGAATATGAGGTATTTGGCAGTCGACTTTATCTTAAAACAAAGGTGAGAAAAAAACGAAGTTTTAATAACAAAAAAAAGAAATTAACGCATTTATTATTTGTTTTAAAAATAGTGACCAAAATCTATCATAATTATTGTCATTGACATATTTAAAAACGTAAATGAATTCCGAGAAGAAAAGTCAGAAAACATTTATTTGTAAACAGCAATATACCGAAAAACTTGTGCAAAAGTTAAACAATGTATGGATTGATTGTATATATTTTAAGTAACTAACGATAGAGACAGACGAGAATTGTTTTCATCTAATTTGTATAAGACTATCACTGGTTTAGTTGCTATCATTCAATCGGAATGAATTTAACTGTAGAGAAGAAGCAGATTTACGATGTTCTTACATTTTTAAAAGAATGACCAAAATATAATTCCTTTTCAATTATTTTATTGTAAAATTGTATATATACATTGGCATATATATATATATATACCAATATCGTTAGGTAACTACTAGTTCAGGTAGCGGATAAATACACGGTATATAATGGCAATCTTAATTGCAACTTTAAAGATATAATTGGTGTATTGATAGATAATATTTATTTATTTATTTTATTAATGAATTGCTCAAAATATTTTATCTTTTATTAAAGCCAACGCCAACTTTCAAATCATGTCATTGTTTCCACATAAGAGTAAACGCCAACAAACGATACGCGTGCTTTTAACTATGCGGTTTAGACACACACACACAGACACACTTATACCCAACAGGCACAAATAGATGGAAATATAATATTTTTGCGTATACAACTCCGCTTTGCTTGTTGAAAGGAAATTATATTCCAATGATTATGTTATTGTTGCGATCTCAATTTGGTTTACCATCTGAAGTGCTCTATATTCTTCAGTCTTTTTCATAAAGTTTTTAAATAAGGATTTTTATTCTTTTTGAACAACTTTTTGTTCCATTTTCCTAGCTTTTATAAAGTTACGAACATCTGATTCATCCGGCCGTATTTCCCTGTCTCATTTTGGTAGGATCCATGAAAGTATCAAAATCGCTGTAAATAAAGGAACTTTCTTTGTATATATCATTTTAGTGAAATTTTAGATATTTAAGTTGAAAATGACAACGATACGCCCACTAACAGTGTTTGAGAACGGATCAAAAAAGAATAGAAAATTAGAAAATATTTTAAACAATAGCTCATGAGACAAATTCGGCGCAAATAGTTACGAAAGGCTGTGCAACTTTTATGAATTTAGTTGTGATCCCAAGGCGCTTGTATAAAATATCCCTCTTTTTCCCATCTTCATAACTGAGTAAAACATACGAACATCATATTTCTTGCATGTTCAAATGTTCCACACATTCACACATAGAGGTTAATAAATTCTTTTATTTTTTTTTCTTACTTCAAAATTTACTAACTTTCTTATGGAAAAAGTATCGAAAAGTACTAACTTTTTATCTACTGTTACTCTGACTCTACTACTACTCACTCTGCCGATGCTGCCTTTACTGCTTGCCAGCTAAATAAATTTCTATCTAAAAATTTTTGCTATTTTTTTCCTTTCTTATACTTTCTTATAAAATTTTTCAAAGTTATGCCCTGACAATAAGTATGTGCTTATGTTTTATGTACACATCGGTTTATGTACATCTCTGAGAAAATCTTTGTTTAATTTTCGTTTCCTTAAAAGTTTATAGAGGAGTTTCTTACCGCATAGGTTCACACTTTCTTTCACGATAGAAGGGAGAGGGATAAAAGAATATTTTGTTTTTTTATATTTAAGCTGAAACGTAAATTTTTATAAACTTTTTACTATTGTTTTAATTTTATTACATTAATTATTTGCATCAAGCAGCAAAATATGTTTTAATTGCAAGTAACATTTTCAATAATTGTAGACGTAGAACAATTTGTCCTCCAAGCTACTTAATAGTTGCAATATGAGTTTTTTAAAAGTTATTAAATTAATATAAAGGCAACTGTATGGACAACGTTCTACTTTGATTCTCTAGTTACGAATTCTATCAGTTTGATTTACTTATTACTGTGTCGGCAATCAGTACTACGATCTGAAAAGTTTATTATACTCGCCCTTGCCCCTAACCCTCCACTTTTAGGATTTTTATGAATCCCGCCAAATTATTTAGTTCGCAGCACCCCACTGTGTTTGGCATTATGTGTTCACCGGATACCTCGTGTGTGCTTCCGCAGATGACCTCACATTCGCACAGGATGTGACAAGACGTTTCCACCGCCCTTTCACAAAAGCCACAATTATTGGTGTCTGAGATATCTACATTTTTCCGATGAGACCTGATGGAAGCCCGTGATCAGTCGCAGACCCATCCTTCGTAATTCCAGTGGTTTGTGTGTTACGCCGATAGGTTTTATAAACCTTTTTGTTTGCCCTTGTCCTGCGCTATGATACCAGTGGTCAGCAGATTTTTTCTGTGCCCATTGCGACACCAAAATCTTAATGTGGGTCCTTGGCACGCCACAGAAATGTTCCGGATCGGGCGCACTTTATTGTGCCTGCCTAGTTCAGTCAACGTTTGAAGGCGACCCAACATAAAGTTACAGGTTATCGTATTCCCTTTCACGGCCTTTAATCAAGCTTGATTGTCGTAGTGGATGTAGATAAGCTTTCTCTTACGGTGCCTTCTTAAGCCTTCAAAGATACATGCAGACTTCTGCTTGAAATATGGAGGGACTATACCCCATTGGTATGGCTTTCTAAAATCTCTAGCAGCATATGTCAACCCAGGTTTCGCCATTTTCCAAATTTAAACAGTCTTGTAATGTTACCCTAGGGTCAGAGATTCGTCCGTTCCATTCAAATCTATCCGATGGCCCAATGTAAAGTGGCATTATGCCAGCGCTTGTACAGGACAGGTTCGCATAGCCCTAGTTATGCATATGCATTCGATACATGAATTTTATTCAGCGACTTCCTAATTATGTGTGTTATTTTGACTTTGTAGAATCTGTTTTTGGTTTGGTTTGGTACCCTAGTTTACTTCTTCCATTGTATAAAAATAGATTAAAACTTATCTGTTTACTTACTCTTGAAAAAAGGTGTGAAAAGTTGAGTGACACGTTCTTACTTAAACTAATAAAGGCTGATATTTGTTTCCCTTTTTTTAGGGCATACAGATTTTAATATCTCTAATAATCTCTGGAAAGATTTTATTCTTTAGAAGTTACCACAATGCTGATCTAACTATGAGCTGTTTAATCCAATTCGGAAAATATGCAAAATATTTATGTATTTTTAATATTTATTTGATCTTTCGGTTTCAACCGATAGTATAAATAAAGCCAATATATATATAAATAACTATCTAATCTTTCTTGTACTTTGTATAAACACACACACATGTATACGATAAAGAAAAAAGAACAATTTGATTGCTGAAAGTGCTTAGTGAATGAATGCTTAGTAAAAGAGGAATATTAGACGAGAGAGCTACGCATCTTCATTGTTAAACATTGTTTGAAAAATAATGAAAGTTTGGCGGTCATAGTTCGCAAATTTCATATAAATTATGGTCAGAACATTCACTTATTGCTATTGGTGCTCGAAATCGCTCTATCATAACCCAGTTCTTTCTGCTTAAATTGGATGATATTGATGTGAAGGACATGTGAATTCCGGCAAATAGTACCATATGTCATACGTCCTCTTAAAAACTTCAATCACTGCTTGAGACGTTCCCTGGTCGTGTGCACTCTCCTTTCAGTAATCAGAACTGATCCCCCAAGGTACACGTATGTACCAACAAAGTAATGGAGTTCATTTGTGTGCTCCATGCGCTATTCCATACATAATCCTATGCTATGTACATTATGATTCAATAAAAAAAGTACAATTAAAAAAAAATAACGCGGTTTTCTATTTAATTCAAATCTTGGTATATTTAATTGATAAATTTAATAACAAGCAATAATGGAATTAATCTTTTTAAGAAATTGTGTAATAAGTAAAAATGTAATCAATGAATTTTAACATAAACAAGTTTTTCTTCTCAAAGTATTTGCATTTTCCAATCTTGATGCCTTCCAATATATGGCGAAATGCTTTCCAGCTGAGCCTATTACTCCCAAAAATTTCTTCCTTTACATGTTAACAACATTTATATACAATCTGTGAAATTTTATGAATTAATGAACTTCTTCTCATTTCCATTACATTGAATTTTTTTAAAGCGGTTATTGTAAAAATGAAATACAATGAAAAGTGAAGTATTTGTATTTGTACTATTATTATTATTTATTTTAAAAGGGAAAAACACTGTAAATTAAACAAAAAAGAATTTTATTGACTTAATAGATTGCTTGGATAGTCTAGAATATGTGGGGAAAATTCATTATAAATTTCAGGTTCTCTCCAAGCAAGTGTGCCTCTATCAAATATAGATGCTGTTAGGAATTTACAGTTTGATACCTTGCTGATTGGTTTCTAAGTTCCCATTACGAGACAACTTTAGAAAATATTTATACGTATTAAAAAGCGTTTCCAAACAAAAATACGAGAAAACCATTGCATGGATATGAGGCTGTGGCCGAAAATTGCCAGCGCTTTAGCCCAGCAATTTAAAGTTTGGAATGAAGTCTTTGACATTAATTATGAATTCGGTTATAAAATTATACATATCTTCTAGTCGTTTTCTCTGTCATTTTGATTTACATAAAGTATGCTAGGCTCAACGAAAACGTTGCTACCAAAGACGAAGAATATCCGCGCATGGCAACCCATACTTATGGTCCTAGAATTGCAGTCTAATGGAAAAAAATAATAAAAAAATATATCATATTGAAACAATGCGTCTATAATATGTTTCAAAAGGCGTTTTTCTCGAAGCACAATTTTACAGAGCATAACTTTAACATTTTTCTTTCCTTTTTTTCTTCCTTAAAAAGAAGTACCCAGAATATCTTTTTAAGCACAAGTTATAAAAAAAAAATTTCCTTTTTTTGGTTGAAAATTGAAATTTTCGGTACAAACCGTCGCCAATCCCACAAAAATCAATTTTTCTGAAAAGCCTCTCTATCTGTAGAGACATGTAGATTAAATAATTTCTTTTTACGATTAAATAGTGATCAATTACGCTACGCTTTAGGTTTAAGATTGTTTTATTATTTTTTCTTTCATTCATTTCATTTGTTTCTAATATTAATTCGAAATAAACACTTAACAGCTTTCTTTGAACCAAATTATTTACATTCACCAAAGCATTTTTAGACAGAGGACTTAGCTCTTTCTATACCTATCTATGTATCTCTCTTTTTTCTTGGTCGATAGGAAATTTAATCAAAACCAGGGCGGAAATACTTTCGCATTACCACGAGTATCTTTTTGCACCTCAGTAATCTAATCCCACATATCCCTTTCACGAAAGAGATTAGAGGTTCGGATCAATTTCGCTCCTATATCTCAATCTCTAAATTTCTCTATTTCTCTATCTCTATCTCTAAATTTCTCTATTTCTCTATCTCTATCTCTATCTCTATCTCTAAATTTCTCTATTTCTCTATCTCTATCTCTATCTCTATCTCTATCTCTATCTCTATCTCTATCTCTATCTCTATCTCTATCTCTATCTCTATCTCTATCTCTATCTCTATTTCTATCTCTATCTCTATCTCTATTTCTATCTCTATCTCTATCTCTATCTCTATCTCTATCCCTATCTCTAAATCGCTTTTGCTATTTATCTGCCTCTATCTCTCTCTGTCATCTTTTTTCTTACGTTATTAATTTTTTATATTCCACGATAATTTAAGCTTAACAACAAATTCGATCTGTTCGTAATAATCGGAAAAGCGACATTATTTAAAACATTAATTTTTCTCAAGCAAAACATTATTTTCGCGCTTAACTTCGCGGGCTGCATTTTATTAGATATAATCCAAACAATTCAATTCTATAAGATCTCAGTTCGAAAGTATTAAATGTAATGGAGCTATTAATTAATACCTAAAAACAAAAATGAAAAATCTGTATAAATACATTTATATAAAGTATTAGATCGATCGTTTAAAAATCGGCGGTCAGAAGTCATAACAAGCACTAACTTAAATTATTTATACAAAGAAAATAAGTTTAAAAAGCAATAACGAAAAGTACCGGCCGGTATTTACTAATTTATCGATTTTTTCTTTTCCATATACTACGAACACTATTTATAAGCAACCCGGTGACTGGATATAGATTCTCTCATTGCATATATGCGAAATACACAATAAACAGAAATACATAGCTCAGCATATAAGTACATAGGATGCATGCAGTGTACGTTTATAAAAAATATGAATATGTAATCAACTGTATTGCAACAACAACAGCCGCATTAGCCGAATAATTGGGAAAATTTTTACTACTACAATTACTATTATGTAAAGTAAAATTTCTACTCGTGCATTACAATGTGGACAACATCACCAACGTCATCATCACCATTATCATCATCGTCATTATCACTGGTTTCGTTTGGGTATAACACAATCGATTAATAAATTTTAAAAAAAAACTTATATACAAAATGAACATGTACTGCAATTAAGTGTATGAATAACAGTAAATATATAATATAAAGTAGGTTTACTCGCACGTATTGTATAAATACTATACAGACAAAGGGACACATAATATGACTAAAAACATTTCGTAGGCCGACTAAAAAAATCATTCAGTTTAAGCCATTGAAAGCAAAAAGCGTGCGTATATGTATTTCAATCATTGTAGTAAAAATTTTGTCAATTTTTGCGCATTTCGTAGTCACGATTTTTGCTGTAAGGTGTCACAGCCACATGCAAATTTAATACATACTTTGCATATATATATATTTGTGTATATTGTATATATATATACTCAGTGATGATAGCAATACTACCGAACTCTGTGGTCTGTTCTATGTATGTGTGTATCAATGGACTGACCGAATGACTGCACAAGCCGGACATGCAAAGTCCGTATCGACATCCGTTTGAATTTACATCTATTTTTACTACATACGAAGAGACGGACACGTTTTTCGGTATATAAACGCAGGCAGACACATGTACGACGTAAATAAGAATTTCTGTATATAACTACGTAAACGCTTAGAGAAGTAACAGAAAACGGAAATTTACACTAACGCATACATATGCACATTTCGTACCCATTTACGCATATACATAAACTGATGTGTTATCGTTTGACAAGTGATCTGCGTAAATACGATACATTATAGTCAGGCGTCCATGCATGGAAGGATACACATGTGCATATGTATCTGATATAACAAATGCGACTGTCTGTGTTTTAAGATATAAAACGGTCAGACAAACATTAATATATTTATAGCAGGAACGACACTGACCAATAAATGCAATATGCAGATGGATTTGTGCGCATATGTTTGTAATTAACGTTATCTATATACAAGTATGTCTGCATACGTTTTTTATATATAGCTGTGTATGACGAAATCAATGAATTTCTGTAGCTCAACTCATTTATTTTCGAAAAGGTGAAGGTAGTTTAATAACAAACCGGACAAGTTAATGCACGAAAGGGGAACAGAGAAAACGTTTTTTTATTATGTGAAAAAGTGAAATGAAAACTCTTTTTACTTCTTCACAAAAACTCTGATGTTTATTCTGGAACTTTAGTAATAAATAAATGATAGATTTTGTGCCAGTTTAAAACGAATATTTGAATACTCAACACCGACATGGGATTCTATAATCTTTTCATTCAAACATAAGACTAAATCATAAACTTCGTAGTCGAATACATACACTGTAACGTCATCAACGTTTGAGTATTGTTCTCCTATTTTTATTTAACCAATTTAAAGATAATCAAAAAGATTCCTTCCTATCCTAAAAAAAAAAAAATTCCTTTAATAGCCTTTTGTAACAATTATGATTAATTTGCTTGCTTTGTAGCTGAGCGGACAATCAATTGACGTTCGTTGTCGCAATTCGAAATGTTAGTGGTGAATTTAAATTTCATCCGTAAATACACAGACACAATATGATGCATTTGCAAAAGAAGTTCATGTTGTTGAAGACTCTTATGTATTTTTGGTTCGAATTCAAAGAATGTGGCACTCATATTGTCAATAGTTTTTTCATGTGTAATTTTTTAGTTAAGAACTCAGGAAAGAATAAATTCAAAATAATTATAGCCTCAACTAAATCGATCTTAATAATTGCGATTCTTCTGAAGCCAAATCATCGAAACAATCAGTTCTTGGTTTCATTAATTCATCATGCAATCAAAAATTTTCTCGTCGATTAATCTTTTTTGTAAAAGCAAAAAAAATTCAATTATTATACGATTAAAAATTCGCTAAGCAAAACACATACATGTTAATTAATCGCCTTAACTTAACCATTTGACAGATCGGGTAGGGTCTTACTGTGAAGTCAGGTGAAGAGCTTAATTTCCCGAGCAATGTCCTTTAAAAATCAATCGGACAAGTAAACGGAACGTCGTAATAGACATCGAAAGCAACGGTTAGGTACTTAAGATCTTATTGATACTTTGCGGCTATCCTCCCTTAAGGTAAGTTTAGCTATTAGACTTTTAAAATAAAGGAAATTCAGTTTGTTAGGTAAAATATTATGAAATGAAAAACTTGCTGGTGAAGTATCGAGGGACCGGTACTTATGTCTAAAATAAGTATTTTTGACAAAAAAATAAATAAAAAATAAAGTATTATAGCATAGGCATGGTCAATAGGACAGCGAGAACAACGAAAAATAAATAATATCAAGGAACTATAAACGCTAACGTTTTAAACGTTACTAAAGTGAAAAATTTAAAAGGCGCTTAATGTGCTGGTATTGATCTGCTTCTTAAAATTTGTTTTTCTGACATCGGATAGTTAAATTAAACCACATCCATTACAAATGATTTCATAATCATTCTTAGTTAAAATTGAAAAATAAATAAATTTTTTTCTTCGAAATTAAAAGATTTGTCACGTGTTTGTTTGTCATGTTTTTCAACAAATTTACATAAAAATATAAAATTTGAAAAGAAATTTCTGTTAATAAGTCTAACTGCTCCCAAATTGAGTACTTTTGTACTTTTAGAATACATATGAAACAGATACATTCCCAATACATTTCAGATCCAATGTCTTTCTATCGCTTGACTGTCCAAATTCACAAAAATTTCACACAAATATGGTAAAGTTACAAAAATATCTTGAAATAAAATTTATTGAAAAAAAATTTATATTCTTTTTTAAAGAAGAAAAAAAAATATATTTTAAAAATTAAAACAAAATTTGTTGAAAAGAAATTTATATTATTTTTCAATAAATACAAACAAAAGAAACATATTTTAAAAATAAAAATAAAGTTTGTTGAAAAGAATTTTATATTCTTTTTCAAAAAATACAAAAAAAAAAGATTTTTTTAAATAAAAATAAACTTTATTGAAAAAGAATATAAAAAAAATGAAAATATCAAAATACTATCGATAAAACCGTTACCGAATAACAATGCAAAACTTAATACGAACATTTATCAAGTAGCGAAAAAGGATTAATATGCAATGAATGAAAAAATTTTTTCAATTTTTCTGTATACGTTTTCTATATACGTTTATGATAATGGATAATTTTAAGCATAATTGTTGTTAATCCCTTTTTTATATATAAAATAATATCACAAAATTTCCTATACGGCTTAGTTCAGACTGAAGTTTGCGGGGAAGGAAACAAAGATTTATCATCCTTTGAGTGTGAACCAACAAAATTAACAAAGCGAGAATGTAGGTGTTTCAACTTCAAACAAATTGAAATAAACAGAAAAATTAACTGACCTTTTAATTCAGTGAGTTGCCATTCAAACGTGTTATATTTAAATTTTTAAATTCAAAATCCGAAAATTTCCTTATAATCATTCTTTTTAATTAACAGTAAATATGTTTTACTTATATATTAGAGTGGTACTAGTATTTTCGCTCTCTGTGAACCAGCAAATAGAAGTTTACATTGTAAAGCCTCACGTAACATGTAAAATAAATTTATTCAAAACAAAAACTATAATTGCAGCAACAATAATAAAGTAAGTTCAAACTAGAAAAAAAGATATCGTAAATTACGCGTGAGTACAGTGCAGGGCTTAAAAACGACCTGCAGTCATCAAATTTAAAAATTTTTTAAATCCCACCGAAATTCAAAGTATTCTATGACTTTTTCAATGTAAATAAATACAAAACGAGGACTTCATAAACAATTTTGACCTGTGATTATTTTCCCCAGTTTGCATTCAAATAAAGTATGGGATGAATGCATGTAACCCTCACACATTATTACCGTATGACCGGTTCAGAATTTAAAGATCATTTTTCACTAAGTATTCGTTTATTATTCTTTTAGATAAAAGTAAAACAAAAAATGGTGGACCATTCAAATTTCAATGAAAAATATTTAAATAATTAACTCCTTTTTTGTGATATGTAAGGTCATAAGCAATTATTTTTGAGGTCAGATATATGTTTACAAACAATGCATTGGAAAATACGAGAACAAACATGTACTAGCAAGACAGCAATATTCATTCGATAGCAGTTCATTCTTTTTCCTATTCCAAGCGAATGAGTAATTTTTTAACTTTCGAAAATTGAAACGATTTTCTTTAGATCCTTAAGTTTTCTCAAGTAGCCTTTGGAAAGTAAAGTAAAGTAAACCTGATTGACTACAAGTGAAACTTTTTTGAACGTTTTGAGCTGGCTTTACTTTTCATTGTTTCGTTTGCTGCAATCAGCCCCTTATTTTATTTTCATATATTGAAGTATAGCTTACATATATACTTCCGTGTATACTTTTGCACGTTCTAGTGCACTTGACAAAAAAGTGCAGATTTTGCGAAAGAATGCGTACTTATATGGGTGGCATGGCAAAAAACAAAGCTAGACAGTTGTTGCTTTACAATTTGCGGGCTAACTTGCGCCTAATATTTAATATTTCAGTTTTTTATTTTCATTCTTTTCAATACATAAAACATAATTATTACTTGCAAGCTGTGTTTTCTTCAAAATTTGCTTCCATCTTTTATGCATGTGTTCGATAAACTCGTCTCATAGGGGATGATATCGTTTATTATGGAAATTAACTTTTGCAAATGCTTTGATACAAGATTTCGTATTTTAATTTTTGTTCAAGTTTTCATAAACAGTATCATTATTTCTATCTATGTCCTCAATAAGAAAACTAAACGTACATATGCATACACAATCAAAGTGAATTTAAAATTTCAAGTTAACTGATAATGTCAAATATCCTCTTAGGTGATTTACATAAACCATCTTAATAGAAATTGATGCTCATATGCTTTCTTAAATAATCACAACAAATTTGTATTTGTTTGAAGTAGCTTTTGAGAAATCATATTTTTACGATCTCACCGAACTGCAGAACTTTGCAATCTTCCTCGACTTTAGCTTTAATTCAATGTTGATGACTGTTTGTGTGCGCTTATAAGCTCTCTGAATAAATATAGATTTTCTTCAAAATAACGCTATCTTTTTAGATCAAAACTTTAATATTTTCCCGAGCGAGAATAAGTAACAAATTTATATTTGTCAGCCATATTACACCAATTAATAAGAGAATCTAAATTAATCTAAGTATTAATCTAGTAAAATCTAACCATTTTCACTAATTTTCGACAAATTCGATATACAATACTGTTCTGAAAATGAACGTCACTGCTACAAAATAGCATATACGCATCAACTTTCGCATATGTGCATAAGTAACGCACCGTAGACTGAAAAAAAAATAAATCCTCATTAAGATTCGTCACTTCTCGTAATTGGAGGGAAATATATAAAAACAGTAAGAATACAAACGTCCAGTAAAGGTAATTAATCCGACTAGAAAACACAATTTCTATTAAATCAAAATTTGAAATCTTGTATCATTAAATCTTAATGGCATATTTATAAAATGTTTTATTTGTTGTCAACGCCGTTTACTTTATGATTTCTTGCATATTAATGCTGGGCTTTATGCACTTTTTTGTTCATTATTCATCATTTTTCTCCATTTTTTTTTTGTTTGATTCTACACAAAGTCTATTGCATTTTACCCACATATCCGGAGGCATACACGAAAGTATGTATAAAAACGGGATAAATATGATTTAATGAAACATCAAAAACTCATAACACAAGAGTTATAAATACACAGTGCACATAAACAATTTACATCTGTGAAGTAGTTATATACACCCATTACTCTACTTCAACAACTCAATTTATTCTGTGCAATACGCTCTCACTCACTTGACTGAAAGGATACATAAACGGGGCATATACTCGTACTTGTATGTATATAGGCCGAAAAATTCAAAGAAGAATTTGAATAGGGAATAATTCAAAAACAAAGCCGGTAAAATATGCAAAACTCTAATGAAAAAATGAAATTTTTTGTTTTCTTGATAACTTACATGGATTTTCAAGAGCAAACTTTATAATCCTTAGAGAGTTACGAGTATGATATTAATTTTATTATTATTTCTTAAATTTATTTTTATAATAAAAAATTTAATAAGATTTCTCTTTTTATTTTAACCACTTTGTTTAGGAATTTTTTTAAAAATTCACACGCCTACACAACGCGCTTAGACACGTTAAACACAACCTCACTCATCTACGTTCTTTGAACAACAGTTGAACAATTAACCAAGAAATAGGCAAAGAGAGAACCAGAGAGATAGAGAGAGAGAGATGGAAAATGAGAGAACAAGTTTTATTAAAACTGCGTGAAATTGTGATAAATGTTACGGTAAAATACTGCAAAATTATTCCTATAGGAATATACCGTTATCTATCACTTCTGCATTTACGTACTGTAGTGCTGCAATCCAACAACTAGTTGTATACAGAATAGTACTATAGTATATTGTATAATTATGCAGTCAGTTGTCGTTGTTGTTATTGTTATTGTTAAAAAATAAAGAACAAGTCTCTGACGTATAATTCCTCGTCTTTCAAATCTTTGCCTTTAGTTATTGTACGTATGTAACCGTTGCCTCTTAGAATATTGCCTTAAATATTATTTTTTAAATCTATTTCTTTGTTATTTATATTATTACGTTACAAATCTACGCAAATGAGCGCCACTACAGTAGTCTTCTTTAAAGACAATGAATTATATCTTTATTCTATCCCACTTGGTTAAATAAAAAAAAATGTTTCGTTTTTCTCTCATCTAAAATTCTTATGAGAGAAAAAGAGCAATAATAGTTAAAGAAAAAAATTTAACTCCATTTTATAAGAACTGCGAAGTATCGAGTGAACAATCTATTGTAAGTCATTCTCTTTGGTTGCATTTAATAAAGTACGTTATCTTTCCTATATGATGTGTTACTTGCACACCTTCCGATTCTCTTAGAGAGCTTTAAATTACTTTTCACTCACTTATTATAATCTTCTCTCTCCCTTACTAGTTCTATATATATATATTTCTTTTCTTAATTATTGTAATCTTCTCTTTTAATTTTTTCTGTTTCATTATATTCAATAGTAATATTAATCGTCTTTTGTTTTCTTTAATTTTTGCCTCTTTCTTAACAGTGCTTCTATCGAGCTTTCCGCCTTAAACAATCGCACGCGACCAGCTTCAGCTTCACACAGCAACTGAATTTTATTCAGCCAAAATTGCAAAAGGATGAAGGATACTAAGCTGACTGGCACGCATACATGTGTACGCAACTTTGTAGTAAAATCTGTAAATTGGCTTTGTGTTAATTCGTATCGTTTTCATTCATTTTGTTCCACAATATTTACAGCGGATGCAGTGGATGCTGTAAACATTAACTTAACAGCATCCACACTAATGGTGTATGCATCTAATTTGCAGTGAGTTGGATTTTGTAGGAAATTAACATCTTTTTTCCTTCTTAAAATGTATATAACTGCAATCGAAATGAAAGAATGGAAGTGTGAAATTATTCCACCATCAATTCATATATGACAACGACATGAAAAATTGCAAACAAAAAAATGCTCCTTGAAGAGCAATCTGCTTAAAAATTTGGCCAATAGATTGTTGCTGCTTTTGACAACAATACTTCAAAAGCATTTGATCTTCTTTCTTCCAATGAGTTCACTTATAGCAAGATGAATGACTTTTCTTGTCTTTTTTTTATGCAACAAAAACACTTTCCGTTAGGAACAGGTCAAAATCAACAGAAGCTAAATATAACAAAGTTCATAGTTTGCAGAATGGTAGATAGTACGCATTAATATTTATTCATCTATAACAAGTTTTATTTACTACTCTTTCTTTTAGAAAAGATTTGTGGTATTTCTTTTTTACAAAAAAAATTTTGTAAATTATTTCGCCTTGAAGCGGTTTCAGTATTCTTAAAACGAATTACAAGCCAAAGAAACCCAAGTGTCAAATAGAAGATTTGTTTTTGATTGGGTATTTTTAATCTTGAAAAAAATATCTACAACCGGTCATAGTGAAAAAGTCGCACAAACATTTTTAGACTAATTCGTTAAATATTCGTTTAAATTAAAGGTAGCATCGGTGCGTGTATACAATTTTTCTGTTGGTCCTGCTTTAAAATTCTTCATAATTCAAGCAATACTTGTTTGCTTATTCATCGTCCAAATGGGAAAATAATTTACTTTTTTTTTGGGACAACCCTTGCTATCAGTTGTCAAATAAATTTTCTTAAAGGCGAAATTTCAATTAGAGTTGTTTTATATTCTGGAGCTTATCAATGTACAATTTTCTCGTCATCGATGTTGTGTCGAAACATCATAAAGATCTCAATATATTCAATGGAATTCATTTTTAATAATATAGCCATGATATCGATACCATACTGGAACGTCTGCCTGAATTTGAATGTTACAAATTTGCTATCATTTGTCTTAATGCCTGGTCTATGCCTTTTGGGTGCCTTACATCAATTTATAGCGCTACTCTTAATACCAACGTGCACTTTCGTCATACTTTACAATCATCGTAAAACTCAATCTAACCGCAGGCAAACACGTTTCTTTGCGATTTGGTTATGGTCCGCAATGCTTTTCACGACATTGATGTATCACTGGGATGTTTACTATGTTCAAATGTTGCGAATGACCATCCAAAGAACGGTGACGGCTTTATTAGCTATTGCAGCTCTCTATTGTGCCGGCAGCACAATATATGTCTTGAAATGGAGACAGCCGCTTAATTCCTCTATGAATTGTAATCATGAGATATCGAACGAAGACAATAATTTTGTCATAGATTTGCAATACCTAATAGAGGAACATCCAAAAATTTGTATCCATTGTAACAGAGAGCGGCCTCCAAAATCAGTGCACTGCTCCATGTGTCGGACATGTGTAGAGGGATTTATATATCACAGCTATTGGTTGGATTGTTGCATTAACAAAGAAAATTCCCGCTTTTACTACGCAACATTGTTAATATCATTATTCTCCTTGCTTGCATACATTTATTTCACTTTAACCATGGTCTGCAATTCCTTCTACTTGGGCCGCTTCCTAGATGAACCATTTTTCTTACCAGATAATTGTTCAATCGCTTTCAACGAATATCTATCAAGCGTATCATTTATTTTAGCTATTCAAACTTGCATTATATGCACATATATTATAAAAAAATTATTCATCAACTTTAATATAATTTGTCCCTTTAGGAAAATAATTCAATAAAATGTAACCAAAAACTTCAGAAAATCAAAAAGGAAATATATACATTTATATCTATTTTAGAGAATCATAAGATTTTGTAAAATTAAAGTTTTTTTTTGACATAGATTTATGTATGGATAAGGATATGAGAGGTAAGACCTATACTTCTAATAAGAGTTGCTTTTGCTTGATGAAAACATAAGCTCCTGCTGAGCTAAAATTTAAAATTTTACACCGCAAACTAGTAGTGCGGTTATCACAAACATTTAGAGAGGCCAAATGTAGAATTTACGTTTTCTTAATTCAACCAGAGAGATTTTTAGCTGGAAATCTTTCGATAATTTCATATATTTGGTGCAGTCCATTGTCCTATAGATTGATGAGAAATTCTTGCTTGATGACTAGATCCTTTTATGTACTGACAGGTAGATGTAGGTCCTCTTTGAATTGGAGACCTTCATACCTTGGTAGACCGGTTAGTTCTGTCATTTGGCGTTCAAACCAGAAGGAAGAAAATCAAGCTTTGGTTGATTAGAACTTATTGATTGCAAGAATGAAAAATTCATGTAAAGTTTAAAATATACAATAAAAAATATATGACTAGATAACCGTTGAATTTAAAAGAAAAACTCGGCAATCTTGACAAGTGTAGTTAGCTGTTCGAAATGAGTTTTGTTGCGAGCATAAAGGATATCGAACATATTGTTAATATTGCATTATAAAGAAAAAGTAAGATTCTATCTTCCGAAATAATTTAAGTATAATTGATCGAGAATGCAGTTGCACAGAACCACAATTTTCAAGTTTCAATTAAAAATTTCGTTATGAAATAAAGTACAATACGAACTTTGAAGTAGAAGACAAGTGTTGAAAATAAATGAAGTAATTGATGATTTATTGATTTAAAATCCAAATATGAACGCTTCTAAATGAGAACTTTTTATGATCCATATAAGAGGGTGCATCAATTTCTTTCTATTAGAATGATATGATTGTTCGAACGGCTAGCGGCCAAGTAGGAAATATATAGTAATCTTACATGTTCTTCAATTTAATAATTGCGAAGCTGTTTTTTCAATTGTGGACCTATTCATTCATCGATTGCTCCTTAAAATCTACAGAAATTTCGGAGGTAGTTTTGGTCGAATAACTGCCAGATTACATCCGATGTTAAAGTTAATCTTTGACTAACCTGAAATTGAGTCGAAAACCCCGCCGGTTTATATTGTCTCTTAATTGTATTGCAAGTTATTAAATCTTCAGTTCAAAATCTATTATATCTCCCCACACAATGAAGCGGGAATTGAAATTCAAAATGGAATGATCACTAACAGCTAAAGACAGACAGTCACGTTTATTGTTTATAATTTTATGGCATATAAAGCATGGGAAAGCATACTTGTTTTCTTTGGATAAAAATTTATTAACTGCATGTTGCAGGCAAAATTTATCTCTATATCTTATAGGTTATATGAGCAAACGTTTACAGTACGGTAGCTAAAATACAAGTAAAAAGGCGCCCAAGTATCGATATATTGCCATAAAAAATTTCTATATACTTTCCGATCCTACAAATATATACAAGGTTTATGTGAGTACAACATATAGGGTATTCCAAAGTGAATTAAAAAGTTCATGATGTTCGAAGACGAATAAAAGCATTCTATCACCTAGAATCGATGATGAATAAATGACGAAGATACGCATGAATTTAAAACAAAATATCACAGTACCTATGAAGGAAAAAACTATTTAATGATCAAATTATAATGGGAACTTGAAGTTGGTGAAGAAGATTTTTTTTTGAGTGACTAATTTTAAAGGGAAAGCTTTGACGAACCCTTAGTATTTATCTAACATTTTTCAACGATTGTACCAAAATTTTTACAAAAACTTTCTTAAAAAAATGAATATATGAAATTATGTTCATAACGCCCATTTGTAAGATGTTTCCCGTTTTCACACAAATCACATAAAATCTTCATATCGTTAGCAATATGTAGACGTCGAAAACGAAACGAAACATTCTCCTAAAGCATTTAAATGTTAGCTTACTTTGATACACCCAATTACTTATATATATTTAAGTACATGTTAAGCAAAACGCATATTAAAAAAAAGTAAAGAAGCAACAACGCAAGGAAAACAAATAAGAGAAAAAATGTTAGTATACTTTTAGGTAATTGAGGTTAAATTTGCTATGTTCCTTCATTGTTGTCTGAATGCTATAATTTTTTATAGTGTCAAATCACACAGATTTCTTTCTTCCATGCATTTGTTATGCGCAAAAAGCAACAAAGAAAAGGAAAGAAAAAAAAGAAAAAAGGAAGCGAAACTATAGAATCTTGAATGAGTAGACAATGTATATATCCACGAACATGTATGTGCATGCTTTTACTTATTATATACACATATAAATACATAGGTACATACATACGTATGAGTGGGTAAGCAAGTAATTGCCTAAGTTGTAAATTAAATTCACTTATGTATGCAACTGTGCATGTACAACCGCAAAACCACACACGCACAATACAATGTATTGTAGTAGTACAGTATAATACTGCTTTTGCATGTTTTATTGTGATGTTATTTCGGTTATTGTATGCACAGTACTGTTGTACTTATGAAATTGTTTACGAATTGTCTCTTTGCTGTCTGCAGTTTTACTTTCCTTGTATATGCACAGTATTTTTGCACATTTTTAACATTAAAGGAAGTATATTAAGTTTTTTAAACAGTTGGACTTGAATCGTCGTGATAAATAAGAAGATATGAAAGACAAAAAGTTAAGAAATAAAGGAAATTGATTTAATATTTATTCAATGGAAAGCAAAAATTTAAGAAAAAAAAGAGGTGAAGGGAAACTTTGCGACAGTTTAACGCGTGGAATATTAGAGAATAAGATACATACGAAATAAGCAAAAATATGAAACGTGAAATAAGCAAAAAAAAAAAGGAATAGAAATTATTTTAACCAATAAATTTGTAGGAAAAATAAATTTGCTTTAAAAGAAAAGAAACTAAAGGAGAAAATTAAATACAGTATCAAATAAAATAATAGCGAATAAAAATGTACAAAAATGGCTAAAGAGCAAGGGAAGTATTTTAGAGCAAACTATATAAAGGAATACTAAAGAATAGAATAGAAAATAAATAATAAAATAAAAAACAAACTAAAGCTTATAAAATGGAAATTACACTCTCGTATCTGTCTGTCCGAGACTGTTATAGTCAAAGATTGCCTGAATCCATGTATATGTCTACGTATCGCTGTACTGCTATATAGATGTGCGTTCATACATACATACAAGTTTTATTCTAAAGGGTATTTAAAGTTAAATTGCATAAGTTTACAAGAGTAATTTGAAACTTGTCTTTACAACTTTGTGCGGTTAAATATACGTTATATGTTAGTAACGAAATTCGAATCTCTTCTGCCGTTTCCTTTTTCGAATAGCCTTCGGTTATCTAGTATTTTTAAATAATAATTTGACAATACTCATGACAACGACGAAAACACGTACCATGCCAAACAACAACAAAAAAAAGGAAAGATTATATTTAACTTGGGCAAAATCTCTGAATACAACCTGCTCGCTTATCCCAAGCAATCCAGCTATCCTCAAGAACGTATATTAATCTTATTAAAAGTTCGCAACGCATCGAAGTATACATTTAAAGTCTGATAAAGTATATACAGCTTCAATTAGCATAGATTATAGAATCGATGCAGCAGTGTCTGTCCACTTGTTTGTCTACGAAATCACAATTACAACTTAAATCGTATAAAACCTGTTAAATTCTTATATTCTCTTGCAATTAATAAAACTCTCAAAATTAGAGATTTGTATTTAAGTGTTATGAATATATTAGTTTAGCGATCGTATCAAGATATGATGAAAATTATTTATCCAATATGCCACAAATCACTTGATTGAAATTATGGAGAATGATATTTTAATGGCAGATGCAGTTGTAATGAAAACTTAAGTCGTGTTGTGTATTTATTTTAAAATCTAATACAATTTATCATTCGCCATATAATTGATTACCTCTCTATCTCTACTAATATATATGCCAACATACATACACACATACATATATGCATACATATGAGGTTTTACTAGAAACTCAAATAAATCCGACAGAAGGTGCCTTACATTTGGCGAAATGGTCGCAACACTAGACTTGGTCGTATTAAATGTCGGCTCCTCCCTTATCTTCCAACGGGAAACATTAGATATGACCGTAGCATCGTTAGTCTTGGCGGAACGATACACCCGTTGGATCGTAGCCTAGACGGAAACGTTAAGCGACCACAATTAAGCATTCTAAAGTAAAAGCTACGAGCCGTCGGCTTATAAGCCGAAATGGCGGTACGTACGTAAATTGAGCGAATACAGAATCCCTGCTGGCCACAATGAAGTGTACCACACTGATCTGTGCCAAAGTAAAGATTTAAAAGCTGTCGTAGAGTACATCCAACAAACAACGATATACATATGCGAGATAGCAATGCCGAAAATAAGAGAACCCAACAAAAGAGACAACCAGCATACTGGAGAAATGAGAAGATTAGCCGTCTACGGATTGAGTCTTATAGAAAGGCTCGGAAATCCTTCAGAACAACAATTAAAAAGAGTAAGCCATAACGCTGTGCGAAGAAATAAATAACAATCCGTGCGGTTTGCCGCTCTAAGAAATATTGCCGTGGGAAGCCTATACCAGGAAGAGTAGAAGACTTGTTCCCAAAAACAGACCAACCATCCAGAAATCAAATTAGCTTAACGAGAACTTTGCTAGGGGATCCGTTCTGAATGGAGGAAATCCAAGTAGCATGACAAACTCTGAAAAAGAAGAAGGAATAGTACAACTCATTGGTAACATCTGGCTACTTTGTGACACGTATAATTTGTGTCTCCAATTCGGCACGTTTCCAACATTGCGGAAGAGACAGCTGTTATTTTTACTGCAAAAACCTAGTAAGCTGTTGGATAGTCCGTCATCCTATAGACCTATTTGTCAGCTGCTAAATAGGTTCGAAGAAAAGCTGGAGGCCAAAAGCGGCCTCTTGAAGTTTCAGTTTGATTTCGTGAAAAATGGTTTACTATTGACGTCATCGAGCAAGTGGTCATTGGAGCTGGAAACAATAGGACCAGGAAAGAATTTTGCGCTGTTATCACTTTAGATATCAGAAACGTCTTCGGCACAGCTGACTAGAAAACAATTATTGAAAGGGAAGATGATAGATGAGTTCAACGTTCAATGATAGACGTCCGTAAATAAATAATCGCACTACCAAGTACAAATATTGCATTTCAGATAAATCAAGCATGTATGTAAATTATTTTGTCTAGTAGTAAGTAAGTAAGAAAATCTTTTCCGTTCTCATTTGTCAGACAACTGTACCCGTTAAAAATGTTAATTGCTTAATTACATTAAAAAGAGTTTTGAAATGAGAATCACAAGCTTATTTAGTATGACTTTCTAAAAAACTATTCGATCAATTTATTCACAATGACAAATGTCACTATTATCAACAATAATGTCACACCCATGTTTGTTAATTTTAGAAAAAAATTAGAATTTATTTCTGGTAAAACTTAAATTTTCCAAAATAATTTTTCCAAATTTCTTTGTGCTTTTACAACATTTTGTCTTCACACGGCTTACTTAGCAATTCAGTGAAGTTTTGCGTCACACATAAAGTTGAGAAAAGAGAACAACAAATGTCCAAAATCATAACACAACACCAACTAACAAATATAATAAAAACCTTATGCAAGAAGAATGAATAAATAATTTCCATTTCCATGTATGTAAAATATCTATAAAAAAAAAAAGAACTAAGAATTATCTGCCCATGTGATTACAAAAAACAAATTTCAATAAAATAAATGCTAAAGCAAAAAACTCGGCGCTTAAAATAAAAATTCGCGGTTATCTTATAAAATAAAAGCATTTTAAAGTTATTAAGCGCAGAAAAATACTTTTTCACATTTTAGAAATATTTAAGTGCAATGCATATAACATGAAGCATTACAACGTACAATAATCATAGCAACACACCGACACAACGGTTGCGTAACCTGAAGGGAGAGTATTAAAAACTAATCACATAAACTTGACGTCAAGGAAAAATGAAAAATGATCTCAAGATAAAAATGCTAACACGAAATGTAGAGCGCACATTCACGATTCCCATCGCATAAAACGAAACTCCTTAAAAAACCTCAGCTGGTTCTACATTTTCTTTTTTTTTATGAGCGTACAATAAGAAGCAATTCCGTAAATTTTCCTTTTACTCGCAAAAATTGCTCTCACAGGATAAAATTCTGTATAGTTTTTTTCAATAGGGAAAAGAAAAAAATAAATAAAAAGAGCTATCAGCTTAGGTCGACTTTTAAATACCTATCAACTTATAGCAATTGTTAATAGATTGAATATCGATTTCATTTCTTTTATGTTATATGAAAAGCGATTCTCATTGTTTTATCTTAACTGATGAATAGATAGGCTGCATTCTCTAATTCTCTTGATGAAAAAGTATATCTTTTCTGAATAACCAAGCCATTTATCTCGAATTTTAGACATCCAAATAATCCTAACAATTCGAGTACCGCTTTACATTTATCCTTTTATGGATTTGAATCTAATTTGTTAATTAATAAAATACTTTATCGCTCATGAAAAATTTATATCTTAACATTTATTGTTCGGCTATACACATATATTCAGTGACTTCAGGACTTAAATTCTGCCTTAATTATCGTAATTATGGGCGAACGATATTTATGTTATACATTACAACGAACCATTTATTTATTAATTGTTCTTACTGGAAATACAAAGAGAAATTCATTGCCATGAGAGGTTCGTGCGAACAAATTGAAACTCATTCAACCCTAGGCCATCCAATATTTTTAGAAGAAATTTCTCTAATTTCTCTTCTTGGCATTTATTATTTCATTATGAGTTTCTCTTTTTCTAATACACTGGAAAAGAAACCTTTCAATTAATGTAGCATTTAAGTCCAATATTCTAATCAAAAACATGATACAAGTAAGAACTGACAATACATATTTAAAAAGACGGAATTCTACTGAAAAATACAATACGTAACGTGCAAAGCCATGACTCGATATCTAGCCCTTGCAGTATTAAACTTCATCCTGATTGAATTTTTTTGCAAATGATACTGTTGCATTTGTTGTTGCATTTGCTACTGTTACCGTAAGATATTTTCATTCACAATCATTCTTCTCACTAAGGCATTTTCAATGTTATTTTGGGAAAATGCAACAAGCTCTCTCTCTCTCTCTCTCTCTTTCTCTCCCTCTCTCTCTCTCTCAATCTCTCTCTATATATCTATCAATCTACCTATCAAACTATCTCTGTTTTGCTCTTCTCTCTCTCTCTCTCACAGAACAGAGCCTAGTTAAAATTTTATATTATACAAATATTTTTTTGTTCAACAAAGCCCTTACTAGTTCTTTCAAATGTTACCATAGTAGCGACAAATGAAGTAAATTTAAGTAAATGCAATCAACATTGATCTTTTTTTTTTAATTTACTTGAAAAAGTATGAAAGAAAATATGAAGTCATAACAAAGTAATTTACCGGGAAACGTAACATCTGAGGTCCTTTTATAAACACATTGTTTTATGAGAAATGTTGTAAAAGTATAAAGGAATTTTAAATAATTAAGCTTTACAAGGGATAAACTTAAACCATAATACCATTGTAACTTGCCAAAAAGAAACTGTTTTCGTCTATTTTTTTTTAAATGGAAAGAAGGACGACAGGATAATAATATTTGAAGAGGATGTTAAGCGCACATTTAAGCTTAAAAAAAATAATAATTTTATTTGAAAAATATTAAAAAATCATAAGTCTTTCTTCAGAAAATGTTGTTCAAAAATAACTCTAAAAAATTCAAAAGACAAAAATGAAAATTGTTTAAGTTACGCTGCATACCATTTTCAAAAATCGTATTGCGAGACAAACGTGTTTAAAATTTTGGTATGTGTTATAGACATGTTTTATTATGATGGATATGTATGATAGTTCCATAAAACTGCCCCCTGAAGTTCAAATATTGCTTATCGGTCTCTTTCTTCAATAATTTTTAGCTCAAAAGTACAGAGAAATGGCAAGAAAATGTATACTGCAGTCGCATTTATAGTCAACTACAAAAAGTTAACCGTAAGCTTTTAATTCCTTGACAGACACACTCGTTTTCCTCTAGAGTCGCTCTCAGCCTCATACTTACTTAGCGGTCATCTGGATGTTTTTGTTTTAAAATGCTTTAAAATAATCATAAACAATAAAGATACTTGTTACTGCATTGGAGAAGTTACAAATCCAAAAGATAAGGAACTAGGCTGTAACTTCCCAACAGGAATTCATTTGACACAAGCAGCCTTTTTGGAGCGTCTAAGCAAGAGCTCAAAATTTAATGGAAAGAATTTTTTGCGAGTAATAAATTTTTTTCCACATATTCTAAAAACTTCAAAGTGGTCAATGAAAAAAAATTTTTTTTTCTAAAAATTTACAGTAATGTTATTCCCTAAAAAGCATCCTTGAGATAAACGATAACAGCTTCATTCTTGTTTCAGCTAATACCAACGTTTTTTGCCGTTTATCGACTGATCGATCACTCTGCTCATAAGCTTCTTGAAAAGTTTGTTTTCTGAAAGCATTTTCCGATTATGATAGAGCGACTTTTTTTTATTTGCCGGAGTTATATAAATTGAAACTGGCGCACTTGTCCGAGGAAAGCATCATCTTAGACACAACAGACATTGCTGACTTACTAGATGGATAGCCTCGCATTAAACTTATATATAAACTTTAAATCAAAAATTTCAAAATGAGATAGCGCCATTTTTTTCTTTTATTTTAAACGCTAGTATTCACATTTCAGCTGATAAGGTGACGACTAATAAAAAAAGACAATTCCTTTAAATTATTATTTCCCAAAAGGCTAAGTCTCAAGCAAGACTAATTTGAACATAAGTTTATTAGGAAATCTTTCCAAGAAGACGAGGCCGCATAAAGATTGACTCCTTCTGTTTAAAATCTAATAACAATAGTTTGTAGGCATTTCGTCTTTCAAGATACTAAAAACTATCAAACATACAAATTTTCGCTCGAAAATGACACACATCGAAGTTCATTTCTTATCACTCGATTATTTTGTCGGTCGTGTAGAATGCTGTACTGTGCCGTTGAAGCCAATTCGATCAATTCCCATCCCATTCTTTTTTTGTCTCATTGATGCGGCATGTTAGTATCCACGTGCCGAAACGATCATAATTCCTGCAACCTACAGAGAACACAATTCCTCCTATGATTTTTGCATAATTCTTTCAACTCATTTTTCGAGTTCTTATTTACACTCACTGATTCGCAATCCTACCTCTTCTTCAAACCGCATTTATCTTTAATTAAAACAACACTTAACAGTCGCACCACTAGTCTGTATGCTTGCTCTACAAACCTGCGCTGTTCTTAATTGTTCTAACCGTTTAATTTCAATATAGTTCACATATATATTTGCGTGTGTTCGTTGTAAATAAAAGAAAAGTGAGAATCAAAAGAATTTTTTTCTCTTGCCTGACCGTCAAATTTGTTAACTTAATGTATAACAGATTATATGCTAACAAGTGAATGGTGTTGCAAGCCTTTTGTCCAATGTAAATATTAATGAATTGAACGTGACCGACCGACCGACCAAAGCATACTAATTGCTTCCTTAATGTCCTGACTTAATTACGCAGCAAATTTTTTTTTTAAACCTTAAGCGATCATTTTTTATTTAATGTCTTTTAATTTGTTTCGACCAAAAATAGAGGATCATTACATTGTTTACAGTAAATTCTCTGGCGAGCAAATAAATTTGGTTAAGTTCCCCATAAAATAAAACACAATTAACTAATCTTTTGTTCGAGTTTTCGGTTTAATCGAAATCTTCCTTTCTTTGTGAATTTATTTACTGCTGTCATGCGTTTGTTGGCTTTTTTCTTCTATCTGATCTGGCACCTTAACGAATTGCGGAAGCTTTCAAATTTCAAGAAAAATACCAAATGAAAAGACAACAACAAAAATAACAGCTGCACTATCGCATTGTAGTATAAGCCATACAACTTGATGATGATAAACATTAAAGTAAATGGTTCTAACCCTTTTCAACAACAATAACAAGAATAACTATGCAATGCATGTTAACAAACACACGCACAGAGTGCTTATATATGTGAGGGATTTATATACCGCAAAATATATATGATTTTTGTACTCTACCGTGCGTATGTATGAGCATCGCTGCGCATGTTTAGCGAAACCCTCGAAGAATGCCCACATAAGAGTTCTATCAGTAGCAGTGTATAGTTGTTGTGTGTATACATAGTTGTATATAAGTATTCATCATGTGCGTACACATCTCGCACATAGTTCTGCAAATAATTTAACGATGCATAGAATGAATGATAAAACATAGTAAAATACTAAAGCACTACCTTAAGCGCACTTATTGTACGAAAGTACAAAGACAACTAACCAAAAGGGGATCAGAGAATAAATTCAAAATATGAGTATGAGTGATTTTTTGTATCTTGGAAAATTTACCCAAGAAATACACAAAGAAATCTTACATCAAAACTAGCACGGGAGGGAAATCCTACTATGCACATATATGTGTATATTTATGTATGTATGTATATATATACGTATTATATGTATATAGAAAACGATATGACTGAAGGTGTGTATATATGAGTGTGTTGAATAGGAAAGTTAAGCCAGAACATCATAGATTGTATTGTAGTTTCTTGAAGATTAGTACGTAATTTGTATTTTTACACTTCCTCCAGAGCTCTGCACCTTCAAATTCTATATGCTTACTCTTCGACTCCTTTAACTTGCTCTTGAATGTTTTCCTTTTTACCCTATTTTCTTTTCATGTATTATACTAACTACAAAATGTAATGTGACGTTGATTATGGTTTAACGTGGCGTATGAGCTCCTCATGATATTATGCGTCCATGTGTAAGTGCGTTTGACAGTACTCTTACGCGAAAGCGTGTTTAGAATTCGAAATGTTTATCAGAAATATCTCTTTTTTTTATATTATATGTGAGTACATATCCTTAACTGTTGTTTCATAATGGAACGAGAAACATTATTTGCTGTTGCTGTTCATGCCATCACATCCGATTCTGTTAGACAATTTTGAAACTAAAAGATATGAAATTATATTTAAACTTTATTAATATGTTGACGACCGCATGAATTTCGATGTGGACTCGCTTAGCAAATCATTCTCCAATCTGATAGGCATAAGCATTAATAAAAAAATGTGATCCATCATAGATTTAAAATCTTTACAGCGACGATAGCAATATAATAAAATATTTTCCTGTAGATGAATAGCATTCTCTTGCCCAAGAAGAATAATCATTAGATAACCAATTTTTCCTTTACAATCCAATGACATTTTAGTGCAAAGTCTTTGTTAAAACGATCAATCCTAGATATTTTTTACTTCCACGCGTTTCGGTCACGCCAGATCAACAAAGCTTAAACAAAGATGGGTGAAAGTATGTCAATATTATTCCCCTCAGCAGTTTTCGATTGGCCGAATTAGGTAGTTTGGAGTTAATGATGATAGCTTTGTGGTTTCAGAAAAAAAGTGTTTTTAAAACTGCTCCTTACATATCCCGAGTATATACTAGTAATATATTACTTTCATCATATAAATTGTTTCGCTTCTCAAGAGAATCCCAGTTTAGAGTGACTATGAAAACAAAAGACTCCCTTTGCAACCATATAAGGCATGATACATATAAATATTTTAATAGACGGGATAACATGTAAAGTCTAACATTAGTGGGGAGTCAAAGTCATCTCTTTCATACTTACTCTTAGTCGTTTCGATTTCAATAATCACGGCAATCTATACATGATTATGCTATCTTTAAGTTATTCACATCCAAATTAACTCAATAACATCTAAGATGATTTATATATTTTTCGCTGATTTCCACTAATTAAGTCGATTTTATAAATTTGTTGTTATATAAATTTGATAACATCTAGAAACATCCATATTGTACACATTGTTACGTGGAAAACATTATTACGCATTTGCAGTAATAAATGGGAAGTAATCGGATTAATTAACTGCATAATAAAGGATTCCCCCACTTATGAGCTACTTACGCACTTACCTGAAATATTTACCGAAATGTTTATGGTGATAATATGACGTAAACTCTAGATTTTAATGCAATTTCATAAAAACTTTCATAGAACGCCGATAGTAAACACATTATACGAAAGTTATAATGATATAACAAGATCGCGCAACATCTAAAGAGAACCGTGAAGTAATTAAATGTTAATCTCGCTCTAGTTGAATATGGAAATCTCCAAATGAGAAAAGTATCGATAAAATCGTAAGCAAATTCACGATTTAAAACTGACGGAAATAACTCAAAACATTGATAAGTCTTACGAATTAGTTCAGGGTATTTCAGCTAAGATTTGCAGCTCATCGTTTTTTGATTGCTACAAGTGCCACAATTGGATGCATTTGAATATGCTGAAATATGTTTTGCCCAAAATTCAGGTCACCATTTATCGAAAGGCAATCTAAATCGTTCGATGCCGTAAAAATATATTTAAAAAGCAACTTATTGCGAAATGGTTCCAATCATACAACTACTAATAATTCTAGAATACATTTTGTCAATTTCCAATACTTTTTTGACATTATGTTTCTAATTGATTTACACACATTATCACTGACAATAATTTATTGTTTATATTAAGCCACGATCTGAAATTCGAACAAATGTTCGGTAAATGATTCTAAATATATTTTAAATAGAGGGTATGCAAGATTCGACCAACAGATTTTTGCCTCGTATCTATTTCAGTTTTCTAATTTAGTTTGACGATGATGATGATGATGACGATGATGGCATCATCCAATTTGATTGTGTGCCATAATTTGTAGGGATTTTGTATCGCATACTCTGGTTGCATGAGTTTATTGAATTTTACCCTTAGTTCCGTTTCATTTTTCGTTTTTTATTTTATTGTCTTATAAATTCAAAACTATTCTACGTGCTTACTTCTAAATGTCATAAACATTCTAAAGGGTTTTTCTAAAATATTTTTACAACCACCTTCATTGTGCAGGGCTACCTTAGATTTGCTACAACAATACTCGCAGATTCCATGGCGCCTATATATATAAATGCTTCATGGGTAAGATTCTTAATCTAAATCCAAAATAAAAAAAAAAATTAAAGAAAGTCTAAATCTACAGAATATAGGCTTTTAATCTCAAACATTTTTGATTATTCAATAGCAAGAGTTCATTTTTATCCAATAACAGTGCAAATGATGGATACCAAATAGATTCTAATAAGGAAGTAAACAAATATCAATAATTTTTACTGTTTCTTTGCTTCCCATAGAGATGTTGTTGAGACAACATTTTATGCTATATTGTTGGTGTCGCTAGCTAATGTACAATATTCATTCATTAATATTTATTGCTTGCATTCTATCAACTTTTTACTCACCGAAGAATCCGAGTATATGCTTATGCTTATTATTTCGTTTGTAACTCTCAAAAATACAAAAAAAAAAGTATATTAATTTTAGACTTCAGTTAAGGATTACTTTTTGAAATTGCTGCAGCTCTCCTTCTTTATCCATTCCCTTTAAGAGCTTTTCTTTTTTTAAGATGATGTAGCATTTTTTAGCATCATTTAAAGAATAATAAACATTTCACTAGTATTTGACAATTTTTAAATGATTTCTCACCGCGATTTTAAACGATGAGACATTGTTGCCTTCAATGACTTCGATAAGAAAGAAAATGGAATTATATCACTGAAATCAATGAACCAAATCAGGTAGAGAAAGTCGATAGCCAATGCAATCGGGTTACACTAATATACTAGCGTTAAACTTTCAAAAATTAGATGGCTTGGAGAGCTGATTTCAATAACCCTTCGAAAAGATGCCACTCAACTGACAAAACATTCGAGTTTTTAAAGAAAATTTCGATGTACATATTCTTGGAAGAAGTTCTCAGTCCAAACCTAAAAATTGATACGATCAGCCTGCAAACATGATCTGTCCCAACAACTCTCAAAATGAAAAAGTCTAATTATATCAAAACAAATGACAACAATGTGATATTTAGTCCAAACATTTATTAATGTTACTTAGAACTTCGGCATAAAATAATTTTAATCAACCTACTGACCAACATGTAGAATAAAAAAAAAATGCCACAAATAGAGGATCTACATGAAATAGATAATAATTAGGTGCAATAAACTTACAGCGAAACGCAAACATAAATACGTAAATAGAAAATCTAATTTACTGGCGACGTATTTTTGCTTAAAAGATCAGTACTTGATTCATTAAATGACTTTCCGCACAACTTATTAATTTATTATTAAAAGAAGATTCATCACTTTGTATATCTACTATAATATTCTCAACTTTTCTGCTGCTGCCGCATGTACTAAATAGAAATATAAATTTAAAATGTAAAAAATTGAGAAAAAAAAACAGAAGCGTTGCATGTCTATGTTAAGGTATTTAAGTGCTTATTTAGTGCATTTCAGTTACTAGAAATAACTCAAAGCACTATTCATACATAAACTTGAGCATATGGAAGGAGTCTAAGGCCGCAATTTACAAAATTTCTTAAAACTCTTAATAAAAGAAACAGGAAAAAGGAAACTAGAAAGAGGAACGAGGAAAGTGGAAAGAGGATAGAGCGTTCAACAGATAAACTGATAAAAAGTTTGCGTATTGAACTGTACAATAAATCAAATATATATTGTGCTATACATTGTTAGTAGCATTAGCAGAAAGAAGGAAATAAAGATAGTGTGCTGCACAATTATAAAAAGCAAAAAATAAAATCTTATCTCATGTACCAGCATATGGAAGGTGTCTGGGTTTTATTTGCTATACTGGCTTTCTACCAACGTGTGCTTTTCCAATTTCTTTTACTCCTACTTTAACAACGACTACATACACATTGATGATGACTTTATATGCTGCGTTTCCGTCTTTTTTACTTCGACTTTCTTTAGTTTTGGTTTCTTAAAGACTAAAACTATTTGTCATAAATGAATGACTTAAGTGAATGACTAGTTGTAATTGTGTGTTTGTGTATTGTCATACATATATATAAAGACAAGTCAATTGAGCTCGAACATTCTGAAAAAGAATTTTCTTTTTTCTTACGTTTTCAACAACTTAAGTAGAAAAGTTATTATCGACGGATTGGTATTTTCTTACTCTGTTTTATTCCACTCCGGATATTTCATTGATTTCCAACATACTCTACCAACAATCATAGCCTTACAAATACAATCTATATGTTTGTTAAGTTATGTATTTAGTTTTATGTAAATCTTAAAGTGTTTATATAGCAACCTACAATCTAAACATGACATAGCGCAGGATTTCACCAGCAAACATTTCCAACAGATATAATATAAGGGTTTCTCGTAAAATCTATAAACTTTATACACTTAAAAACTGCAAATTGAATTAAATAATTAATATATATAAATGTATACGTTTGTGTACGTGTTATTTTTTTTTTTTTTTTTTGGTGTGCGAGCTGGAGGTCGGAATCTTCCAAAGATTCTACCGGCCCGTACCAGCTGCATACACGATTCACCACCCATGGCGCCTACTGACTAAATCCACCCCCACACACACACTTCTTCTACCACTTTCTTCTGATGCAGTGGAACATTACTTGAGATAATAGTTTACCTCTCCGTGGTGTCTTTCCATTCATCGTGTTATATTTGGGATAAGAAGAAACGTCCGTCTTCCTTTTGTCGTTCTTTGATATCGCGACTGCCATATTTTCAACAAGTTCGGCCGTTCATCACTTCGAATAGCGCGTGTAACGAGCTCGTTGCCGTGACAGCATTCATAAATGCAACCCATCTCGTCAGCCAGAATTTCGTTTAGTAAGCTTCTTCCAAAATAGTACGGAACGCGCATATCTACCTTAGGGCTCTAAGGCGACATATTACCACCAAATCCCGATATTCCGACTTTACCGTTAGTGCATTCGCTCATACTGGGCTCGCATACATGATAACTGAAGTCACCGTGACTATGACTTTTCCTTTCGCTGTTTTCAGCTCTCCCAGGCTTGGCATGGTTCTCGTCACTGCCATCTGGATACCTGCCGCTGTCTGCGCCACATAGTCAGTATGATGCCTGCAGTTTAGACGGCGGTCAATTATTACTTCCAGATATTTGAGTGCAGTGGATGAATTATGTGTTCCCCAATTCTTATTCAGCATGTTTCTGTCTTTTTTCGGCTAGTTGCTAGCAAAATTTCAGTTTTGTGCTCTGCCAGCTCCCGGACCATTTTGTTCAGCCACACTTTAATAAGCTTGATTGCCTCAGTAGCTTTCGATTCTACGTCCGCAATTTGTTGTGCGACCGTCACGATCGCTATGTCGCCGGCGAAACCGATACTTGTTGTGCTGATTGGCGGCTGCAACTTCAGGATGTCGTTGTACATTATGTTCCATAGGAGTGGGCCAAGGACGACCACTGATATTTTGTATGTTTCTGGGCCGTTATCGCTCTTATACACCAACGTTCGGTTCGACAGATTGCTCGTTATGATATCCAATATATACCTTAAAACCTACACTCTTATAAAAGTTCTTTCTTCGGCCATTAACAAAAGACGTTTGTATACCATTGTCTCCAATAATTTGCTCGTCTTATCCAGAAGGCAAATAGGCCTATACGATGATAGTTCATCAGGTGAATTATTACCTTTTGGTATCTTCTGCTTCTGCTTCAGCTTCTGTAACTTCCATTTATCTGGGAAAACTCTCTCTCTGAGATATTGTTGTAGAAGCTGGACAACTATCTCCAGTCTTCTTTTGATCACTACCATTAGTGCGATATTGGAAATTCAGTCCGGGCCTGGGGCCTTTTCTGGCATCAATTCTTTTGTTAGCCACAAGTAGGTCTCCCGTTGTGACAATCGAGAGTGACTCATATTCCCTGCCAAAGAAATATCACAAAATAATGGTTTCGTCTTGGATTTAATATCATAAACACATTTCTTATCGTTTTTTGTTGTATTTACTCGCAAAGAACACGAAAAAAAAATGTTATCAATCAAGTTAGAGTTGAATCAATTTTCTTCTGTCAAATTGAAATTCTTTCCCTTTTTTGTTTCTTACTCCATTTTCTTTGCTATAATAAAAAACATTTAAATTTATAACAGGTTATGGACCCATAATATATATATATATATATATATATATATGTGTACATATATATACACACGCTATACATTCCGAAATCAAAAGATAATAACGAAGCTTGGAAAAGCCAGTACTACAATTATTTTGAGCAATTCACTCATGCATATTTGTAATACCAAATAGTATAAAACGTCTAACGAAGCGTGGAAGAAATTGCATGAAATCCACAGACCAAAACGCCACTGCCGATGGTCATATTGTCTGGACAGTTCTTATACGAACAGTTCTTATGCATGTGAATGAAGATAAATAGATGCAACAATTCGTCTGTATTTTTGATTCAGTCGTAGGAAAATTAGGCAACATAGGAGTGAAACTCAAGGAAGCGTTTTATAATGTAACGGTTGCCTATAGCTGGAAGATTACACAGGACTTTTCAACATAATCCATTCAAAGAAAATTTATAGATTAGAAGAAATAAAATCTGGGACATTGAGTTTGATTATTATGGTCTCAATTCTTTTTCGTTTGTTAATTTCTACACCAATATTTAGTGTCTATAATCGAAGGTAAAAGGCAACAGAAAAAGAGGATAGCTCCAACGGAAATTGTACATAAATCAGAAGAAAAACGAAAAGAAAGACCAAAAGAAAAACCTGAAAGAAAATCATTACGTCACCTGTATAAGTTCATTCCAAGGAAAGTCACAGTGCGAAGTCCTTGCAGTCTCTTCCATACTGACTTATCCCAAGGAATGCCTCAGAGACCGCTAACCACGTCAAGAGAATCCTATGAGTGGAGCAATTGCAGTCTCTTCCACTCTTAATTTCCTATTATACAAGGTCAAGTCCTGGTTCGCTGTCAAAAAAAAAATATATTTCTTTAATTCAAATAAATCAAAAATGCCTTAATTCATCAACTGCTGAATACAAAAAGAAACTATTTAATAAATTGCGCTAGGTTTTCATATCGTTTCCTGGTTGCGCTGCTTTGTAAAAAAATAGAACAATATGTGTTTATGTTAGAGAAAGTAAATAGAAAGAAAAGAAACTGTATGTAAATATTTCCATGGCAGATGTTTAAATGCGGCCAGCATGGCATTTGCTAATGCACAACACATACGCATGCAAGTGCATAAGTATTAATATACGTTGTTATCTCACGGTACGCGTAGGAAATTTCCATAGCAGGTGTTTGGTTATTATTTAGCTTTGCACGATTATGATGGCGCACCGATCGATGCACACGCATGCAGGTGCATGAGTATGGTGTTACGTCGATCAATGCATGCTACTACATATGCATACGGTTATTCCAGTGTTATAATGCTTTACGCACAGGAAATTTGAACGGCAGATGTTTTATTAATTCGAACGAAATAACTAGACCATAATAAGAATTAACGATTCTGACCAATAATCTTCTAATTACTAAATATAAGGTAGACTTGAAAGATATGAAAAATAGAAAAAAACTAAGCAAATGTAAATATATGTAAATATGTTATACAAAAAAAAAATAAAGATATGTAACTAGCTAAGCTATACATAAGTAAATAAGAGAGAAAAAACAAGTGATAAAGTTATATTGGGCTGTGCCGAATTTTTTATACCTACCACCCTTCTCTTAAAAAAGAATGAAAAACTAAACTGTCCGAGGCGGGCGTGGCGATGAAAGAACTTCCAATGTTTCTGCCAAATTTGAAGCCGATATCTTCATTTTTGCGGCCAGGAGAATGTTAACCACAGATATTACACAGACGGACATGCTTAAATCGATTCTAAATACTTTGTGGGATCTCCGAAGTTTCCTTTTGGCAGTTATAAACCAAATGGCCCTTCATCTTCGGTGATGGGTATAAAAATTTAGAGAAAAATAAAATAATCAAGACGGCGGATGCTTCGTTACAATGGGTTAAGTCAGTCTGGGCTACAGGAATTTCAAATTAGAGAAAATTTTAACAAGAATTGGTTCTTAACGATGCGAATTTGAACCGTGTATTTATGTCAAAAATCGTGAAGACCTAATTAACATCATTGCGGTATACGTAGATGATCTTCTTATTGCCTGTTCATCTAAATACGAGTTGGCGAAAATCAAAAAACAAATTCATGCCCAAGTGAATATTGTTTGCTGAGGCCTGCCTAATATTTTTTAAAACTTAAAATAGTAAGTGATTGCGAAACTGGTAATGTCACAGTAAAATAAAGATCATACATTGAAAAGCTTTTAAAAGAATTTAATTTTGGAAAATTGGCCGCCGTAATCGCAGCACCTCTTGGTTGTATAAAGTGCGAATGTTCCGACTGTCATAGAGTTGATGTCACTTACCATCAGTCTTTGAAAGGTTCGGCCACGTATCTTGGAGGAAATACTAGGCCCGATATATTACATTCCGTGTACAAAGTAACACAAAGAAACAGAAATTCAGATAAAGAACATTTAGAAGCCATAAAACGAATTTTAAAATATTTATGCCATACAGTCGGAAATTTTAATAACCGAAAGTCTCATACCGTCTTTATGACTAGATGTGTTTTCTAATATTAATCAAAAAAATGTGGGATAGATGGCTCTCAGTAGTACAAAAGCCGAATATATGGCTCTTACATGTGCTGTAAAAGGAGTCATTTTGATGCAAAAAAAAACTTATTAAATCAAATGAACACTACATGGCCTAAGGATACAGTTATAAAATGCGACGGCATGAAAGCGATCAATCTGGTAGAAAAACCTGATCTATCATTCTCGAAATAAACATATAGACATGGGTGTCTCAATAGTGGCACAATATTTCATTTAACAATAAAAACACGTATTTTGTGAGTGAGTTCTGCTATTTTTATTGATGGATTTGAAAGTCTTTCGTCAAAATTCGCTGCATAATGCTTCGTGAAATTTGAAATTGTTGAGAAAGATTCCGAACTGATGTTTTTGAGTTTTCAGCAGCACTCTCATTTACAAATACCTTGGCCACTCTTCGAATTGTTTACACATTAGATGCACTTTCCAGACCGAGAATTCCGTGAAGTTTGCGAGCGATCTCAACGTAACTTCCCAATTTTTATAATGAGCTTTCACAGCAATAACGCTTTCTACTTTCGTATAGCGCTCCATTTTTAGTGATCGAAACAATCATAGGTGACAGCTGACCAATTTCAGAGTTGCCACTTGAGTGGAAAAAAATGCCAAAATTTAAATAGCGCCTTTTAATTGAAACACGCTTTATTTACAGATATGGCCGATATTCTTACCAACAACTTAAAAGAGATAAACTATGAAAAATGCCTCAATTCATCAAACTTAGTTAATTAATTGTGTTAAATATTTTTCCACCGAGAGGCAAAGTTTGTAACTTGCTTGCAACGAAGGAACAAGAAAAAATTATCAATCAAGTTAGTCCTGAATTAATTTTCGTTTCTCAAATTGCAATTCGTTTTCTTTTTTTTGTGTTTTGTTCTGTATGTGATAAGAAAAAACACACACATTAAATTTACATATTTAATATTTTTTAAAAGTTTGGATATATTCCCCTTTTTGAGACTATCATGTCGTTCTTTTATAATCCATTGAAAATAAGTAAAAAAATTACATTCATATAAACAAAGTCGTGTAAAAGAATGGACATTGCCAAATATAGTTTTCTTGCTTGTCTATATTTATTTTAAATTTATATGTATATATATATTTAATATTTATGTTATAATTTAATATATATTTGAATCTAAAATGCAATAGTTTACAAGAAAATATAGAAAAGATACTTAATGAAATTTCCCTACTGGAGTTATAAACATAAAAAGTAATATAATGAATCAAAACAACATTTTACTTAGCTACTGATTACATTTATTCGTTAAAAAATAATAAATATTTTAATTTTCCTATAATTCACTTTCAACATTATTAGTGAGTAGACTTTTAAACAACTGGATAACATCCTCTGGAATTAGACAAGCATCGCCAATTTTTAAAACGCCAGCATTTTTTGCGAAATAGGTTGATGTCCTTCTGCGATCTCTTTCATACACTTTTTTTTGCCATAGACGTATGGTCGAATCTGTAAAATAATATTCCAGGAAAGCTTTTTCCGAATTTAAGTCACTTTATTGAAACCATAATACATTTTCATTATACTCATATTTGTTTCCTACACTTTAGAAAATGTACTTGACATTCCCCCATTTGTTTTTGTCTGTGTCTTTCTTAGTACACCTAGTAAAGTGAAAAACTCGTGTCCAATCAGCAATTTTAAAACATTGTAACGTATTATGTTTGCAATATTTGCAAAGCATGAAATGTCGAGAAAAACTGAAATCTTTTAAATCTTCTCTTCTACAACAAACTTTTTATAAAAAAATATACCTACAATGAGATGTTTGCTTATTTGCGTTAGACTTCTTTATAATAATATACAGTATATTCAAATTCAAGATATGTTAAAGCTTAGATGGCGGATATCTAAAATTCGCCTTAAGGTAAATGTACTTTTTTTGACTTGTTTTTGTTTTAATTTAAGTCATAATTTTCATGTTTTCTTATTCATTCGTTTTACCTGCGAACATGAAATGGAAATATGTTAACATTGTTAGATTTTTTGTAGCACTCGGAAATATGCAAAGAAAAAGATCATAAAACCGTTTATATAACTCCGAATTTACTCATTTGGTTTTTGAAGATCTCGCCACTGCCCATGAGAAACTTAAGAAAGACGTCCAAAATTTTTTTGGAAATAATTTCCCTTAACCCTATATGTATACATCAGGTAGAAAGTTAATTACAGTATAAACAATTTTTGATGAAAAATTTTGATTTCTTTTACTTTTTATTTGTAATTACTTCAAATATGGACTTAATTTGACTCAATATTTTTAATGTGTTTTGAATGTAAAAAGGTACCAAACATTCCATACAAACCACGTATAGATAGCTTTCCTTCCTTGTGTTTTATAAATGAGCGGTTTTTAATATTTCATTTACTTGCTTGCATTTCTTTGTCATCATTATTGTTAAGATTTTAAAAATTAAAAGCAAGAACAACGACAAAATGTTAATGTTATGTATTCTAATGCTTTTAAGAATTTCAATAATATGAACGTCTTTTGTTTTCTCATACAATCATTTTCTACTTTAATAATTCCAAGATGTGGAGGAATAGATAAATAAGAGAAAAATGTTTTTAATAAAGATAAGTAATACTTCGAGGGGAAGACTAAAATCGCAAATGATGCACTACAGGATGTGTAATAAAGTTGGTGGATTTAAATAATATCATTAAGGAAATAATGTAAGAATTTAGCTGAAACTTTTAAATAATAAACATTTACTACCACATTTAAAAAAAGACTCTTAATCGAAACACAGTGTAAAGAGATTTATTAAAGCTAAATACTTCTGAAAAGATCGATATATAAATGTAATCATAATTTAATTCCTTAGTATATCATCATAGCCTTTCAGCATTTCCTCAAAATATTCCAAAAATTATGATATCTGAAAACCGTTGATAATCATTTCGAGCTATCGCCTAAACTTTCATATAAAACATACTCGGAATATTGTTTTCATTGCGCTTCTGTTTCCCTGTAAAATGTGTGTACACATTATTCGGATATTACGTGAGACATAATTAAAATTTCTCACTTTTGCGAACGTTTGTATCGACCATCAAATCGTCGGACTAGAGGTATATTTAAACAAACAAAAAAAGAAGAAAATATTAGAATATTTTGAAAGCGAACACTTTTTATGACTAATAGGAAGATTTTAAAGAAAGTGAAAAAGCGACATAAACTCAAAAAAAAGCAATCGAAAACTTCTCACGCTTGTGAACACATCTTACATGTGAATATTTATTCTATAAGTACGTAATAAAATTTGCACATACATTAAAGAAGTAAGTGATCTTTATACGCTATTCACAATATTAAGCAATTTTGGTTAACATGGAACTTATTAGTTTTTTTGTTTTAATTTTTACTTAATTTTATGTGTATCGAGTTTCTAATCGAACGATCAAGTCAACTATCACCGAACAATGCAATATAGATGACATACAAGAAAATATACATTTATGTTATCTATATATATTCTATTACGAAAGCAATTCCTCATATTCATTCACTTAATTTGGCTTTTTAAGAAAATTCAAATGCTTAGACACTTGCAACTTTCAAAACTTTCGCTAGTAATCTAAATAATATGAGAATGTTTTTAAATGTAAAGTTTCTAATCATGTACAGCTTGCAAGATAATCTTCAACGCATAACCAAAAATTAGTTTCCTAAAAAAATAAAATATAAATTTAAAAATTGAGATCAGTTTCCCAATAGTTACCCATCCCAGAAAAATAGATGGTAATCCTAACAAAAGTAAGAACATTATATTTAGCTATGCCGAATCTTTTATTCCCACCAACTTTACGTTCAAAAATAGATCGTAAAAAATACATTTCTTCACCCTATAATATTGAGCAGGTGTGGTAGGTTTTTCTCATTTTGATTCTATATATACCGTGGAAATTTTTATTGTGCAGTTTATGAGTAGTGAGCGAAACACACCGAAAACGGAGGTGTTTTCAGCTTATATTATATTGTAGATGTGCCCTTTAACCGATTTGATCCATATTCTATACCACAGTACTTATAATAATATAACAATAATTCCGAATACTTCTGCTAAATTTGATCCACAGATTTTAAGTTTTGCGAGTGGAAAAATGATTATTGCAAAGATTACACGGATAAACAGACAGATAGATGAACGTATGGGCAGATGGATGTCTAGGTGGATTCTAAATTCCATACTGATCAGGAATATGTAACGTTTTCACAAAAAAAAAATTAATTTTAATATTCTATTATATCGAGTGGACGTGATCGATCCTTTCTATTTTCGCGCAGAGACTGCGCGATAGCTAACGCAATATTTGTAGAAATTTTTATAAATTTATCTGCTATCGTTTCTGACTACTGAGCAAAAAAACAATTTTTTTGCTTGCGAAAACAAGGTTGTTCTAGGTTTACATTTCACTGTGGGCATGTCCCCTGACCGATTTGGTCCTTTTTTAATACCAACCTGCTTCCAATGTTTCTGCCAAATTTGAAGACGATATCTTCATTTTTATGAGTAAGTTTACCATAGACATTACACAGATGGACAGATGGGCAGATGACCAGATAGATTTGCTTAAATCGATCCTAAATTTGATGCTGCTGTTAAATATATATATACGCTGTCGGTTCTCTAACGTTTTCTTCTGAGCATTACAAACAAAATTATAAAATGAACATACCACTCACCTTCGGTGGTGGGTAAAGAAAGCAATTTTTGCAAGGAAGCGCTTGGAAACCGTGTTCTTGTACAGCGAAAACTTCCAAAAATGAATCAATATCGTCAATATCAATCCATGCGTCCGAAGGCATTGATGTTTATTGAAAACCTTCAACAATTGCGCGTGTAAGTATGATAAAACTATTGATACTCTTCAAATGCTTTTGTTAACGGCAAATGTAATCGGAACTATATTATACATTCGCTGACTATAGTGGTATTAAACATGAGACTTACTTTCAAATTTATGTAATCTTGAAAGTAGCACTGGTTCATTTAGTGCCGTCAATTAACTTATACGCAATAAAGTATTTTCATTTGAAATATTTTGTATCTCATTAAGTTTATTTTCAGCATTTCAACCCAATCCACAAACAAAAAGACGCAAAATCACAGTTTACTTGAATAGCAAAGGTGCAGCAGCAGCAACGTAAGGAGCGGGAGCAGCAGCAATGTAGGGAGCGTGAGCAGCAGTAATATAAGGTGCGGCAACGGAATGGGCAACCGTGTGAGCATTATAGCTGGAAGCATAAGGCGCAACATAAGGGGCATGACCCACCACAGCGGCAGCAGCAGGGGCAGTATAAGCAATAGGAGAAGCCGCCACGGGAGCCGTATATGCTACCACACCAGGCTTAGCAGCAACGAAACCCATCATAGCAAAGCAGCAGACAATAAACTGGCAAGAAAATAAACACAATACGGTTATATATCCTTTCAGTATTCTTAGACACAACAACGACTTACAAATTTGAACATGTTTTTCTAATTTTGTAGTTTACGGATTCGTGAACGTTTAAAGAGTTAAAAACAAACTACATTAAATTGAAAACCCTGTTGGTTTTTATACCAACGTAGGCATAGATTTAAAACACTGCAGCTATAACGTTTAAAACAGTATTAGCCAACATATGACCATCACTTCAAGTAATTGTTATGCAAGCCCGCATACTCACATGCGTATACATTTTATAGTCTTTTTTTTCTCTTTTTCATTTAACACATATGTACATGTACATAATACATGGCGCTTTGACCTTGACTAAGTTTTTGGCATGAATTCTTAATTCGCTACATATTATATTTAAACATTTTCAATAAATTCACTGTAAAGATGAAGCATTTTATTCATTTTTTTTTATAAACTCTTGAGTAATTTATTTGGTTTTCAAATTTATTTCGATAGCAACGTTTAACGGTTTCATTTTTAGATAATTATCTCTCGATTTTTGGTTAGCTTACCTTTAGTTGCATTACACAATGGTATGTGACGGATATTTACGCCGTTAGTTACACTGACGATATTTTAAATGCTACTTATATTAGATCTTTGAGTCTTCATAGGACCTTCGCATGTTACTGTACTCTTTTTAACTTCAAAAATATCTTTTTCGGCGTTTCAACTATCACATCAGAACACAGAGTAGAATCCACACAAACAACATTTAAAAGCGATCGCACTTCTAGTCGTACTTTAAACTTGAAATTAATACAGTTAAGACTATTTTATTTTTCCAATTCAGAATCGACCTTAGGAGAATATCTAAATGATGATCTAAATTCAATAGGAAGCAGAACGATAATGTTGATGATCCGAATTCATCGGATAAACACAATTTTTTAATAATTCGCCATCGCAATAGTTCATATAACTAAAGAAAATATCGATCTGTTAAAGCGAAATTTTGGTAAATAGTTCTTTTAATAATATTCGAGTATTAAATTTTAAAATAAAATTCGTACTACATGTGTCGTCTTGATTTCATCACTTTATTTTTAGCTAAACACTTTCGTTGCATGCCAAGGCTTGCAAATGAAATAATATTTGAAAACGTTTGGTTTAAAGTAGTCAGGGAAATATGACGATAAATATAATTAAATAAAAATGATTATTATTTATCAAATTATTCATTGATTATCAATTTGAAGTGCAATTTCTTATCATAAACGCAACAATATATCCAGCCTTACGAGAAAAAGATTTTCTTGTCTTCCATTTTATTCTAGACCCCTATGAATTTTGTCGAAACTAAGAATTAATGTCGCGAAATTTTAATTACGCCGACCCTAAGGATGATTTCACGTAAGAATTTAATTTAGAAAAAAAAAATTCTTACCTTTTTGAAGTCATTTCTAATGAGTCGAATATTAAAGTGTTATTCCCCCCTTCGCCATTCGCTCTTAGAAGCTTTTTATTTAAAGGCGAAACGCATAGTAAATTTTTCAGATAATCAATTTTGTTTTATATTGGCTTAATAGATGCTCCGATCCTTCGAGAATATGTTGGAAAAATTTCATGACATGTAACAAATCGTTTCCGCAGAATTTCGGATTTTTTTATAAGCGCTACAAAAACACAGCCTGTGTCTACATGTTCTTAAAGGGTAGTACCACTGTGTCTCGTTAACAAAAAAAACATTTTTTTTTTTGCTTAATATATGTTTGGATCTCTAGAATATGTGGGGAAATATTTATTACTTAGAACAAATTGTTATCATGATATTTCGGCCTTTTCCGTAAATCTTCAAAAAATTACTGTTTGGGAATTACGGCCTTAGCTATTAATTTCTAACTTCTCTAATCCACTCATATATGTCTTCAGAGCACTTCTAAACAAAAATATTTGCCAGAGTAGCGTCATCATAAGTATATTTGAGGCTGAAAGCGAATTGAGTAAGAAAATTATAATCAGCTATCACTGAATCCTTTGCTATTACCTACAAATTTCACCAAAAAAAAAAAAAAAATTAAATTTTAATGCTAACATATTTAACGTTGTATGTGTGATATATAACTGAAAATATTTATATTTGTATCTGCTGTGGTTTATGAGTAATTAGCGGAAGACCTATTTTTTGTGTTCTCATTTTATGTTATGCTATAAGCGTGTCCTTCGACCCATTGATCTGACCCGCTTTCAATAAAAATATTATCGAACTCGAATTGAAATATCGAAAGATTTTTGCCAAATTTGAAGACGATAATTTAATTTTTTGCAACCATTAGGACGGATGGACGGACGTACACAAATGTGTAGATTAAGAATTTGATACTGATCAAGAATACATATATCGTTTAGAGGTTCTTTAAAGGCTCCTATGCAAATGTTTTTAATTTTGGGAATAGAAACTACTTACTAAATAAATGGAACCGATTATTGCATCACCCAAATTACGTCTTTCTAAACGTTAAAGAATTTAAAATGAATTTGTTTGTCTCCGTTTGTAATCTACGAAACTTTCTAAATCATCTCAAACTGTTCTCGTTATTACTGCAAAACATATTACCTTTATCTGTTACAATATATATATATATATATATATATATAAATATATACACTCATATATACACCGTGCCATGCATGCATTTGCCTAAATAAACTCGAAACGAAATTATAATAATATATACTTTTGCATAACAAATATTTATTGAGACGCACATACATGCATATACATTAACTAGCGTTCGTTTCGTTGTATTGAAAACGTGAAAAGTGAAACGTGAAATATTATTATTTGGCCGTGAATCAGCCCATAGACCATGCCCGTTGCAAGAAATATTTAAGAAACATAAACAGATCCGAGAAAAAACTTAGAATAAATAATTCAGCTATTCTTGCTGATTAAAAGTGAATATAACATAGTTTATGAGGTGTTCACATATGGTAAGCATTTAACAGATTTAGTATAACTGTCGTGTACTGTGTGAGAATAGAAAAGAGAGAAAATATTATTAATAAACGTGCTTGTGACATAATTTTTATATAAAACCATACTCCGAAGGGCACCATTTAATTGCATATGCGTGTATATTTGTATATATTAAATTAATATAATAAAAATGACGACAATAACGAAAAAATAAATTAATATTCCAAACACATAAACACAGCAAAAATGTCAATATTCATGCATAGACGTCACCCAGAGTAATTAAATTATTTAGTTTTTACTCTAATGTGGCAGCTCATATACTCATACTCAATTATATGAAATTGAATAGAAATGGCTCTCTCAAAATTACAATACAGTAATTCTTTATAATTATGGACCCAAAAGACCGAGATCGATCTAAATATTTCCACTTATTTGCTTGTTTATCTGACAACTAAATTTTTATCACAAAATATTTGTAATATATCTCTGTTCGAGATAGAGATTGTTTCAATATTTCTAGAACTCTGAGTGTGCGAGAGAGCAAATGGAATCTATTTTCAATAAATATTGATATGAAAGCTACATAAATTTAACTCTCAATTAACAGCAACGTCAAGACATTTAGCTTTACTCTAACTGATATTTAAATTTTAACTATAAGATTTCATCCAGTTAGATATTAAATACTAAAAAAAGAACTTAAGAAAATCATTTACAATAGCAAAAAAATCAAACACAATAAACAAAATTCATTTACGGATAACTTAGCATAATATATATTTGTGAAAAGGAAATATTTTAAGTTCTAGTTAAGAGTATGAATTAAAAGCTATTAAACCTTCGCTAACTAACTTTGAGTTAAAATTGCCATATTGAGAAAGGTCCTAAGGAAGGCCAAACAGATAAATGAACATTCCTAAATAGGGTCGGAATGTTCCACTGTTTAATAATGTATATACAAAGCTAATATCTCTAAAAACATACATACATACAAGACGGTGAGTAAGACCTTCCTATTTAAACCGGACGGTCTTATCCAACCCAATAGTCTTTTTTTTTCGTTATGTTGACGAAGATTCCAACTGCCATCCGTATCATATTTCATTGAAATATCGTCAATAGTTAATGAGTTTTGTTTGTTCACTTTCATCGAAAAGAAAAATATATTTCTCGACTCGTCTTTGTTTCTTTAATCGTTTCAAAACGATGTCTCCACAGCAGAAATCGAACACTGTTAAATTACGCGGATACGGCGGTTGTATTTATTATTCCATTAGTACTACCGACGATTGGCTTATACCTATTTCTGCCAAAAAGGATTATTTTGATCCCCTTCATTTGTCAAAGGATCTGGATGGGTGCAAAGATATATATATATATATGATATAGTGCAAATAACTTCTCATCTTCTAATTATGAAAAGGGTCATCGTCGCAGGTTGTAAGCTTAAAGTCTTTAAAAACATAAAACATTGATAAAATGTTTACATGATTTATATGTTCTCCAATTACAACTACAATGCCTATTATAATCAAATCAGATCAACATTAATATTTCGGAAATAGAGATGAAAAATAATATTTGGCTGCGATGCGCCTTTTTTATGCCTCTGGTTAGAATCGTCACATAACTGCAAAAGAAAAATTCAAATAAAGGCGAAATCATCCAAATTTCTTTCCTTACGTATTTTTAAACATACAAGCAATTCAATAAATCCTTGTGTTTTATAAGTATTAAAAAAACTTGATCTATGTGCGAAAGGAAAATGAAGTTATTATTCCAAACAAAGATGTATAAAAACAGCGAGATTTAATGTAAATTGTATATGTCATAACATCCATATCAGCCGTAGCTTCATAAAGGCCTCAAAATTCTCTTAGTTAATAAAGCAGGGAAGCTTATGGAAATTTTATACATTTTTTAAAAGAATTTATATATTTTGCATTTATAATTTAAAACTCATTATTATAAAAGTTTTTTTTTCTTTATACAAAATTGGATGATTAGCATTTACCACACTATTTGCTAAAAAACACAATTGATTTTTTCACTCTTTACTTTGTTAAAGAAAGAAAAATAGAAAGAATGCATTTCAAATTCAATAATGTTAAATATCTAAAAAGTATTGAGCGTTTGAAAGACGAAGCACGTTTTCTGAGATATTGTCTTTTGATGTTTCCCCTTCAATTTAAATTTCACACATTTTCATGGCGTGATATTTTAATGTCTACATTTCACACTCATCTACCATCTTTAAAACAATAGCTGCCAAACGACACTTGGCATCCATTGTTAAGATTCATAGAACTTGATGCCTGGGATATTAATCGTGTCCCGTGTGGCAAAGACTTCCTATTATTAAACGGCTTGATATACGTATTCGATTGTTTAATATAATAATAAACTATAGCAAGGTCGTGGCTATGGTTATATTAAATAGTTATTTTAAATCAAACCTGAAGAGAATTCATAATTAAGTCTTTTTCGGTTGTTAAAATGGGTATATAAACGTTTACAAATTGATACCATTTAACAATAACAAACCATCTGTACGTATAAACCAAATTTCCTAAGAAAACATAAAAAACAAAATGTACAAATTGGTAAGTGTTCCTTCAAAGTTTAACCAAACTTAAAAGTAAAATTAAGAAAACCTTTGTTTTAAAAAAAAAAACAAAACATCTAATTTAATTAACTTTAAATTTAATTAACCGTTTTCGACTATTTAGATATTCACTTACATTTTTGCTGTATTATCCGTGGTGGCTGCAAGACCAGACGTAATAGCTCCTTTCGCTTATACTGCACCCGTGGCTTCGGCTGCTTATGCTGCTCCTGTGGCCTATACTGCTCCTGCCGCTGTAATCGGCCATACGGCTTATGTAACTCCTTATAGTTCCAGCTATACCGCTCACTCGATTGCCCATACCGCTGCCTATCCCGCTTCTTATGTAGCTGCTGCCGTGCCACATTTCGCTGCTCCTTCTCATCTTGTTGCTGCTGCTCATGCTCCTTTACTGTTAAAGAAATAAAATATTTTTTTTTTTAAATAAAATTGAAAGTATGCTCTTAATTTAAAAAAGTAAGAAAATTATATTCGGCTGTGCCGAATTTTTTATACCCACCACCCTTATCTTAAAAAAGGGGGGAAAACTAATTTGTATTAGGTGGACGTGACAATAAAAGAACTTCCAATGTTTTTACCAAATTTGAAGCCGATATCTTCATTTTTGTGGCCAGGAGAATGTTTACCATAGACATTACACAGACAGACGAACAGACGGACATGATTGAATCGATTCTAAATTTTATGCTGATCAGGAATATATATACTTTGTGGGGTCCCCGATGTGTCCTTTTCATAGTTACAAACCAAGTGAGAAAATGGAATATACCGTTCACATTCGGTGATGAGTATAAAAAGAAATACACAAAAGTTTAGATGGAATCTATTCATATTTAGCAATTACTTATCACTAATTGAATTAAAATCATCTGATATACGGTATACGCGAAGGTGACCCAAAACTTAGATGTTCCACGGCTTAAACGACTGTACTCGTTGAACACTTGTATGCCAGTTTAGCTATCAAAAGTTAGCCCTATTCAATAATAATATGAATAAGCGTACTTCGTGTAACATATATGAAACTGACATGTGCTAACACATTGAAAAGATTACTCTTTAAACTAAGGACCAGATTGACTGATTTTGGACTTAAAGTGACAAAGGTCTACAAAGGAAAAAATGCGCTTTTTTTCGACAAAAAGCTTTAATATCTCCAAGCGTGACGAACAGTTGACAACTTTAATGCAACTTGGATGATAGATAGCTAAATTCACTTAATTTTTGTTCCAATTTTCTCCCATAAAAAGTTTTTAAATGAATTTTTTCAACAATTTCTGTGACATCAAAAAAAAAGCATTTGGCAAAGATAATTGGCATTTATGCTTGTTCACACAGCTGCCGATGATAGAAGAAAGCAACAACGACAACAACAAAAACAACAACAATTAACTAAAATGTATCCAAAAAAGTAATTGTAAATAACAATGAATGAAGTTGGGGAGAAGCCGACAACCTTTTCCAACTGAAATCCGTGCACATCGTTAGGACATTTCACATACACACACACACACACACACAGCTAAGAATAGAAAGTGTGCGGTGTTTGCAAATTTATTGACACATTCGCAAACCTTGGCTAACTTGACTTCAAATGACTGCCTATCATTGATCTTAGATACTGAAGGCAATCGAATAACCAGTAAGAAAATTATATTCGGCTGTACCGAATATCTTATACCCACCACCTTTATCTTACAAAAATGGAGAAAATCTAAATTGTAATAGTTGGGCGTGGCAATGAAAGAACTTCCAATGTTTCTGCCAAATTTCAAGCCAATATCTTCATTTTTGCGACCAGGAGAATGTTTACCACACACATTACACAGACGGACGGAGGGACATGATTGAATCGATTCTAAATTTGATACTTATCAAGAATATATATACTTATATATACTTTGTGGGGTCTTTGAAGTTTCCTTTTGGTAGTTACAAACCAAATGACAACATGGATATACCCATCACCTCCGGTGGTGGGTATAAAAATGAGATAAGAAATTATCGCGCGGCAATTCTAAATGCATATAAACATACACACGCACATATATGTCACAATAAATTATGTTTTCTTTTTTAATTGGTAAGAGCGGATTTGTTGAAGTCTACGGCACTTAATTCCACATTTCCTGATTACATAAGTGCGAGCACTGAATTTCAAACGATCGAATGTATATTCACTGGCTGTTTTTTTTCAACATTTGGTTAAACGAAAGCTTCCATGCGTGCTACTATGTTGTTTCAAACAAATCATATAAGGGGAGTCAACCAGAAAAGAAAAACGATACGAGGGAAGCCCTATAATGATGTAAGTATCTGCTCAAGAGAGAGTAAAATTTTGATAGGTTGCGGTAGCTCCCAAGTCAAAACCAAAAAATAAACAAATCAATAACTAAAGCTACTCAGTTAAACAAACATTCGCACACGTGCGCATACACACTCATCGACTCAATAGACACTCAAGAGTAAATCATCTGCCTGCAACGCAAAAACCAACCAACCAAGCAGAAATTAATGACTTCACACAGGTGTATAACTCTTTACTCTAATGGATTTATATACGTATATGCGTCCTATTTGCAAAAACATATACGTCTGTACTGATATTAAATTTACGCGCAAAAAACCACAAGTTTTATTAATGCTAACATTTATTTCACATATGTGTGTGTGTGTGAGTGGAAGTTTGTGTGTGTACGTATACTTTAGTATCAAGATGAGATTTATATACATATATGCGTAAGTGCAAATGCATGCAATCACATTTAAAACATAACACTTCGCCTTGATATTTACTTGGTTGCCTGTGGTCGCATTTGCTCAAGTGGAATATTTGTCCACACTGCCAAAATTTTCATTTTGCCATCAGTTTTCTTCGTTTAATATCAGTCGCCTAAGCTGTAATTACCTGAAGATGTGGTTTCTTTCATATGCAAAGAGAGAGCAGCCCTTGTCTAAATAGAATAGTGTCAGAAGATTGTTTGTGGTTTTCAGACGGTAGAGTTAATGAATATGTTAGAGAATAGAGATACAGACGCGTTTAATTAAATACTCAGTATGAGTTATGTGTTTCGATTAAACATCGACTGGACCTTGCATCGCTCAGTCTCAGTACTGAATGTGTAACGAATATCGTCGGAACCCCACAAAATGTCTTTGGGTTGGTTGAGATGCTTTTCATCATAATTTCATAGCTGGTCTCCGAAGTGATTTCCACCGAAGTTTATATTAACAGTTTTAATGGCCTGTCAGTTACATTTTTGCGTTTATTGTCGTCTTGTTCGTAGACGAATCACGTCTATATTTTTATGTAATCTTTAGAGAGATTTCATAAATGCTTGTAATGAGTATCAGTCAAATATCTGCTTTGAAAAGTAAATTGTAATTTTGTAACCTTTTAGCGACACAATTTTGTATAAATCTTGGCCAGTTCCAGTACAGAAGCTAGGATAATACCATCCACAAAAGTGTTTGCGATCGTTACCGTTACAACATCAAACAGCAGATAGTAGACGTACGAACAGATACATAGGCAGTCCTAATCGAATCAACTCAGAATTTTGCACAGCTCAAAGATGAATTTAATACACTTTCATTTCTTGATACCTGCATTATCAGCAAAAAAAAAGGCAAAAAAGTATCAACTTAGATTCAGTATCCAGCAGCACCTCTATACTTAAATGAGTATCTATAAGTAGTAAAACAGTTAGATCGACTGAATCACTTTCGGTATCCGCAATTCCAATGTACCTATTGGATAGTTACTAGGCCGCTCAAACGACTGTTAGGCATTTCTTATCTTCACTAACGCAGTCTTCAATCTCCTAAGCTATCCCCTGCATTATTAAAGGATGTCTGCGCACCATCACCGTTTCATTGTCAATTCAAATTGAAAACTGCATGTAGCGTTCCATTCTGTAAGTGGATGCTCTAAGCAAAAGTGATATATTTGTGCGCTTGCAAATGGTCCCACTTTTTTTTTTAATTTGAAAAAGCTTCAAGTAATTATTCCATTACTTTTCTGTCTACTTTCATATCAGCGATCATGACGAAAATATGATTAATAAGAGTATCATATTGATAGATAATATATACATATTACTAAAGATTCCGATTGCGGAAGCAATTTACGAATATTTTGACCACATTTTTTAAAGTCAAGTAAAAAGATAATATTCAAAGCACGCTCTTCTACTATAAACTTATTTAACCTACCTTTTGTTGTTTGGTTTTTCTATTGCTATCCTAGCAGTTCCTTTGTTTTTCTTCCTTATCACAACAACATAAGTCAATCGTAACGCTTTAGTTGTAAACGATTTTAAACATTTATTCAACGCAGTTTGAATAGATTAGTTAAGCAATTTTACGAAAATTCCAAGAACTGAATTCCAAGAAAACTGATAATAAATATATAATAATTAATAATAATAAAATAATAAAAAAGGAAAAAGAATCTTCGCTAACGCATATTTCTGGAATACAATAAAAAATAAATTTTTTCTCGTTAACTGGTAGGTAGAGCGGCGTTAAATAACGAAACAGCTTTTCAAGGCCTTGTGATTCGAAAAACTCCATAAGGCTTCGTTCAGTAACAAACAGAGAAACCAGCAATCTTGTTAGAATACAGTGTGTTCGTTGAAGCAATTAACAGGTTTATTTATATATTAAAAACATACGTATACATACATATAGGACGGTTCCCAATTGCGTTAATTGCGTAAACTCAAATTAACTGCAAAATTTTTTCGTAATTTAATAATTAAAGCCCTAAAAAAATTGTTTTAATTGTCAATAATGAAAAACAAGAGCCTTTTATCAGACTTAATTGCAAATTTCCCCTTAGGCAGAGAGCATACACGCGTACGCATATGTTGCATGCATAAATAAATAACACATGTTTCTATATAAACGAGTCTTTATGTATGCACTTAATGACTTTAGTTCGTGAGAAATGGTAGCGAAGAGAATTCACACCCGCATATACACACACATAATTTTCTTACCTTTTTATTGACACATCCAGTGCTCTTTGTTTAGAGATGCATTGCATTTCAATTACGCTCATTATGCGCTGCATACAGTTAGGCGTGTTAATTGGATTGTAATGGCCCAAGTTTGCATCATAAGACTCTTTGTGGGAGTGCGCACGCCATCCTCATATTAAAACACTTTCATATTCACCATCGAAGAAATGTTTTGTACTAACCTTTCTATTCCACTTGTGGCATTAAAAACTTCACAATAGAGACCACATTAAATACAAGTGTTTTTTTTTTTTTTTTTGCTATGTGAGCCGGAGGTAGGAATCTTCATAGATACTACCGGCCCGTACCAGTAGCATGCACGATTCGCCATCCTTGGCGCATACGTACTAAACCTACACACACTTCTTCTACCACTCTCCTCCGCGGGACCACCGTTAGGTATTACATCGCGGAGGCTGGTTGCATTTAGTGCGCTTCTATTAGAGGAACCTTAGTGGAGTCCCTTATTGGTCTCCACTACCTCTGCTCTCCGCCCGTTGTCTCTCCAGTTGCCGCAACTCGACGAGAGTACTGCTAGCGAACGCGTCTAGGGTGCTCCAAGCTGCTACACTATCGATCACCACATTCATTATCTCGTTCGGTGGCACTAGAGGCCGCCCGTTCCGAAATCTGCACCAGTAAAACATTACGTGCTCTGCATCTTCTTCCGTATCGGGACATGTCGGGCAGTTAGGCGAGTTGTCGTGCCCGAATCTATGCAGATACTTGCGATAGCAGCCATGGCCGGTCAGGAACTGGGTGAGGTAGTAGTTTATCTCCCCGTGGCGTCTCTCGATCCATCGCATGATGTTAGAGATAAGAACGAACGTCCATCTTCCTTTGGTCGTTCTTTCCCACCGCGACTGCCACCGTCTCATCGAGGCCACCCGTTCTTCGCTTCTTATAACGCGTGGGGACAGCTCGCTGCTGCGGCGCCGTTCGTAGATGCGGGTCATCTCGTCAGCAAGAATGTCGACGGGCAAAGTGCCTGCTAGCACTAACGCTACTTCTTCCGACACAGTGGGAAACGCGCATATCTGCCTTAGGGAGCTAAGGCGATATATTGCCGCCAGTTTTCGGTGTACAGCCTTTACGGTCAGTGCATCCGCCCAAACTGGGCTCGCGTACATAATGACCGAAGTCACCATCGTGGCTACGACTTTCCTCTTAGTCGTTTTTAGCCCACCCACATTTGGCATAATCCTTGCCAGTGCGGCCTGGATGCCTGCCGCTTTCTTTGCCACCTAATCAATATGACATCTGAAGTTGAGGCGGTAGTCAATTATGACACTATATGATCCCCGACTCTTATCTTGCACGTCTCTGGCTTTTTCAGGCTACTTACAAGTACAGCTTCGGATTTGTGTTCGGCCAACTCTAGGCCCACGCTGCTTAGCCACGCTTTGGTGCGCGTGATTGCCTCGGTAGTTCTCGCTTCTATGTCCGCAATTTGCTTTGCGACTACCACGATCGCTACGTCGTCGGCAAATCCAATACTTGTTGTGCTGATGGGCAGCTGCAGCTTCAGGACATCGTTATACATGATGTTCCACAGGAGTGGACCAAGTACTGACCCTTGCGCAACGCCTGCTGATATTTTGTACGTTTCCGTAACGTTGTCGCTTTCATACACTAGCGTACGTTTCGACAGGTAGCTCGTAATGATGTCCAGTATATATCTTCGAACCTGTGCTCGTATAAGGGCCCTGCGAATAGCCCCCCAATCCGCCGAGTTGAACGCGTTTTTGACGTCAAGTGTGATGATGGCACAATATTTCTTGGCGCTTCCCTTCCATCGGTCCCCGGCTATGGCGCCAGATGCCATCAAACACGTAGTGAGACTGGCGACCGCGCTCTTCTGAATCCGTACTGGGTTTCGGATAGGGCACCCCTTTCCCCTGCCACTAACAAAAGACGTATATTACGTTTTCAAGGATTTTGCCCGTCGTATCCAGAAGGCAAATAGACCTATACGATGATGGGTCCTCCGGTGGCTTGTTGTGTTTCGGGATCAGGACCAGCCTCTGTGTCTTCCATTTGCCTGGGAAAACTCCCTCTCTGAAGCATTGTTGTAGGAGCTGGGCAAATATTTCCGGTCTTCTTTTGATCGCTGCTTTTAAGGCGACATTGGGAATTCCGTCCGGGCCAGGGACCTTTCTATCGCCGATTCTTTTGCTGGCCGCAAGTACTTCTCCCGTAGTGACGACCAGGGGTGGCTCTTGTTCCCTGCCAAAGAAATCCGCAGCTACATAAGGCGGCCTTTGAGGGAAGAGTGTTGCCACGATATGACGCAACCTTAGAGGGCAAGTAATTTGTGGCAGTTTGTGCCCTCTCAGTTTCGTCATTGCAGCTTTATATGCCGTGCCCCATGGGTTAATATCGGCTTCTTGGCACAGTCGTTCGAAGCTATTTCTTTTGCTACTTCGGATCGCCTTCTTCAGCTCTTGGCGCACAGTTTTGTGGAGTTTCAGTAGGTTGCCAAAGTTCGGTTTCCCTCTGACCCGCTGTACATTCCTTCTGGCCTTCAGGCAGTCTTTTCTCAGTGAATCTATTTCACTGTTCCACCAGTGGCATGGACTTCCCCTTTTGCCGCTACTTCTGCGTGGCATGGCGGCGTCACATGCGTTCGTCAGGAGTTCCTGCACGTTCCGTAGTTGCTGGTTAGCCGTGCCTTCCCTCCTCTCATGTGAATCCAAAATGATTTTAAAGACGTCCTCGTCGAAGGCTACGTCTTTCCACTTTAGACCAGTGGATTTGGCCCCGATAATTCCCCTACCCTCTTTTGTTTTAATGTCGACGAATATGGCCTGGTGATGGCTGTTTGTATAATGCTCGCTGAGCGAGCATCTGGATCTCGACGCTAGACCATTGCTGACGTAGTTGATATCGATTTTTGATCCTGTGCCTGTCTTCCGGAATGTGTTTTTACGACCATCGTTAAGCAGTATCACCTCCAACACGGCGAAGGTCTCCAACAAGCTACGCCCCCTTGCGTTGTAGGTCTTACTTCCCCATTCTAGGGCCCGTGCATTGAAATCGCCCGCTATTACGACTGATGGCTTATACCGGGCATCTTCTACCAGTTCGTCTAGCATTCGTACGAATTCGGCGTGCGTCCAGCTTGGGGGTGCGTAGCAACTATAATAGACTGTGCCTTTCACCCTCGCCCTCGCAAAGCCATAGTACTGGCTGTCTGTATCTAGGAGCGCTGTTGCTGGCGCCCATATGGCCGCTTTTTTCGTGGCGTCCTTTACCCATGCGCCGCCACCTGTGCGCCTGTACGGTTCACACACTAAAACCACGTTCACCTTTCGTTCGATGACCGTCTGCCGAAGAAGGTCATGAGCCACTTCTCCATGGTTGAGATTTATCTGTGCTAATCCCATTTGCTACCGCTGGCTGCCAACGCGCTTTTGAATAGCGGGCAGTTACCGCTTCCCGCGACGTGTTTTGCGTAGATGTTCGGTTTCCCCTTGCAGAACATACAGAGAGGGTCCTTCGCGCAGTTTTTGGCAATGTGGCCTTCTTCGCCACACCTTCGACAACTTTTGGATCTGTCACAGGAGCTCTTATATTGCTTCGCTATGTGCCCAAATTCCAGGCACCTGAAGCATTTCAAAGCGGTCTTGTGCTCTCTGACCCTACAGACCATCCAGCCTATCCTGAGCTCTCCACTTGCCAGAATCTCCGCGGCGTCACCCATTTGCAGCCTAATTACGGCAGTTTGCGTTCCGCAATATGCTTTTCTTAGACTCAGAACGCTTGTCTCGGTGGCACCGAACTGGTTTTTTAGTGCCTCACCGATAGCTTCTTTCGTGGTAATATCGTCGATGTCCTTACATACGACGATGCCCTGTTTTTTGACGGATCTCACCGCCGCTTGATCCCTTAGCAGTGAGCTGACGGCGTCCTTCAGTTCATTCGTCTTGTCGCCTGTTTCACCAAGCTGTAATAGCAGATCCCCTTTCTACGTTCGCCTTATTTTGCTCACTGTTTTTGCAAGCTGGGTAAGCTTGGGCTCCGTTTTGACTTTGCGGAGCATTTTGGCGTACGACAATTCACCCTTAGCCGCTATGACAATAACGTCGGGCTTTACTCTCGGAGTTGTTTCTTTCTGCTTTCTTCTATTTTTTGGGAGTACTTTCTCCCACTTTGATTCGCGACCGTTCAGCACTTGCTGGTCCTCACCGTTAGCCCGTGTCGTTTGGCCGGTGGTCTTCTGCGGGGCCGCCTTGGCCGTGCTGGCCACAACACGACGCTTGGCGGTTGTGGCATCTCTGCATCCCTGGGCTGCCTTCTCTTTGCGGCATTCATTTTGGGGTTTGTCTCCAGTGCAGTCTTCCTCGTCACCCCTTTTTGATTAAGGCGAGGGGAAGTCTGAGAGGCTTTCTCGGCCTTCTTTGTCGCTACGACCATCGTCTGGTCCCTTAGTAGCACGCACTGTTCGTACGCCATTCGAATGCCATCGATGGCATCCCTCATGGCCTGATGGATGGACCGACTTTTGCCGTCCTCCAACATCTCCACCAGTGCCTCGATGTGCTCGCCCATCCCTACAAAAGGTGTCGAGTCACACGCCGTAGTTGTAGACCATCTACGATGGTTTGTTGGCGCCTGCGGCTGAGCCTGGCCGCCAACCGGCGATCGTAGCATTCTGCTACTCGCCTTAAATGCGTTCTCCTCGTTCAGATTGTTGGCGTGAATCCTGCTGTCTGCTGTTTTGGCCGATCCGGCAGACGTCGGAGTTGTTGTTTTTGTTTTAGTTAATGAGTACATTTTATGTTATATGGACCCCAACTGAGAAGCCGCTATCTGGTTTAGCTAGTATAGTTGCTGTTAGGACCCCATGGTTATCTTTGCAAGCAGTGGGTTGACGCTAGCCCTTATGAGACTAGCGTTCAGTGTCAGGTCCAGCATTAGCCAGGAGTTCATCTCAACTGGGCCTACACCCACCAACTTAACGGTGCGGCCTAGAACTTCCCAGCCTTGCCATAATTTTAACGGGGTGGGGGCGGTGTCAGCATTAGCCCGAAAGCCATTTCAGCTGGACATCACTCCAACCTACTCAGGTAACGGAATACTGCCACCACCAGCTCGAAATCATCAATTCCAGTCGATGTTCCGGTATACTATAATCAAGACCTTACCGGGCTCGGCCTTGATGCCTATACATAGGCTTCGTAGAACCCTCTCCCTCGGTGCCACCGTTATACTAAGAGTGGGGAGCACCTATTCAAAGGACGGCGCTTACTCGTCCTGTCACCGAAGATTCGCAGGGTTATGCGGTCTTTTCAGCCGCCCCTCCTCCTCTGCCGCTCTTGGTCGGGGATTGCTTATTGGTTATTCGCAGCTAGCCTACAAATATACCCTTAGGTACCTGCAGGCCGATCACAATCCGCTACCCGTGACCCCCACAGTAGCCTGAGCTTACCCCTGTGCATGTGTGTGTGTGTGTGCCTGTTTTTTTTTTTTTTTTTTTTTTAGCGGGGGAAAGCATTAACAGCCTGAAGTCAGTGTGGGACTTTCACCGCACTAAAACCCCCTCTGCGTCTGACGGTAATCCTCCCGGAACTACTAAGTATTACGTCGGGAGAATTGTC